>CM040239.1:70483199-70793446 GCA_022545495.1 Chrysanthemum lavandulifolium | reverse complement strand
TCTAATATATGTATATGCATCTAATTTTAGCTAGAAAATATATTGTGATGCATCTAAAAGATTAGGGATGCATTTAAATCAAATCATCTCTAATGTGTAGTTATAGTTATTTCTTATTCTTTGATTATTCTCATTTGATCCTTAGTCATATGATCTAATGTTATTTTATTTACAAGGATAATTATTTGTAAATATATCAACTTTTCTTTGTTCTGTCGTGTCTAATTAACTTTTGTCAAACAAGCTTTAGAGAAAAAAAAATAGTTGGATAATAGACGCTAAATGAGTTTTTTTTTTTTTTTTTTTTTTTTTTTTTTTGATAAATGGTGTTTTATTTTATTTTTAAGGATAGCTACATGTTGGGATTTCAAAGGTGGATATGATTCTCAGGATTTGGAATTTGGCTTTGTGCTAATTTGGTACACACTTTTTAAATATTTTTGCGAGTAGCGAGTAACTCGCAAAGACTCCATTTTTGATGATATCGCTCTTCGCTCTTTTTGTTGGTGTAATGCTAGGGGTAGTTTTAAATTCAAGTGGGATGGTTGGTTGCAACACCCCTTTTTGATTTCTTTGTAATCTAGTGTTGGTTTTATGGACAATAAATTAATAGACGTGTGTTAGGATCGAACTCGAGACCACGGGATTGCACACTTTACGTATGAGAATTAAACGTAAATAATTAAATATAAAAGTTGTATTTATTTATTTATTAAACGAAATAACTAACGGACGTTAAGTAATTAATGTAATGAATTAACGGGCGTTAAATGTATTTGGAAAAGGACTAGAATGCAAAGTTTGGGAGGATCCCCTTGGTGAGGCTTAGAACCGATCGACTATAGGGAACCCAAACCCAACCCATATCAAACTCTAACTTGTCCACCAAGTTTAGTTTAGTATATATACAAGGCTAGGGGTCTTGTATTTTGCATCTCTTGTACTCATAAGCTAAAACCTGATACGCGCCAATTTGGAAACCACTGATAAGCTTGGAACCATCAGTGGAAACCACTTGTAACACCCCGACCCGACAAGGGTAAAGATATCTGTCTGGTTTCATATCGAACTTTAAATACTATACAAAAGCGGAAGCCTTTACAAAATATCCAAAAGAAAACATAAATAACTAAACTTCAAAATAAATCTAAGATCTCTATGGTCAAAATCTTGCTCTCGCCTCTACTCTCAACCTGCATCGGCTATCCCATAAGCTCATCTCGAATGCTAAATACCGCAGCAGAAAAGAAAAGTGCGGCTGAGCTTACAAAGCCCAAGTGAACGGATATAACGAAACAAAAGCTAAAAGCAGAATAAATATACAAATACTAAATCAAAATGAAATAATGAGGAAGGATCTTTAGGATTCTCATGGAAACATAAATATACGAAATCCAAACAACCACATAACAGTTTAGACATCACATAGCACATTAATGACACAAACACAAAGATATCGAACAACCAAACACATAGCATATCAAAATAATGATTTCGTATAAGCCAAACGGAAAGTCTAAAAGCTAACGGAAGCAGTTTCTAGTAAATAATCATGGCATTCATACAAATCAATTAATCAACCTTTAATACACTTAATGCAATATTGTAGCAATGAAATGGCGCACAAGTCATGGCGTATATAATAGTTAAACCAGTTCTGATTCAATCCTAACCTTAGCAGAGTTTTAACATGGCAGTCACATATGCGACGAGATAATTAACCTTCAAAACACTCAATTGTACACTAGCACATTCATCTCAGATCAACCCATTCACGTAACGATAACAAATCATAATATCGATATACAAATCGTGTAACAATCTTATCCTATCATGGCAACTAATAATCACTTAAACAAATACGTCATAAGCACATTCACTAACATATCATATTAGAAATATCTTTCTTCAAAAGGTAACATCGAAAATATATGGAGTAGCTAGCTCCCGAATTTCGTGAAGACGCTATTGCATTACGACATCATTCACCGATAACATATCGGATAACGGATCGGATCTAGGATGCATCCATACCCCTTCCTACATATTCAAAAATATGCTTCACCATCCGAGACGTGGCGAACATCACTCTATCGCCCTAGAGTCATATCGAGGTGCATCATCGATACGGACATGGAACCCCATGACTAGTTAAATATTTGGTTATTATCAACCAACTTAAGTCAAACAGATTTTCGGATATGGCATGATCATAGTTACACACAAAGTCCCGGATAACATATCAAATAGTTCATATCATATGGTTCATACTCGAGATAGTCAAGTCGAAATTCATATCACGTTGGCATATCATATATTCATAAAAGTAAGTTCATAACCATAAGTTCATAACCCAAATGTAGCAGTGGTTCAACAAATGTATATAACAAAGTCTTCCTAACATAAGTTCACATCGATATTGCATAGTTCACTAGAACACAAATTCGGATAAATAATGATCAAACATTGAGTAAAGGGTTCATAGCAATGGCATCGGAGATCCTAATAAACATAAGAGATATGACGAAGAAGGAAAACATGAGGGACCTTTACTGAAAAGGTCAGAATATCTGAACGATAACACAAATGTCTTAAAGTAAGACAGAATATCCGTACCTTTAAGCAAATGAGAGAAAAGCAAACGAATGAACGAATACGAAGATGTAACGTCGCGTCTCCTCCAACGAATCTACACGGATTATGATTTATTTAATACTTATTAGTATAATGATTAATCTCATTAATACTTTTAGAGTTGTCGATTATTCTCATTTTAGCGACGGACGGAATTACAACGCTTTAGGGTTTCAATTATTAATTAGCCAAACGTATGGGTTAAATATGATAATTATCTTATTTAAGAGCTTTTATGATCATTATTCATAGCATAGGGTTTACAAATGTCAAAGACGGATTTTAAGACTCTCTTCCAAAATAGTTTACATAATCTATAATTTACATAAAATAACGAAATTACACACTTAGCTTTCAACCTTAACCAACTTCCCATTTATGTTCTAGGGTTTCCATACTTTTAATATTACTTAATACGCCTTTAATTTACATGTTACCTCTTTTAATGATTTCCACTTTGACCTAGAACGTATGAAAACTCAAACGGAAATTAACTCAAACTCATGCATGTCCTTACGTAATTTATTTACACATGTCGACCCATAATTACTCAGAATTACATGTTGCACCCTTAACATCTTTAATTATACGATCTAACCTTCTATTATCAGATTTTACACTTTTAGCCAACAGGTTTTAGAATTTACAAAACATACCCCTTTAAGTTAAATACAATTCGAATGGCCTCTAAGTATCCAAAATTACACGCTTAACCCCATACTTATTTTTATATCGCCTTGTACCTTTATTTTATGCTCACAAAATAACCTTTAAGTTTCAATATTTACAAAACCAACCCAAACCTTTTATTTAGAACCGAATATGCATTATTCAAGTACAAGCCCTAAACCTAGGTGTAACCCATCATTATTACTTCATTTATTACCCTTAATGATAACAAGAAAACCCTAGTTCATGCAAACCCTAATCGTCCCCTTGTAAATACTTTCCTTTTTATCGTTTCGAACAAGAAAACCCAAGACAATTCACATAAGCTTCAATTCACAAATATGTATTTTATTCAGGTCTTTTAACATGTAAGAGCTTCGAAAATCAATTCATGATCTCTAAAAATATTATAAGCTCATTCGTTAATTGTATACGCTTTTAGGGTTTTCGATTCCAAATAATTTCATACGATACATTAAACATGCATGGCCAATTTTTATGTGTTATATATGACTTATAGGACTGAATTCAACATTAGAAACATACCCTTGATGAGCTTGAATCGTTAGAACAAAAGAAGCACAAAACACCACTCATGAAACCCTAATCCACTCAAAACTCACCACGACTAAAACAGCAGCTTTGGGACTCAAACACTATTTTTCCCACCTTGTTTACCTTCAAACTTCTCCAAGAAAAATGGTCTCAAGCTCTGGAAACTGAAATCGATTTGTGAAGGGTTTGGAGTCGGTTTGTGTTTAATCGGTTATTAGGGATTACGGGAACCGAATTTTATATATATACTTGAGTTACTATTTTTCTTGTGGGATTTATAATGTATTGGACTTAAAATAAATGGACTCTAAATTTTATAAACTTATATTGGGCTTTTATTTAATTTTATTTCTTTTATAAAATTAATTAAATATATTCAGCAATTATAAAATACAAACTAATTTTATAAAGTTATAAACTATAAAAATTACCTTTACAAAGTGTCTATTATTTATTTAGATCATGTGGGATATTTCTTAAAATTCTCAATTTTACATAGCTTACTTGGTATTCTCTTGAATTAATTTTTCATACTTTTGATTGTAGGGGGTATTTTGGTCTTTTGTGAATTTTAGAAATTCAGGTATTACAATTCTTCCCCTCTAAAAAAAATTTCGTCTCCGAAATTGGACAAGACTGAGCAGAACAGAGAACGAATCGGATTTCAGAATTTCTAGGAATATAACGAACGTTAATCTTATCTCGGAACAAATGGATTTCTTATCAGATTATTTGAACTCATACTTATTCAGAAATTAATTCGATAGTCAAATACTTATAATAGATAATTATATACTCATCGGAATAATGGCGGAGAACAGATGAGACGCAGAAAATCAAACGACAAATTCTAACTTATTCAAATATCTAATGATGAGGACATCATATGCATAGACGAAATAAATCCTATCGGCCTCAATAGTCGCAGAAATATGGGGAGACATATAAGGTTAAGGTGGTCATAGCAATCTATAGGTTCACGCACATCATAACAACTTCGGATTCTAAACGTACAAAACTTATACGTAACAAATATCAACAAAATCTCACAAATAGGTACGGAATTCAAACGAACATGAGGAGCACCAAATAACAGATACAAGTCAAAGTCTATACACACATCAATCACAGGCATTTCCTGACGTCAGATACCTTCAATAAGTTCAGATTATGTGATCTCGGTATTATTACGTTGATCAAAGGCCATAATACTTGCATCACATAACAAGTTCTTATTGTCATTATATTCGGTCTGGGTCTTGACAAAACACATAACTAATAACAAAACATACCACATACAGATAACACTCAAATAGCAAGTAACATACCATAACAAACCAGATACTTATGAGTATACCATCATGATGGTCATACTTCAATCAAGCGGTAAACGAAATAACTACACTACGAAAATAACTAGCAAACGAAACTTATGAGGACTAACGGAAACTTAACGAATCTAGCAGAGAGAAACAACAGACAGGAACTATACTTTCAAAATTTTGTTTTATTTCCATTTACCAAACAAAATTTGCAGAATCGTCTTAAGATGAACTTCCAAAACAAAACCTAATAATCCTGATTCAAACGTCTAAATGAAAACAAAAGAACCTAGCTCAAAATTAAACGCGGAAAATTCTCATAAAGAGGTAACTAATCGAAACGAAATTCCTATTCTTGTGTCGATTAAACCTACCAAGAGTCAGAGATTCCAAATCCAAGTCCACCTCGTATTCTTCCTCGTGACTTATTACCGACGAACCGAAAGAAAAGTCGAGATATACCGAATGCTAAACGATAAAACTTCACCATTCACACCGAGTTCCGAACCAATCAGAGAAAAGCAATACGGATCAGAATCACTTAGTAGAGTATCAAACCGTCTTGAAACGCATGACAAACGAATCAGAGAGACATAAGTCGCGCCTAAATCATATGAAGTAGATGAATCTTCTCAGCCATCGGTTGGATCTTGTCTCCGTCTCTTACGCCTTTGGTTGGTCCATCCAACTTCCTCTAACAAAGATCCCGATGTCTCCAACAAAGACGGCAATGAGTGTAGCTTCGCTTCACGAACCTCTCTAGCAGGGAACCATCTCAAAGAACGCAGGTCGGCACCATCTTCTTCGGCTCCACGGTAGTCTCCATCTAACGATCGACAAACGGACGAGCGAAAACAAACTAACAAAATTCGATGCGAGAGGAGGACCAATTCAAGAAGGCAAAAGGATATCAAGTCAAATCTGAACGACCATCAAAAGGAATCAAAAAAAAATATCTGAACAGACGGAAACCTAATGTCTACCCACTTCTCACAGGTCATAGCCTAAGCTCTAAGGGTCCTAAAACCTAGAGCTCTGATACCATAAATTGTAACACCCCGACCCGACAAGGGTAAAGATATCACAATACGGTTTCATATCAGAACTTTAATAACTATACAAAAGCGGAAGCCTTTACAAAATATCCAAAAAGAAAACATAAATAACTAAACTTCAAAATAAATCTAAGATCTCTATGGTCAAAATCTTGCTCTCGTCTCTACTCTCAACCCGGATCGCCTATCCCATAAGCTCATCTCGAATGCTAAATACCGCCGCAGAAAAGAAAAGTCACTGAGCTTACAAAGCCAGTGAACGGATATAATGAAACAAAAGCTAAAGCAGAATAAATATACAAATACTAAATCAAAATGAAATAATGAGGAAGGATCTTTAGGATTATGGAAACATAAATATACGTAAATCCAAACAACCACATAACAGTTTAGACATCACATAGCACATTAATGACACAAACACAAAGATATCGAACAACCAAACACATAGCATATCAAAATAACAGATTTCAGATAAGCCAAACGGAAAGTCTAAAAGCTAACGAAACAGTTTCTAGTAAATAATCATGGCATTCATACAAATCAATTAATCAACCTTTAATACACTTAATGCAATATTGTAGCAATGAAATGGCGCACAAGTCATGGCGAGATATAATAGTTAAACCAGTTCTGATTCAATCCTAACCTTAGCAGAGTTTTAACATGGCAGGTCACATATGCAGACAGATAATTAACCTTCAAAACACTCAATTGTACACTAGCACATTCATCTCGCAGATCAACCCATTCACGTAACGATAACAAATCATAATATCAGATATACAAATCAGGTAACAATCTTATCCTATCATGGCAATTAATAATCACTTAAACAAATACGTCATAAGCACATTCACTAACATATCATATTAGAAATATCTTTCTTCTTCAAAAGGTAACATCAGAAAATATATGGAGTAGCTAGCTCCGAATTTCGTGAAGACGCAGTGATTACACCGACATCATTCACCGATAACATATCGGATAACAGATCGATCTAGGATGCATCCATACGCCCTTCCTACATATTCAAAAATATGCTTCACCATCCGAGACGTGGCGTAACATCACTCTCGCCTCTAGAGTCATATCGAGGCATCATCGATACGGACATGGAACCCCCATGACTAGTTAAATATTTGGTTATTATCAACCAACTTAAGTCAAACCGATTTTCAGATATGGCACATATCATAGTTACACACAAAGTCCCAGATAACATATCAAATAGTTCATATCATATGGTTCATACTCAGATAGTCAGAAGTCAGAAATTCATATCACAGTGGCATATCATATATTCATAAACAGAAGTTCATAACCATAAGTTCATAACCCAAATGTAGCAGGGTTCAACAAATGTATATAACAAAGTCTTCCTAACATAAGTTCACATCAGATATTGCATAGTTCACTAGAACACAAATTCAGATAAGTAACAGATCAAACATTCAGAAAGGGTTCATAGCAATGGCATCGGAGATCCTAATAAACATAAGAGATATGACGTAAGAAGGAAAACATGAGGACCTTTAATCGAAAAGGTCGAATATCGAACGATAACACAAATGTCTTAAAGTAAGATGAATATCCGTACCTTTAAGCAAATGAGAGAAAAGCAAACGAATGAACGAATACGAAGATGTAACGTCGCGTCTCCTCCAACGAATCTACACGGATTATGATTTATTTAATACTTATTAGTATAACAGATTAATCTCATTAATACTTTTAGAGTTGTCAGATTATTCTCATTTTTAGTGACGGACGGAATTACAACGTTTTAGGGTTTCAATTATTAATTAGCCAAACGTATGGGTTAAATATGATAATTATCTTATTTAAGAGCTTTTATGATCATTATTCATAGCATAGGGTTTACAAATGTCAAAGACGGATTTTAAGACTCTCTTCCAAAATAGTTTACATAATCTATAATTTACATAAAATAACGAAATTACACACTTAGCTTTCAACCTTAACCAACTTCCCATTTATGTTCTAGGGTTTCCATACTTTTAATATTACTTAATACGCCTTTAATTTACATGTTACCTCTTTAATGATTTCCACTTTGACCTAGAACGTATGAAAACTCAAACGAAATTAACTCAAACTCATGCATGTCCTTACGTAATTTATTTACACATGTCGACCCATAATTACTCGAATTACATGTTGCACCCTTAACATCTTTAATTATACGATCTAACCTTCTATTATCGATTTACACTTTTAGCCCATGTGTTTTAGAATTTACAAAACATACCCTTTAAGTTAAATACAATTCGAATGGCCTCTAAGTATCCAAAATTACACGTTTAACCCCATACTTATTTTTATACGTCTTGTACCTTTATTTTATGTTCACAAAATAACCTTTAAGTTTCAATATTTACAAAACCAACCCAAACCTTTTATTTAGAACCGAATATGCATTATTCAAGTACAAGCCCTAAACCTAGGTGTAACCCATCATTATTACTTCATTTATTACCCTTAATGATAACAAGAAAACCCTAGTTCATGCAAACCCTAATCGTCCCTTGTAAATACTTTCCTTTTTATGCGTTTTCGAACAAGAAAAACCCAAGACAATTCACATAAGCTTCGAATTCACAAATATGTATTTTATTCAGGTCTTTTAACATGTAAGAGCTTCTGGAAAAATCAATTCATGATCTCTAAAAATATTATAAGCTCATTCGTTAATTGTATACGCTTTTTAGGGTTTTCGATTCCAAATAATTTCATACGATACATTAAACATGAATGGCCAATTTTTATGTGTTATATATGACTTATAGGACTGAATTAAACATTAGAAACATACCCTTGATGAGCTTGAATCGTTAGAACAAAAGAAGCACAAAACACCATCATGAAACCCTAATCCACTCAAAACTCACCACGACTAAAACAGCAGCTTTGGAACTCAAAAACTATTTTTCCCACCTTGTTTACCTTCAAACTTCTCCAAGAAAAATGGTCTCAAGCTCTGAAACTGGAAATCGATTTGTGAAGGGTTTTGGAGTCGTTTGTGTTTAATCGGTTATTAGGGATTATGGGAACCGAATTTTTATATATATACTTGAGTTACTATTTTTCTTGTGGGCTTTATAATGTATTGGACTTAAAATAAATGGACTCTAAATTTTATAAACTTATATTGGGCTTTATTTAATTTTATTTCTTTTATAAAATTAATTAAATATATTAAACAATTATAAAAATACAAACTAATTTTTATAAAGTTATAAACTATAAAAAAAATTACCTTTACAAAGTGTCTATTATTTATTTAGATCATGTGGGATATTTCTTAAAATTCTCTGAATTTACATAGCTTACTTGGTATTCTCTTGAATTAATTTTTCATACTTTTGATTGTAGGGGTATTTTGGTCTTTTTGTGAATTTTAGAAATTCAGGTATTACAGATCATAATAATGAAATGGTGGCTCAAATCTCATTGAATGCACTCACTGGTGTATACAATTATCAAACAATGAGGTTAAGGGTATGGTAGCAAACGCAAGGGGTGCATGTGCTTGTGGATTGTGGAAGTACACATAATTTCATTGATTTGCGATCAGAAAAAATTAGGTTGTAAGACTAAAACTATGTGCCCTTTGCAAGTGTCTGGCTAATGGTCAAGCTATGACCCAGACCTTGATATGTTGTGGTTTATCCCCGACCGTGGGAGAAGACACTTACATGATTGATGCTATGGTACTACGTTTAGGAGGTTGTGAAGTAGTGTTGGGAATACGGTGGTTGTCTACTTGGGAGAAATTATGTGCAATTTGAGAAATTAACCATGAGGTTCTATGTAGGCAATAAGAAATCTGCTAAGAGGTTCTCAACAAGCTACACTTCAATGGATGCAACCTAGAGAGCGAGCGCTGCTATGTTGAATTCTATGACATTGTGTGTATGTCCTGTGTCATTCAGTAGTATGGTAGGGACAAGCATGATTGAGTCACGAAGATTGATGAAATTTTGGATGACTTTAAAGGTGTGTTTGAAGTTCCTACCGGTTTACCACCAAAAGATCACATGATCATCACATTCCTCTTATGCCAAACACTCCTCCGCTAACATTAGACCCTATAGGCATCCTCCGAGCCAAAAGGATGCCATTGAGCAGATGGTACAAGAGTTATTGGATGTGGTGTCATCGATCTAGTCAAAGTTCTTTTCTCTCCTATAGTTATGGTTAAAAAGAAGGATGGCGTTAGAGAATGTGTGTTGACTATAGACAATTGAATAAGAATATTGTCAAAGACAAATTTCCCATACCTATGATAGAAGAATTGATAGATCAATTACATGGGTCGATGGTGTTTTCAAAACTTGATTTAAGGTCCGGTATCACCAAATCGGAATGAAGGAGGAAGACATTCATAAGATTGCATTCAGAACTCATGATGGCCACTATGAGTTTTTAGTGATGCCATTTGGACTCACAAATGCCCCTTCCACATTTCAATCACTAATGAATGAAATCTTTAAACCCTATTTGAGGAAGTTCACATTGGTTTTCTTTGATGACATCTTGGTTTATAGCAAGTCAATTGAAGAACACATTGTACACCTGAAAATGATTTTGCAGACTATGCAGGCTCACACCTTGTTTGCAAAAAGGAGTAAGTGCACTTTTCCAAAGGTCTCGGTGGAGTACTTGGGTTATATCATCACTAATAAAGGGGTTGCACAGATCCTTCTAAGATTGAGGCTATGAAAGATTGGCCTACACCCAAGAATGTGAAGCAAGCGAGAGGATTTTGGGACTCATGTGCTATTATAGGAGGTTCATTAAGGGTATGGAATCATCAAGAAGCCATTAAATGCATTATTGAAGAAGAACTCTTTGAGTGGTCCGACATAGCTCAAGAAGCTTTTAAGCAATTGAAGTTAGCTATGATACAAGCACCAAAGGCTGGGGTTGCCAAACTTTGAGAAAGAATTCACCGTGGAAACCGATGCATGTGGAATCGATATTGGTCTTGTGTTGTTGCAAGATGGTCATCCATTGGCATACCCGAGTAAGGCCTTATCTCGGACATCAAGCTTTGTCCACTTATGAAAAGAATTTTTAGTCATCATTTTGGCATTGAGAAGTGGAAGGGTTACTTAATGGGTAGACATTTTAAGATCAAGATCGACCACTTCAAACCTCAAATACTTGTTGGATCAAAGGCTTACTACTCCTTTCCAAGTTAAATGGTTGCCTAAATTGCTTGGGTATGATTATGAAATTGTCTATAAGAAGGGCAATGAAAATGTGGTAGCCGATGCTTTGTCTAGGAAGGAAATGCAGGTCAATTATTGGCAATGATAGCTACTAATGTGACTACCGGACTTCTCAAAGAAATTGAAGAAAGTGGGTGACATATGAGAAGTTGGCCAAATTAATAAAGCATTTGAAGATCCTAATTTTCAATCAACAAAGTACACTTGGTCTAATGGCCGTTAAGAAGGAAAGGTAGGTTGGTGGTGGGAGGTAATGAGGTATTGAGAAAGAAAATCTTCTCACAAATTCACAATGAATCGGTTGGTGGACATTCGGTGTTCAAGTAGTCGTGCGGAAGATGAGTTCTATTTGTTATTGGAAGGAATGAGAAAAGTGGTCAAACAATGGATCGTGGAATGTGATGTGTGTCAAAGGCAAAAGCGATCTTAGTGCCTATCCGTGTCTTTTGCAGCCTTTGCCTATACCGGTTAGAGTATGGAGTGATATATCCATGGACTTTGTGGAAGGACCGCCAAAATCTCATGGGAAGACAAGTTATATTAGTGGTGGTGGATGTGCTCGAAGTATGCTCACTTTATTTCCTTCAAAGATCCTTTCACAAATTGCACAAGTGGCACAAGTATTCTTAGATAACATCTACAAGTTACATGGTTTGCCAAATACCATTGTAAGTGAGAGACAAAGTGTTCCTAAGTGCTTTTTGGCAATCATTGTTCGTGGCTTTGAAAGTTAAACCGCAAATGTCAATGACCTACCATCCACAATCGATGGACAAATGAGTGGTGAATAGGTATCCGGAGTGCTACCGAGATGTATGTCCGGTGAGAAACCAAAGAGTGGACACAATGGCTTTCAATGGCGTAGTTTTGGTATAACACAAATTTCCACATCGCTATCCGAGCCACCCCATTTGAAGTGTTATATGGTCAAACACCACCCATCCACATGCCTTATTTGCGGTGAAAGTATCGTTGAAACTGTGGATAGAACAATGCAAGCAAGAGAACAAGTGGTTAACATGCTTAAATTTCATCCAAGAGAGCACAAGATAGGATGAAAAGCTTCGAGATAAACACATAATCGATAGAAATTTTGAAGAAGGTGTTTGGGTCTATTTGAAATCGCAACCATACAGCAAGTAACAACTAGACATGTCCCTATAACAAACTCTCACTAAGTACTATGGTCCTTTCAAGATCATAGAGAAGATTGGCAATGTGGCCTATAAATTGCGACTTCCAAGTGGTAGTCGAATCCATCCAGATTTCATGTGTCCCAACTTAAGCTTTGCAAAGGGTGGTTGATAAGCTGGAACTCTTCCCATGTGACAATGAAGGGCTCCTATCGGTGTTACCGGTGAAAATCATTGATGTGAGATTGGGAAAGGTTAACAATAGAGTCATTGTTTATGTGTTAGTACAATGGTCAAATGGCGTTGAAGAAGAGGCAACTTGGGAACTATATATTGAATTCATCAAGAAGTACCGGTTTGATCAAGAGGAAGCAATCGAAAGTGCTATTTGACCTGTGGAAAGTCAAATGTTAAGGAGAAGGGATTTGATCGCGCCAATTTGGAAACCACTGATAAGCTTGGAACCATCAGTGGAAACCATCATAACCATCGGTGGAAACTGACTACTAAGCCAAAAGTTAGTTATAACTTTTGGCGGGAAAATCTGTTCACTCCTTCCTCCCATTTCTCCTTCCTCCTTTTGTATAAATACTCCTTTACATTCCTTGTTGTAATTCATTCACGATATAGACTTGTAATATTTCTCTCTTAATTCCATTACAAACTAAGTGAATCATTTGATTATAAATACGGTTTCATTTCTTCTTATGTGATCCCCTGTTTGTTTTCATCAACAACTACATTTCATAAGCGATTTACGGTTGTTTATAACGGTATACATCAAAACCCTAAAACGTTTATGTGTGTTTTGTGCTCAAACCGATCGGCCACCTCCTTTAGGGTGTCGATCCTCAACCTTTTTCCAAAACAAGTTATTTGGTTTAATAAAACTAGCATTACTTTAATTTGTTTTAGTACGTGTGTACAAGAACGTGGTAATAACACATTATTGTTATTATTCTTGGATTGAATTACAAAACGGTAAGGGGTAATTCATATAATCCTAATTAAATTAAATTAGGGTTCTTCCATTGCTAGTTTGTGGATTTGATTCTTGTTCGGCTAGAATCAAGAAAAGGTACACATATTCTTTTATGTTAATTAATTGTTCATTAATAAATCCTATACGCTTCCGCTTGAATACTTTGATGTTTTGTAGTTATTTATTTGAATGTCATGTTATCTAATTCCAACAGTGGCATCACGAGTCATTGGTTTTTAATGAGTAATTAATTACATAAACGCGTAATAAAACAAATAATTGTATGTTGTTTGATATGTTAATCTAGGGTTTATGTTTATTATTGTTTGGTCGATTTTTTTTTATGAATTGGGGCGTACCCCTATTTTTTTATGTCGACACATACATAAATTTTTTAGGGTTTTGAAAATTGTTTGCTAACCTTATTAAAACCTAGAATTAATATATTAGTTACGTGATTAATTCATGAATAATTTGTTATGTGTCATGGAATTTTTTATATGCGATCTTGTGACTATTTGTATAATTGTTATGATGTATCCATGATTATACATGCATGTTAGTCATGGATAAGTTACTTTGATATTGTTTAATTGTTAAGAAATATTTATTTACGATAAATCTTGAATTGGGGAAGACTCCAATTGTATATATTAATGAATCAATTATGTGCAATTTGGTATATTATTAATTATGGGTTTACGCAATCGATTCTTCGATGTATGTGGCTCACTCTCAATTGAGAGAGTGAAAGCCCTAATTAATATATACATTAATTTAACCTAGATATTGATTATTAATTGGGTTTTATCGAATAAGTTGCATGTGGCTACTTGTTTACACGTATAAATTGTTTATTATGTGCGCATTGTTTTTAGTAGTTTATTTTTATTTGTTACTTGTTTGTTTATTATGTTAGACAGTTTTAAGCAAAGGGTAATTTTGAATAGAAAATAATACGGACTAAACAATGGCGAAATTTGATTTGTTTTGGAAGAGTTAAGTTTTCAATAGTTTAATTGATTGGTGACTTTGGTACAAATGGTCCGAACGGCTCACCCACTAGAATGAACTATAACCGTTAATAAAGAAGTGCATACACAATCGAAAGGATGTCTAAGGTTATGCTTTATGCCACCGGTCCTCCCCTGTAAGTTCGAATGGAGCTACTTAGTAAGCCATAGAATGTGCAAACTCATCTTAAGGGCGAATTAGTTTTAATTCCATGCCATTTCGGTGGTAATTACCCGAAACACTAAGTGTTTACACTTATGCAAAAGTACGGTATAATGGACGATAATTAACACTAAATTCCTTGATTGGTGAACCCAATACCTCAATCAAAACTTTGATAATTTGATCTTTATGAATTGGTAATAAAAAGTTTTTTATTAAATTTATGCTACAAGATGAATGCATGACATCTTTGTACATATTTGATTTGACCACATAAAATCAAAACTAGTACCCTTTTAAATTAAGTTATATGCCATCTAATTAAAAGGAACACTTGAAGTTGCAATTTATGTCATGAGAGTACTTGGCTAGATTGTGATTGAGAGGTAAATCTCTATGTAAAGTGAGACCTTACATGGACATATTTGCAGTTCTTTAAGTTAGACACTTAAGTTGAGTAGGAAGTGAGACTTGGACTCAATGGCATAAGATGGGATGTAACATGTTTATATTTGCAATAGCATTGGAAAATATAAATCCCATAATGATCTAGGAGTTGGAAATTGTTTGCCAATTAATGTTTGTGATTACCTTATTATATGTTCGTTGCTAGCGGATCAAGCGATGTAATGAACCTATGATAATTGGATCCTAGTTTTCAAAAAATTCTATGGTTATATGAATATTACCTTGGGTATTTTATTTTCTTGAAAATTTTAATTATCGAAAATACTAAAATTGAATTTTGCTAATTATTTAAATGTATTAATGCAACATTAACTCGTAAATGTAGGTTATTCCTGTATTGGTAAATTGATCTACACCTGTAAGGGTTTTTTGGTAGAGTCAACTTTGCTAAAAGGATAAACCTAGTCCTCTTTATATAAGAAAGAGTGAGATTCAATCCTATTCATTTTCATGAATGAGAAAGGTATGATAGGACAAATTAGAATTGTCTAAATTCTAAATACATAACTCGTAAGCAAATTTTAATAGTTAAGAAAATTGCATGTTTTCTGAGTTATTAAATTAGAAGCTAGACTAATTACTGTATAATTGGTAAAAGACAAACTAGCATATTTTATCTAGTTGTTGTGCTTTGACCATTTAAAAGTACTACTTACAATTGTTGGAATAGTAGAACTATTAAGAAACAAATTGCATGCCCAAATTTTCAAGTTAATAGCATTGATGGATAAATTCATCATCTACATAGTAGAATACATTCTTTTAAGTACATAAGTAATTGTTATGTATGGACTTTCTCAAAGGTGTAGGAAGTAAATAGTACACTATTTTCTTTCACTGGTTAATGAAACACTTACAATGTTGTCAAATCCAGTGGGAGTGTTGTGTTCTTATTCTTGAATAAGGAATTAATGTAATGATCTCTTATTCGGTGGGAGTTACAAGCTTTGTCATCTTGGTAGTAACCCGATTATCTCTAGAATGTCTTACGATAATTACTTTCCACTTGTAGACACTTATGTTTTCAAGGATAGTCATGTACGTTTCCTTATTAGACAATGAAGTGGTTCTACATCTACTAGTTATGCTAATATCAATGACACAATCATATTGATCACATAAACAAACATATGTCTTGTTGTTTATCGCTACATGATGTTGTTCTATGCAGTGGGAGAAATCTATATTGTGTGCAAGGTACAACATATAAGTATATGATTTAACGGATTCTCTTGATTGCAAGGTAAGAGACTAACGATAATATAACTTGAACATATCTAATTCAAGAAACACTTGGTGTTGCAATTTACGTCATGTGAAAACTTGGCGAGATTGCAACAACAAAGTAAATCTCTATGTGAAGTCGACCTTGCATGGACATATTTGCGCTTCTAAAATTAGACAAGTATTTAGAATATGTGTCAAGATGATAGATATAAGACTACTTAAAATTAAATATTTATGTATTATTAGAATGACATAAATAAATGAAGTAATCTAATACTACTTTAATTTGTATATTTATGAATTTTGAAATGACATAAATAAATGAATAAAATAATGTAGTCCTACATTATTATGAAGTAAATAAATTAACTTGAAATTACTATTGAAACCAAGAGTTGTGTTCATAATTACTTTAGTTAAACATATTTATGATTCATTGTAAAGACATAAACATAAAGTCTTTTAAGACTTATAATAAAGTAAGACGTTAACTTGTTTTGTTTTTTTAATTAAGACATATACAAGAAGTCATTGAGTTGATCAATGATTTATAACATATAATGGGATTATAACAGTTTATGTTTCTTGTTGAGACATGGATATGAAGTGACTTGGTTAAAAGGTACTTGTGTTATAAAGCATGTAATTGGCTTGGAAAGTCTATTATACCATTAAGTTGACTTAGTTGGTAAATAGGTAAGCCAAAAGGAATATGTTTATCTTATATATTGTTAGATTGTCTTACAATATTAATTCTAATGAATACCATGTTCAGTTAGGAGAATCAAACTCCATTTAATTTGTTTGATTCAAGATAACCATCACTTCTTTCTTAAAAAGTAACAAGGTTAGAAAATTGAGAATGGATTGAATATACCCAATATGACTCCAACCTAGAAGATTGATAAAACACCATTTTATTATGGAATGTGATGAATCACATTAAGTTTTAAAATTGAAGATTCTGGAATTTGTTAAACTACTTATGAATAGGTTATTAACAAACTAAGTCAGGAATTGTCAATGTGTATTTGTAATGTCCCAAAAAGAGAACAATGTAGTTTTGCTCTAATTGCTAAGTATATATAGATAGTCTATATATTACAAAAGGTAAGTGGGAGTTTTCTATCTTGAAAGATAAAATTACAAGATACATAATCTTCTAAAACACACTAGTAAATATCATGATGAGGTTAGACATGTAAATGATAGACCTCAAGATGATGGAATTTTCATTCATAGATCTGCAAGGACATCTCGGATATTTGACTTATATGTCGAGAAATATGAGTTCTGAGGATTATAGTAAACCGATAATCATTATGATGGATTACCAAATATTGAATTGGGTAAATTACTCATACTATGAATGTTAAAGATGTTGTCCATAAAGATAATCAATTTTGGAAATTTGGTTTATCTTAATAGTTAGACTAGAGAATGGAAATGAGTTTCTTCAAAGAGATGAAAACCCTAGTGGTTTGAATTTCTATGTAGAAATCATATGGACAATATTGTACACATATTTAATGCATGTTTTATGACAAGATTATTAATCATACTTAAGCAATTAATTATGATTGAATATTCTTTTCTAGACACATTAAATATATAAAGATGATAATTGTCATACTTGTTTTCATTAATATGAAATATGACAATGGAATATCAAAACTCTTCCCGAGAAATTACTTGAGCGAGGACTGTAAGTAATCGAAAGTTTTTGAATTCATATAATCTTTGGAAGTGTCGAAGTGCAATAATTCATGTATGAATAAAGGCATGCATCTATGAAATTATTCTTATATTTAATTATTAAATTCTAGTTTTGATTTATAATTGAAATAAGATAAATTTTAAGTATTCACGAAAGCTAGTGGGAGTATTATGTTAAGATTTTAAATCTTATATGTTGTATAACATATAGGAAGTAACATTCCTTGAAAGCTAAATGTTAAGTCTTAGATTGGAATGAAACTTTAGTTGTAAGATTTAAGAATTAAAACATACAACCTTGAAATATATGTTTATTATTAATAAACATGTGCAAGTAAAATAAATGATTCTAACAAAACATGATATATCATTTGGGAAATGGATATAATGTCTTTTGACAAGATAGAACACGAATGAAATCTAAGTTTGACACGTGGATTCATCATGTACATCATGTAGTGTATTCAAATTGTTGTATCATTCTTGAATGATAAATGATTTGACAACATTGATATCTAACTAAAAGTTATTAGATAACTTGTGTAATGAATATTCTAAAAGAATTACATCCTCAGCCTGGAATTGCTCCTAGATTCTATGGATGAACAATATGTCAATTGTTGTGCAAATTGTCATAAGCTTCAAACTTGAATGTTTGGAAGACATAAAACATTACACAATGAGATATTAAAGTTTACGGAGTTTTAATGAGCATATTGTTGTTTGTATACAATGATGCTAGTTTAATTGAGATGACACTCAATACTAGTCATGGTAGGATTTCATCCTTGTTAATGACCATGTGAACTAGTTGTGCTACTAAGAGCACAGTTGCATTATACATTAAAAGAATAAGAATAATTTAAACTTTAAAATGTTTGAAAGTTTAAATTGTCATAAATTGGTGATAGAGGATGTCACACACTTTATGAATTATTATGTGGATTGGTGAATGCACACATACAAGGACTTCACTAATTGAATTCTTGAAATAAGTATTCTCAAAATTATGATAGATCAAGTTGGTTGATTTATGCCTTGTCAACAAGTATGATTGTCATTACTTGAGGCATAATTCATAAACTGTAATTTTCATGCATTGATCTATTTAGTATTTGGATAAGGGATGTTAAACAATTGTTATAATAAATCAAGTACTTGGTATGTTTGATTTTATAATATATTGTATCCTATATTTGCATGTTTAATCCGTGAATAAATTTATTTATTCTAAATCGTCCGTTGTCGATTAATGATAAGGGAGTATCATTAAACTAAGACAAATCTGAGAGATGTGGTAGAATATACTTGAAAGTATATTGATGAGAATGCATACCAATTTCGGATGATATTCAATGAATTGAATATAGGACTTATCAACTACATAATTTACTTTGTGGATATTGTTATAACTTATAAGTAAATTATGAATAGTTATCCTCGGACTTGAGATACCGATAAGTGTCATGAATGTAGTGGTAGTCATAAGGGTTGTTTTCGAAATGTTACAAAGTTTGTGGGTTATTCTCGTAGTCAAGATAGAATTTGTTCCTTCAAATTTATTTGAGTTTAATCTTCTTGGGCCCTCGTAGGGTTGACAAGATGTTTGTGTAGCCACACCCAAAATCTTCCCTAAATATGTTTAGAAGATTTGGCAATCTTGTTCAATCACTAATAACGAGAAAGCAGAATGGTTGAATAAAGAATGACTTAATTCCATATCTTTATTTAACATGGTATTAGAAACAAAAGGATAATAATAATGAGAAATCATTAAAGGTTTTCCAGAGCCTTACTCGAGTTGTACTAGAGGCATCAAGTGTTGCTAGACGCTAACCGATGTGATCACTCTATTAAGATATGTCCAAGTGGGAGTTGTTAGTTTTATGGACAATAAATTAATGGACGTGTGTTAGGATCGAACTCGAGACCACGGGATTGCACACTTTACGTATGAGAATTAAAGTTAAATAATTAAATATAAAAGTTGTATTTATTTGATTATTAAACGAAATAACTAGCGGACGTTAAGTAATTAATGTAATGGATTAACCGGCGTTAAATGTATTTGGAAAAGTACTAGAATGCAAAGTTTGGGAGGATCCCCTTGGTGAGGCTTAGAACCGATCGGCTATAGGGAACCCAAACCCAACCCATATCAAACTCTAACTTGTCCACCAAGTTTAGTTTAGTATATATCAGGGGCGGAGGAGGTAGGGGGACAGGTGGGTGCTGAGCCTCCCCCAACCTGTCCAACAACCTTAGTTATGAAGAGTGTTAAAGCCTATATTTCATAAACTTTTGTCAATAGACCTCCCTTAACTTGGAAACAAATAAAAACAAGCATCGTAAGATATAAGTTTAGTTAGTTGGTTATGGTAAGCAATTTAGTTTCCATAATATTTCTAAACAATAACTAGCTTATGATTTAGGTGTATTCATTTACACAAATTATATTTATTTCCTTTAGACTAGCCTATTAAAATACCGTTGTTCAAAGCGACCAAAGAATAGAACAAACAAATTAAGTTTTTATACTAACGCTAAACCAATGGTTAACTTCGTTATCTTCAATCTTCATTTTTTCTTTTTCTTTTGACCATATTTTTAGTAAAGCTAGAATAATATGACTAGTTTAGAAATTGAGTGTGTTTGAATTAAAAGATCTTGGTATGATTAATGTTTGGCGATAGAAATGTACCGAATACAAGAGTTTTACTCTTACATAGCTTTCATATAAAATTATGAACATTTGAAAACTATATATAATCGAGTTTTATAAACAACGAGACAAGTTATTCATAACCCCATAACACAATCACAGCCGCGACATGACCTATAGGTTATATAGTATATATTGAAACTTCAAACCACGGGATATGGTGGTTCTGTTTGCATATAATATTTATTACTACTTTATTCAAAAAAATTCGGCACCCCCTAACAATAAATCCTGGCTCCGCCCCTGGTATATATACAAGGCTAGGGGTCTTGTATTTTGCATCTCTTGTACTCATAAGCTAAAACCCTAAAACGTTTATGTGTGTTTTGTGCTCAAACCGATCGGCCACCTCCTTTAGGGTGTCGATCCTCAACCTTTTTCCAAAACAAGTTATTTGGTTTAATAAAACAAGCATTACTTTAATTTGTTTTAGTACGTGTGTATAAGAACGTGGTAATAACACATTATTGTTATTATTCTTGGATTGAATTACAAAACGGTGAGGGTAATTCATATAATCCTAATTAAATTAAATTAGGGTTCTTCCATTGCTAGTTTGTGGATTTGATTCTTGTTCGCTAGAATCAAGAAAAGGTATATATTCTTTTATGTTAATTAATTGTTCATTAATAAATCCTATACGCTTCGCTTGAATACTTTGATGTTTTGTAGTTATTTATTTGAATGTCATGTTATCTAATTCCAACATCTAGCGCCGTGCTAGTGTTTTTGTTTTGTTTCTAATAAAGTTGTCGTTCAAAAAAAATGCGAGTTATATTAGAACAAGGGTGGGGGCCGATTTTGTACATGCACAGGTGCGTAGTAAGTACGAACAATGGGTTTCTAACTTGGTTCATATGAAAGGTTTCATGGCCATATTTTAGTCTTAAAATTCTGTAATGGATATGTAGAGTAATGCCAAATGGGAAACTCTATAGAAATTGTGCTTCAAATTTGAAGCAAGTTGTTATAGTAGCTAATCAAGTTTTGGGGAAAGTGTTACTAGAAATTAAAGAGTTATAATTTTGTTTGTTTGTCGAATTTTATGTAACCATAATCAAAGTGTTTGCTCAGATATGAACCTCAAACACAACACATAGAGCCACATATATGAAATTTTGTTAGAGATTGATTATATGATCAAGATGGTTTGCTACGAAATGGGCCATACTCTTAGTATGGGTCAACAACCGTTGCTTGTGAGGTTAGATTGACCAAAGACAAATACTTTTTGGTCCACTTTTTGTGATAGATAATGTGTCATTCATGATTATAAAAAATTGTTACTATCATAATTTAACCCTTTGAATAGAACCATTTCGACTTGTCGTGACTTTTAGCATGTCGGACCCATTGCAATATTAGCTAAAGTTATTATTTGACCCGATTGAGTTTAAATACAATCTAAATCGACCCATTAATAAGTATAAATGGAAACAAATGAGTTCAAGTAGACATGCACACTCCATTGCTACCCTTATATGATGGCATGGAGCAAGCATAAAATTCAAAATTTGCATAATGTTGTGTTGTTTGAGAGTTGTTATGACAGTTTGTCTTGTCTCACTCTTGGTAATAATATACTTGCCGTCATGCTGGAACTCCTCTGCAACATGCTGCAAAAAGAGGCCTAAAACAGATGGTTAAACTATTGCTTTAAATGGACGTGTGTGCTTGTTTGTTGAAGCTAATTGTGCTACAATGATGTTTGTATTGCTTTTGTTATGGATCACTTGCTTGCTTACATGACATTTATTGGCTATTGCTTTTAAATGATAAATGTCAAACTGCACATGCTTATAAAGCACAAAGTCATTTCAGGGCATTAAATGCATATGAATTACTTAAAATTCAGCAATACAAAAAAATAAACAAAAAATACAACCATCTCAAACACAATCTATATAACATATAAATCATTACAAGTTAGAATGCATAATTTATAACAATTTAATCTACAAACATATCAATTCAAAACACATAATTAATACTCTTCTTAAAACACATCATTCAAAAATACAACTTTATTAACACATGTTACAACTATTTACAAGAAAGGTAAATACCACTAAAAACACTATTCAACATATCTTTTTATAATAAAACAAAGGAAAATATTACCGCTTCAACAATGCTTTGTAAAAAATTAAAACATTTACAATTAAGCCTCTATATTATCTTATGTGTACATGTTTCCCCCTCCTTTACAAAGGAAATGAGGTAACTTTCCTACATGAAAAGGGTAAGATTTCCCTAAAACAAAACACCAAGTGAGGACTTTCTCATTTCAAAAATCTAAACCTTCCCTTATTGAGTAATTAAAAATAAAAAATTTAAAAATCTTAAAATTAATTAATACTAATTATTTTCTTTTTGTCTAAAAATACATGAAAACGTTTTGTATTCCATAGGTAAATAAAGCAAAAAAAAAAAACACATGAGTTGAGTTATTTATTTTTTTTTTTTTTTTTTAATAGAAGAAAAATATGTAACTTTTGTTAAAAAAAAAAAAAAAAAAAAAATCCTTTTCTAGCCACACATTCATTCATCCCCAATCCCCAAATCTTCATACATTCTTCAAGAACACAAAACTAGTAAACCGTAAGATTACCCCAAGATGAGCAAAATTATCAACATGTGGCAGAAAATACGAAAAACCCTAATTCAGATCCAACGCCATTGTTAACAATTGAAGTATTCTTTTCATTCAGTTCCCGAAATTCTTAAATATCATATCAGGTTTGTTATGTGTTTCTCAAATCGTTAGAAAACATGATTATTTGTGGTTTTGATAAAATAAAGCTATCTGCTTTAGAACCTCATAAACATGGGATGGTACACATGTTATAGAACACATAAGATTCCTGCAATATATTATCAAAGCACTCTTAACATAGATAATATGATATCAAATGAGGGTTGGTATTATGTGGTATTATATATAGCAAAGATATTGAAAGATTAAGTGATTATTGCAACCGAATATCGCTTATCGCGTCGACCTCATCATCTTCATCATAGTCGATCAAGTGAAACTTCTTTTTGTTTATATGTTTACTTCAAAGGAAAGATGGTTGTCCCAAGGAATCCCTCCTGTCTAACAATTCAATGGTTTCAACATACATTTCCATCTCAACATCCCAACATTAGGTCTAAATTCCAAAAAACATTTATAAAATACTGTCATCTAAAAACAAAAATAATGCGCTTCTCCTTAGCGTATAACAATAAATCACCATGGCTGATAGGTTGGAAAACATAGATAAAGTAATTATCCTTGATGTCCAATTCAGAAAACATAAACCAAGATTCAACATTGCCATATTGTCTCATCACCCAAATGATATTATAACTTAGAAAGCAAGAAATCATTGCTAGGGAGCCATTGATGATTGTTAGTTGACGGCCATGGCGCCAATTCTTTCGCAATTCAATCATACCAAAAACACGAGTAATCAAATTAAATGTCATTATAAAACTACTAGAGTTGGATTCACCAAACACCCAATGCGAATTTCCATTAAGAAAACATGCATCCGACCTCACTTCAAAAACAAACTAGTTGGAGGAGCAATCATACTCCATGAGTTCGCTTTCATGGAGTAAATAACAATTGACATTGTGGGCAACTCCTTTATCGTTGAGTACGATATGCCCACAATGTTTGTAATCATTGTTAGTACTGTATATTACTATGTATGTATTTGTAGGCCCGTATCCATGTTTGGCCTAAAGCCCATTATGTCCTAGGGTTTTATCATGTATATGTATGCCTAGTTATGAGTTTATCGAATCAATGAAACAGACACCATTCTACATGGTATCAGAGCCCAATCACCGATCCTAAAACAAAACCCTAATTCCGCTTCTTCTTCATCTCCTGCCTCTCTCTTCGTCTTCCGCTACTCACCTCCATCTCCAACTGATCCTCTCAATCTCCTCCTAACCTACATACGCTTCCTTTTCTCATCCTTTCATCACCACAACAAACCGCGAAGCCTCATTTCTTATCTTTGTTCAATGGTGTGTCTTCATATGCATGATCCGAGAGCCTCATTTTCGACTCTTAAACGGATTTTGCGCTACATCTGGTACTTTGGATTACGGGTTCTGCTTGTATTCATCCTCCACTACATCATTGGTTGCTTACTCGATGTCGATTGGGTGGTTGCCCACCACCGACGATCCACCTCCGCTATTGTGTATTTCTTGGCAACAATTTACTATCATGGTCCTCTAGCGCCAACCAACATCGTCTCGCTCTAGTGCCGAGGCGAATATCGCGGGTTGCCAATGCGATGAGTCAAACGTGTTGGTTACGTAACCTTCTTCGCGAGCTACATACTCCGGTTTCTTCGCAACACTTGTCTCTGCGATAACGTTAGTGCCGCTTACATGTCCTCAAATCCAGTTCAAAGATCAACGAACCAAACACATCGAGATTGACATTCATTTTGTTCGAGATTTGGTGGTCTGCAGTCGTTCGAGTTCTTCATGTGCCTTCGCCATCGGTTTGGATATTTTCACTAAGGGGTTGCCTTTCGCTTTATTTGAAGAATTTCGGTCCGTTTGAGTGTTCGGTGTCCTCCCGCTCAAACCGCGGGGGTGTGTTAATCAGTATATTACTATGTATGTATTTGTAGGCCCGTATCCATGTTTGGCCTACAGTCCATTATGTCCTAGGGTTTTATCATGTATATGTATGCCCGGTTATGAGTTTATCGAATCAATGAAACAGACACCATTCTACAATCATGAGTGACTCCGTCATAACCAAACCCAAATACTACATCAGGAACTCCTTTAGAGGCCTCGATAGAAGGATGAGCAGGCACTAGTTTGCGTCTAACTGAAAAGTTCCATAGATTAATTAATCCATTATTCTTTCTTAAACACAATATTCCATTGCATGAACCAACGATTTCAACACCACCGATATCATAAGGGAGCTCGACTTTTATGCCCATGTACCCACGCTTTGGATCTAACGACAACTTGCCTCGCGAGTGTAATGTAAAGATGTTTGCATCCTTCTTAAACGAGTGTTTGAGGAGGACTCTCGATGTGAAGTATTTTTCTTAAGAGATTGAAGAGTATGTATCTGAACGAAATCGGGACTAGTGTCGAGAAAACCAAGATTTTGAGAGTTCTAAATCTAACGACGGATTTTTGTGGAAGTCTTTCAAATATATTAGCCATTGAATCCTCACATACATAACTAGACATTGCATTAATGTTGATACTAAGGAATAAAAATTTTAGTTAACGAACAACGATTAAGAGATAACTAACCAGAAGAAAAGAAAGGACATATGACCAAATTTATCGCTAGTACGTTTATATGACCTAGGTGATTTCTAGGAATGTGATGCCCTATATGGTTGTGGTTATGATAATATAATAGTTTCTAATATCATATTTTGGGATAATATACGGGATCCGAGCCATCAAACTTTTAGTTTTTAATTAACGTCTACCCATTTATTAAAAATAATTTATTGGCCACTCAATTATATATTTACTTTTGTTTATACCAATTTCGGTCAAATATAACTCGGATAATTATCAAACAGAAAGAATAGCGTGATGTAATGATTTATTATCGTTATTAACATGTTTGATTTGTATGATTAGACGTAATGGAATCGATAATAAAAAGACTAAAATACTTATTGATGATAGGAAGTTTATTTAATGTGGTTAGTTAATGATGGAGTTTATGTAATTCTGATTCCATTAATTAAAAAAAAATAAAATATATGAGACCTTTAAGGAATGGTTTTGGTGTAATGGGTGATTCCTTTTAATGAATCATTACATACTATAAATGTAAACAAATAACATTTTTTCATTACATCGTAATAATTTTATCCATTCCGGTTTTGATTAGAACATAATAAACACTACGTAAGATATTAAAAGTATATGAATAAAAAACTAGTCAGAGAATTTCATTTTATTCTTCATACTTTTATATCTATTATTTAGTCACACATAAAATAAGGACATAAGACTACAAGGCAAAAGTTCAATATAGATCGTTACGCGAAAAAAATCATACCATCACGACGAGAATTAAATTATTTTTCTATAGATATACACTTCTATATATTTTTAACATTTTTTTTTTTTAAATTTCAGCCTAGAAAAATCATATGTGATTTGTGAAAATCACATGTGATTCGATTTTTACAAATCACATATGATTTTTGCAAATCATATATGATTTGATTTTTACAAATCACATGTGATTTTTGAAAATCATATATGATTTTACAAATCATATGTGATTTTTTGGTCGGAATTTTTGGAAAAAAAAAGTTTGTTGAAAATATAGAGAAGTGCATATCTATAGAAAGATAATTTAATTCTCGTCGTGATGATGTATTTTTTGTAGTTTGAAGATTTACTGTTTACAAGATATGTTATTTAAAAAAAAGAAAAATAAATAAAAAATTGATGGCTAAAATATGAGATCTATATTGATCTAAACTCAAAACTTACAAAACGTAATTACTAACACCAACAATCTAATTGGAAAAGCCATTGTCTATCAACATCAGTAGTCATCATGGTCGCCGTCGTAGTAGACGTCGTCATAGGCAGCATCATCATCATCATAGTCAAGATCGTCATCATAAATCACATCATCATCTCCATCATCATCAACGTCGCCAACACCATCATCATAAAAACAATAATCTTGATCTCTATCATCATCATAGTCTGGTGAAGTGAAACTTCTTCAACGATACGTTTTCGTCAAAGGATTGATGGCCGTCCCGCAAGGAATGCCTCTGTCTAACAATTCAAGGGTTTCAACGTATGTTTCCATCTCAACACCCCAACAGTTAGGTCTAAATTCCAAAATTTTACTCCCTCCGTCTCAATTTAATTGTCCATATTTTCATTTTTGGATGTCTCAAAAAGATTGTCCACTTTCCTTTTTTAGTAAAAACTAGAGAATCTAAAGAGGGAATATTCTATTCGTGTGGTTAAAAATTAAAGTGGCCCCACTTTTATTAAACTTTGTGATTTCTCTCTCCTGACAATTAAATTGAGACGGAGGGAGTAGTGTATAAATTTATCTCATCATCATAAATTCTGCGCTCCTTGTGAGCGTAAAATAATAAATCACCATTGGTGATAGGTTGAAAAACATATATAAAAGGATAATCCATGAAATCATCATCCTCGGTGTTCAATTCAGAAAACACAAACCAAGAATTAACATTGCCATAATTTCTCATCACCCAAATCCTGGTACAATTTAAATTTTGCCCAATCACTGCTAGGGAGCCGTCGATGATTGTTAGTTGGCGGACGGCATATTTCCACCAATTATTTGGAAATTCAATCGTACCAAAAACATGAGTAGTCAAATTGAATGTCATTATAAAGTTACTAAACTTATCTGCACTTGCCAAACACCAAATGCAAATTTCCATTAAGAAAACATGCATTTGACCTCACTCAAAAACAAATTAGTTGGAGGAGCAATCATACTCCATGAGTTCGTTTTCATGGAGTATATAAGCGAATTGACATTGTGGGCAGCTTCTTTATCGTTGGAGTGCGATATACCCACAATGTTGTAATCATGAGTGACTCCGTAATAACCAAACCAAATACTACATCAGGAACTTCTTTAGAGGCCCCAATAGAAGGATGAGCAGGCACTACTAGTTTGCGCCTAAGCGAAAAGTTCCATAGATTAATTAATCCGTTATGCTTTCTTAAACACAATATTCCATTGGATGAACCAACGATCTTAGCACCACTAATATCATAAGGGATCTCGACTCCTATGATGCCCGTGTACCCGCGTTTGGGATCTAATGGCAATTGGTCTCACGTGTGTAATGTAAAGATGTTTGCATCCTTCTTAAACGAGTGTCGAGGAGGACTTTCTGATCCTTAAGAGATCGAAGAGTGTGCATGCGTACAAAATCAGGACTAGCAAGGCGAGAACACCAAGATTTTGAGAGAGTTCTAAATCTAACGACGGATTTGTATGGCAGTCTTTCAAATATGTTAACCATTAAATCTTCACATACATAAATAGACATTGTACTATTAAACCGTTTTCTGTTATCCTAGGAATAAATTTTGGTTGAGAAACAGCGATTAGCAAATAACTCTAAGATCAGATGACCTAGGGGATATCTATGAATTCATTATTTATAGAGGTTCCTATCAGTGGAATTAGCATTGGTTATTTGGTTTAAGCCCAAACCAAGTCCAAGTATTTGGTTTATATGAAATCACAATAATGAATTAATGAATATCTCGTGTAGGTTCCAAAATATAAGTTTAACCGGACCTAGGCCTTAATGGGCTGTGACTTATGGGCTAGGCATGTGGACATTAATCGGCCGTCTTTGAGGGTGTGCAGGTGAGAGATCGCTCAGACCCCAAAATTTTTAGGGTCCTAAAATTTGTCCCGTTAATACTTATATGCATGTGTACATATATTTTCACAAAGAAAAAAAAATTTTTAGATGAGAAAATATAATAAATGAGTAATATGTTGAACGTTTAGATAACTAATTGCAATATATATTAAAAACGATGAAACTTTATATCTAATATTCCTTCTCGAAAGGCTTCATTATGTGATTAAGTCATGTGTGTCAAAATTTCATAAATTCATGAGACGGCCCCGACATTAATAGACTAGCTTAGCAAACTAACTATTACACGCTTATACATACCAACTATTACAAGACTCACGAACTCGAGAATGATCGCCACTTTTACAATCCTAACAAACATGGTACTAGAAAGATCCTCGTGCACGCACGGAGTTTTGGGATAATTTTTTGGATTCATTTTCGCAAATTGTACATAAACATGTCTAAAGAAAAACATAAATTATTCCGATAATGAATTATTTTAAAACATAATCCAACTTATAAATATATTTAAGGGATAATAACAAAATACCCAATTTTTCAAACTTACTTCACAAAATACCCCATTTTATACTAAAACCCAAAATACCCAAAATTCCGCAACATTTGTAGTTTTATGAATCGGAAAAATATCAAAATTTTCGATATTTTTAAGAAAAATCGCAAGAACTTATGAAATTTCTCAAAATATCGAAAATTTTGATATTTTATAACACTAAAACACGGAAATACACATATCGCAAACATAACGGATACTTCTCCCCGCCCTCCCAACCTACTGAATTGAAGAAATATCCACATATCGCAAAGAAAAAACTCTCCCATACCCAATTTTTAGTTCGAATTGAAGAAATATCGCAAACCCCCACTTTGCGAATTGAAGAAACGGCCAAAACAATTCGAATGAAGGATTCCGCGGCTTCGATTTGACTATTTATATCGAATCATGAATAAAGATTCGATTCGGTAAGTTTTAATCGTACAAAAATTATGTTAATATTCGAATTATCTTATTGCTTTTTAATTAGGGTTTTGTTTGAATTGGATAATTTTTTCAAATTGGGGTTTTCCCAATTAGGGTTAGTTATGAAAATTTGGGGTTCGTGGTGATATGTGATCGTAGTTAGGTTTTCATGGTGATATAAGTCGTGAATTATGATTGCTAAGACATTTGTTTTTTTTTCTTTCTTTTCTTAAACGGCCAAACATAACGATTAAGGCCAAAATTACGATTGTTTTGAACATACTTGTAGCTCGACCGATGCCCAAGTTAAAAATTGAGAAAACATGTTTTGGACATTGGCTCGACGTTGTCCTTAAAAAGAATAGCCAACTTTTGATTCATACGATACTTGCTAGTGAGGTTGAAAGTGTAGCAAACAAGCTCTCATTCAATATATTAGGTAAACGGATTCGCTTTAGACGCCAAGAGTTTTGTTTAATTCTGACTTTACGTTTTGGTCGTAATATGTATATGAAAGAGTGGGTTAGGACATGACGGAAAATCCATTTAGGAAAAGGATGTTCCTTGATATTCCGAAACGTTTGGTTAAAGTAAAGGATGTTATGGATATTTTAATCGGATGAAAGATCGGTCAATTGTTTTGGAAGACGATGATGCAGTTAAGATATGTCTTTTGGTGTTGTTGGATAACAGATTCTTGGGCCACCAACCTGGCACAAAATGTTAGTAACTATAAGTTGAAGTTGGTTGAGCGTTTAGAAGATTGTTGGAATATTTTTCCATGGGGTTGTATATTTGGGATAAAACTTATCCATAACTTAGAGATGTTGTATCTAATCGCAGATCGCTTCATAGTGAGAAATGCAAGAAAGGGAAGAGATCCGATACATTGACCGGATTTGTTTGGGCTTTTATGGTATTTTTACATATGGTGATTTTTGTACATGTTTTATGTTGTTGTTTTGAGTTGTTTTTATATTGTTTTTCTATTTTATAGATACGGATATTGGAGGCCATCCCACTACACATGTATATGCCTTCAAAAGCCGGATATAATTCCGAGGGCTTTGGCTTGGAGATCATTACTACCGTTTAATTGGACGAGATGTTGCACTTTGTTTGACAGGGATAGGTTAGACGAACCATTGGAGACCCTTACACTTACTAAAGCCGAGAGTGACGCAAGTTGGTGGAAGGACTCTTTCGAGTATTTTGAAGAAAAACATGTTCAAAGTGAGGTATTAAGTGAGCAAGTTCAAGTTGAAAAGGACGACCTAAGTGAGCAAGTGAAGAAGAAGAAAAAGAAAAGGAAGAGAGATTCATCACAAGCATCACCTCACCACCCTACATATGACCAGTTGAAGAGCACTGTTAGTACTCTCAGTGAGACTGTTTCTAGGCTACAGGGTACTATTGAGACTTTAGAGTCTCGATTTCTTGCATTGGAGGTGTGTTATTTGCAAATGCTAGTTCATTAGTAATTGTGTGGCATGATATTCAGTTTGATATACATTTACAGACGAGTTAGCATGAATAAAATTGCTTTGTTGATTGCTTCCCGTAGTTGATAATTGCCTACCACTTACACTAGACTCAATAATACACAACGTAATAATTCTACTACTTTTAACAACAAATTCCATAAATTCATTGACTTCCAAATCATCACATACCTCTACAATATCATTATTCGAATTGTAAGTTACCATAAAACCACTATTAGCATCGATTTCTAGCCTCCGGATACCGCTTCTAGTAAACATGAATATGATGACAACAATGGTAAAATTAGTGTACGTTTTACACAATTTAAAGCATATACTCCAACACACCATCCACTCTTTCCCATGTACCTCCTTTACATACACGTATTTTGACGGTTTCTTTGACGAATTCATGGAAAAATTGAGTTTTTCGTGAGAATTTGAGTTTTTAGTGAAGGAGCTAAAATGAGGAAGAAATAACAATAAACACGTTTTATCGGCAAAATCTAAACCGACAAAAATCTCTTAAGTTTTATCCATAAGTTTGCGAATTTTTAAGAAATATCGAAACATTTGCGAAATTTTTAAGAAATATCGCAAATTTTTATATTTCTTTAAAATATCATAAATTTTTATATTTCTTAAAAATATCGAAAATTTCGATATTTTAAGAAATTCATAAAATCTTGCGATTTTTCTTAAAAATATTGAAAATTTTCGATATTTTTTCCAATTTCGCAAAACTCACAAATGTTGCGGATTTTTTTGGGTATTTTGGGTTTTTGAGTATAAAATGGGGTATTTTGTGAAGTAGGTTTGAAAATTTTGGTATTTTTGTCACTATTCCTATACTTAATATGTTGGCCTTAATGACTTTGGGTTGCTGATTAACAATGGCTTGGAGATGTTAGATTGCGGATGAACAATGGGTTGTTGGTGCTTATGAAAATTATCCTTGGGTTGCTAATAGGGATGGCAAAAAAACCCGAACCCGATGGGGAAACCCGAACTTTTTGGGGCGGGATGGGGCATGCTTGTCGGGTTTTAGGGCGGGCCTTAATGAGGAATATTATCGGGTTTGGGCCTTAATGGTTATATGAAATCCTTAGAAGTTCCTGTTAGTATTTGCGTATTAAAAATGTAATTCTCTAATTTTTTTTAGTTTTTATCTTTGTAATATTTCAAATTTTTGATGATAGAAGCTTGTTTTGAGTCATAATATTCTAAAAAGGTTTCGAATTATTTCAATACTTAATCTATTATTAATAGGATCTCGATTCTTTAAGTTATTTCATAAAATTATATTGTTAATAGTATAAAATAATAGTAAGCGAGGAGCGACACGAGTATGATGGAGCATCACACTCAATAAAACAACCGATAAGGCCCCAATGGGGAATGGGGCGGGTTTGGGAGCATCTCGCCCAACGGGCGCCCAATAGGATTGGGGTTTGGGGATGGCTTTTGTTATCGGGTTTAGGGATGGGGATAGCCCGCCCAAACCCGCTCCATTGCCATTCCTAGTTGCTAATGAATAATGTGTCGCTGATGTTTATGGACATTAGCTTTGGTTGCAGATGGCTTTAGGTTGTTGATGAAAATGGTTTGTTGATGCTTATGTAAATTGGCTTTGGATTCTCGACAAAAATGGCTTTGGGTTCTTGAGCTGTTATTTTACTTCAAATGTAATAAGAAAACTTTTAAGGAATTTATATACGCACTTATGTTACTTAATAAGACCCGATAATTACAATATCAATCAAATATTACATATCTTTACTAATATATAAAGCATTTGGGACTATTCCTTTAATAGCAAGGCTTAAAATTCAGACATACTCACTTGCTTTTAATGGAAATATATTTGACTTTGCTAACAATTCAATACCTTGCACACATAAATAATATTTATTACATCTTGTAATAACTCCAATATTTATTCCGCCCATTAAAGATGTAACAACCCATTTAAGATATGTTAGAGCCTATTTCAAAGCTGTGTCATCATAAAAATGTACTTGAAAAAATTATCTTGAAAATATAATCATACGGTACCCACGCATAATGCGCGGGTACCACTAATATACATAATAACGTCACACTAATTTTTTCTAGATATATTATAAAACAATTAATAAGGTTCACATGGTCGACCCACCTTGACCCAATTTGATCGGTGGTGTAGTTTAAAGGGTTTATAACTCGGTAAATATATTAACCAAAAACAATGAGGTTAAGGCAACATGGTAGATAAAATCAACATATTGACTTACAAAAGAACGCACCATTTGTGCTTCCAACCTCTACAATTCACATGAAAGACATTCCAATCCAGTGAATAAAGCTAACTACCTAGACGACTTTGCCAAAGTAACAAAAATATAAATGCGACGACTACATACATAGCCATACATCATCTTGAACACCTCACATTTTGACAAGGCTAATTCCAAACATCACCCTATCCACACGACAAGTCGAATGCTAGACAAAATAAGAGTTAATTGCATTTTTGGTCCCTGTGGTATGACCAAATTGCATGTTTGGTCCCTAAAATTTTGAAAGTGCAATGATAGTCCCCATTTTGAAGTTTGGATTGCATATTTGGTCCCTAATCGGTGTGAAATGACCAAATTACCCTTGTCTTCTCTGAATAAGACAAAGGGTATTTTAGTCATTTCACTTTATCCAGGGACCAAAATTGCAATCCAAACTTCAAAATGGGGACTATCATTGCACTTTCAAAGTTTTAGGGACCAAACTTGCAATTTGGCAATACCACAAAGACCAAAATGCAATGAACTCACAAAATAATTTCAAAGAACTTGATCTTTAGACCTCTTTGTCTTCTTGAAAATTCTCACGTTACGCTCTTGCCAAATAAAATAAGAGGAAGTCGCAATACGAGTTTGCCAAGAATACTAGAAACCGAATTCTTTTAAGCTATCGGGATCAACCATTGCGTAATTCCTTCCAACGTGAGCGGAACATTTGAAAACTCACTTTTCATTCGAACGAAGGCCAAACATAAATGGGCAATCAAAATTTAATGCTCATGAGAATCGGGAACTAGGTCGCATAACAGCAATCAAGCAAGTTTAAGTTAGTAGAGTCTCCAACATCCCATTGTCTTAAAAGATCTTGCGTCTTAATTTTCCTATGCATTACAAGATAAATATGAAAATCGTGTCTAAATGTCTTACAATAATAATGGATCATCTTTTTGGAGCAATTGGATGTTTTAATTCTGCAATTGGGGCTTCGTATTGGCCATTTCCTCTAAAAATGGATTATTTGACCGAAAAATTTGGAAGTGCAAACATGCATGTGTCAAATTTAGAAGAAACACCCCATATCATCGATCACATGATCATATGACAAAACAGCACACGTAAACATAAATTATATGAGAATAATGAGAGCAAAGCAACCATGTACTCAATATGCTGCCTATGCAAAAGGCTACCAAAATAAGATATTACTAACCATAAAAAATGATAAACCTTTCATATTATTAATTACACTGTTGGCTTAATCTCGTCCCAAAGTGAAGTAAAAGGGCCTACATGTACATTGCGATAGACTCGAGGACCAAACAGGTTTATATTAAACCTAAAAACCATAAAGCAGTTATTTGTGTGAAAGCGACACATCACAACGTTTGGTAAAGGCTGCAGGAAGAGACACGATGCTTCGGTGATACCGTTTCACACTAGTATAAATAGGATTGATAGTTTCGGTTAGAGATCATCAGTATTGTACAAATATAGTGTAAACCAAATACATTGTTTATAATACAAATCGTTTAGTTGATTTGTTTTTCGCTTTACTTAATTTGTTCAAGTGTTTAAAACCCCTCTTGGCAACAAATTGGCATCAGAGCCTGTTTTGTTTTGCGACACAAGATCTAAGACAGTTGGGGTCGAGGTTTCTGCAATCGTTGGAACTAAAGAAACACAGCAGCCTTGGTGTTTGGTTCAGGCAGAAACGAGGAAGGAACAAGTGTTCCTTGGCGAAGAGATTAAGGGCGAAAAAAAAAGGTGCTGGTGTTTTTGTTTCTGTGCTGGTGCGAAGACAGAAGAAACAAGATACATTTGGTTTGGTGTTTTTGCTGGTTCGAAAAAGAAAAAAGGAAAAGGAGCATCTTTGTTTACTGCTTCAAAAAAAACAACGGAGAACATATTTTTCTGGTTCGGAAAAACAAAAGAAGACACCAAGGGGAGTGTTTGGTTGATTGTACAAGGAAGGAAGTGAACACATTCGGGTATTCCTACCGGTTCGAAAATCATATCGCAAAGGAATCATCAAATTCGGGTTTTAAATTCTAAACTAAAATCTGAATTTTTTAATTTTTAGTCTTATTATACATAGATAAGATTAGAAATTCGCTTTTGATTCCTAATTGAATTATAGGATTTCCCATATTCCTACTATATATTCCCTATTAGAGTTAGGAATAGTTTCTAGACATAATGATTGGAGACACAAACAAGGAAATTGTAATTCACAAAGAGGTTACATCGTTTTCCCAATTTCAATGTCCCGTTTTAAAAAACCTACAAATTATACAGTATGGACTCTTCATATAAAAACCATACTAAAAGCAAACGAGCTATGGGAATTAATAGAACCTTAGGGTAATGAAGAACTGGATACAAAGAAAGATATGACTACAACTGCATATCGTACTGTGCATTACCGGAGGATATGATTTTACAAGTAGCTAGTTGTAAAAGTGCTTGAAAGAAATTTGGGAAGCACTACAAACTAGGCACATAGGTGTAGATAGAGTGCAAAAGGCACGGCTACAAACTCTCAAAACTGAATTTGAGATGTTGAAAATGAAAGAAGATGATAATATTGACGTTTTCTCAGCAAAACTCAATAGTATTGTCATAAGGGCTAGTGGCTTAGGATCAACCTTTGATCAACAAACCTTAGTACGAAAACTATTAAGTTCTGTACCCAAAAGGTTTATACAAATCGTGGCAGCCATAGAACAATTTTCTGATCTATAGAACACAGCCCTAGATGAGACAATTGGAAGGCTAAAACCTTTGAGGAAAGAGTAAAACTCTTTGATGGAAACCTAGTGACAATCGGGACAAACTGCTCACAAATTATGACAAGATGGTACAAGATGGAAAACCCAAGTAATACAACAATGATAGGAAAACTTCACATAAGTTCAAGAAAAATAATTTTCAGAAAAGGGACTTAAGTAAAGTAAAGTGTTACAACTGTAACAAGCTTGGACATTTTAAAAGAAACTATAAAGAAAAGAATAGGAGACAAGAGCAATCCAATTTGGTTCAAGAAGATGTGGAATCAACGCTCTTGATGGCAGTTGAAGGAAAAGGAGATAAGGGAGGGAAAATCTTCTTAAATGAAAAGGAGATTGAACCCAAGAAGTACATAAGTTCATATAAAAGCTTATGGTACTTAGATAATGGTGCTAGAACCATATGACCGGAGTTAGGACACACTTTAAAGAAATAAATGAGAAAATTTCAGGAAGAGTCCGTTTTGGTGATGGGTCATATGTAGAGATTAAGGGTAAAGGCTCCATATTGCTGGAATGTAAAAACAAGGAACAAAAGGTGATTCCTAGTGTTTATTACATTCTCAGTCTAAAAAGCAATATTTTGAGCCTAGGACAATTAACAGAGAATGGCTGTAAGATCATTATGCAAAATAACATACTATTGCTATATGGTCAGGATCAAAAACTCCTTATGAGAGTTGAGAGATCAATAAACCGACTTTACAAGATCAACTTGAATGTTGGTATGCCTATGTGTTTATTGACTAATTTAGAAAACCATGCATGGCTCTGGCATGCTAAGTTGGGTCATTTGAATTTCGATTCTATCAAACAAATGACTCGGAAGAAATTAGTGGAAGGGATACCCAAGATTAATCACAAGAGTCAAGTATGCAATGCATGCTTACTAGGAAAGCACAGTAGAGCTCCGTTTCCAAACCAAACAAATACTAAGTCTTTAGAACCTTTAAACTTAGTATTTGGAGATTTATGTGGACCTATTTCCTAAACTGAATCGGGAAAGAAATACATGTTTTGCTAGTGAGACGATTGTACTAGATACATGTGGGTATACTTTTAAAGTCAAAGGATGAGGCGTTTGAGACCTTTAAGGAATTTAAGTTAAAGGTGGAAAATGAGGTCGGGAAAAGTTAAAGGCATTTAGAACAGATAGAGGAGGTGAATTCACATCAAAAGAATTCACAAGCTCTTGTAAGGAGAATGGCATACTTAGGCAACTTCTAGACCATACTCTCCACAACAAAATGGTATTGTAGAGAAGGAATAGGTGCGTAATGAGCACAACAAGAATTATGTTAAAGGATATGCATATGCCACAAAATTTTTGGGCTGAAGCAATTAGGCAAGCTATATATATCTTAAATAGAGTGCCTACAAAAGCTCTGAAGGATTCTACTCCTTATGAAACATTGAAGGGTAGAAAACCAAACCTGAAACACCTTAGGGTGTTTGGATGCAAAGCATATGCAAAGGTAACCAAACCACATCTAAAGAAATTAGATGATAGAAGCAAGGAATTGGTTTACCTAGGAAGTGAACCAGGATCAAAGGCTTATCGATTATTTGATCCTGTAAGTAAGGTTATGATTGTAAGTAGAGATGTAAAGTTCAAAGAGAATGAAGGATGGGACTGGAAAGGTTATTTGGATAATCCCAATCCAACTAAACCAGAATGGACGGATTTCATTATAAATGAAAACCAAACATCAAGTATCATTGATGTAGAGAGCACACAAAATTCGGGGGAAAATGATGAAGATAGTGCTCCAAGTCCTATACATAATACTACTCATAGTGTATCTGATGATGGGATTGAACAAATGGACAATCCATTAACACCTTCACCATATATCTACGAGCCAAACTCAGAAGATCTACTAGACACACATCATCTATAGCAAGACCATATGATCATACTCCAGTTCAGGGATACAGAAACTTATCTAACATATATGATCGTGCACGAAGAGTGCAAACTGATGAATTAATGCTATTAGAGGAAGAACCTAGAAATTATAAGGAAGCCGCACAAGATAAGAAGTGGATTGAGGCAATGCAGTTAGAAATTGACTCAATCAACAAAAACAAGACATGGAAGCTAGCCACCCTCCCAGAAAATCAGAAAGCTATTGGTCTAAAATGGGTATTTAAGACTAAACGAGATGCAGATGGAAGAATTATAAAACACAAGGCTCGTTTAGTGGCAAAAAGATACGTACAAGAGCATGGAATAGACTACGACGAAGTCTTTGCTCCTGTAGCAAGAATGGAAATAATTCGGTTAATTCTTGCATTAGCAGCTTATCATGGATGGGAAGTTCACCACTTAGATGTAAAATCAGCATTTTTACATGGCGAACTTAAAGAAGAAGTATATGTTGCCCAACCAGAAGGTTTCAAGAAACCAGTAAATGAAAATAAAGTGTATAAACTTGATAAGGCACTTTATGGATTGAAGCAAGCACCACGAGCTTCGAACACGAAGTTAGATCAAACCTTGAAATCACTAGGTTTCAAGAAATGCACATTAGAACAAGCAATCTACACGAGAGTAAGCAACGACTCTATGCTGCTTGTTGGAGTTTATGTGGCTGATCTAATAGTTACTGGAAGTAACAAGAAAGACCTTCAAGAGTTTAAGTCACAAATGGAAGAAAAATTTGAGATGAGTGACTTAGGCTTATTAGCTTACTACTTGGGAATAGAGGTCATCCAAACAGAGGATGAAATTTCAATAAAGCAATCATGATATGCCAACAAGATTCTTAAAGATGCAAGAATGGAAGATTGCAATGAAACCAAGATTCCCATGGACCCAGGAACAAAGCTAGTAAAAACTGAAAGAGGAGAACTAGTTGATGCTACAGAATATAGAAGTCTAATTGGATGTTTGAGGTACTTACTTCATACAAGGCCAGACCTCAGTTACTCAGTTGGCTTATTAAGCCGGTTCATGCAAGAACCAAGGGAGCAACACATGAAGGCAATTAGACAAGTGTTACGTTATATCAAAGGCACTTCAAACTTTGGTATAACTTACCACAAGACAGGAGGATGCAAGTTACTTGGATATAGTGACAGCAGTTATGGTATCAACATAGAAGAAGGCAAAGGAACGACAGGGATCGTATTTTACTTTGGGAACTCACCTATAAGCTGGGTTTCTAAAAAACAACATACTGCTGCATTATCATCATGCGAGTCAGAGTTTATGGCGAATAAAGAAGACTTGTCAAGCGAAGATCGCGACAAAGATTATTAAATGCATTAACAGGCTGGGAAGAAGAGAAGATTACGATCAAAGTCGACAACAAATCGGCTATAGCACTTATGAAGAACCCCGTGTTTCATGGCAGAAGCAAACACATTGATATACGCTACCACTTTATCAGAGAATGTGTTGAAAAGAATTAGATCGAAGTCGAGCACGTAAGTGGAGACTTACAAAAGGCGGACATACTTACCAAGGCATTGGCAAGGACCAAGTTCGCAGAAATGAGAGAGCTATTAGGCGTAAAAGATCTGAAAGGATTAGGTACGAGATTAGGGGGTGAATGTTGGCTTAATCTCGTCCCAAAGTGAAGTAAAAGGGCCTACATGTACATTGCGATAGACTCAAGGACCAAACAGGTTTATATTAAACCTAAAAAACCATAAAACGGTTATTTGTGTGAAACGACACATCACAACGTTTGGCAGAAGGCTGCAGGAAGAGACACGATGCTTCAGTGATACCGTTTCACACTAGTATAAATAGGATTGATAGTTTCGGTTAGAGATCATCAGTATTGTACAAATATAGTGTAAACCAAATACATTGTTTATAATACAAATCGTTTAGTTTATTTGTTTTTCGCTTTACTTCATTTGTTCAAGTGTTTAAAACCCTCTGGGCAACATACACATGCCACATAATTGTAAACCAACCTGTGAAAGTTCACTTCAAATATTATAGAGTAACAAATAAGATCAGGTATAAAACCGACTTTTAGCTCGAATAATTTGCAGAACTTTATTCAGTCATCACACTAAAAGTTACAAAAAGACCTTAACAAACATAATACTTGGTCAAAACATAAAGCCAATATGATGAATGAAAATTGCACATATTCTCATCTCTAGTCACTAATTTATAACATGCCTTATCATGTGATTTAATTTACACCATGTACATTGAACCATCACTGTTAAAACATGTACTGAAGCTAGCTAACTTTGTTCTAGATACACGGTATAGCTAGCTTAATCTTAAATCTTTTAGCCATATAATAACCATGCTATACACCTGCAAAACCTCTTATTTATATCCACGAAATTACGGTTGAGGACTATGTAAATGAGCCCTAATGAAAACTATATGATTCTTTTGGGTAACTTACTTAACAAAGGTTCGAAAACAGTTTTTAGGTTTGAGAAAAATTTGTTACATGTAAATAATTAGATCTTGATAGTTATAAGTTCCTATGTAAAAAAGTAAAAGAGTAAATTTCATTTTGGTCCTGTGATTTGGACAAATTGCATGTTTGATCCCTATCCTTTCAAAAGTGCAGCGGTAGTCCCAATTCAAACTTTCAATTGCAAATTCGGTCCCTAAGTCGATGTGACATGACCAAATTACCTTTGTCTTCTTCCTTTTCTCTCGGAGGTAATTTGATCATTTTACATCGACTTAGGGACCGAATTTCAATCCAAAGTTTAAAATGGGACTCTCACACTTTCAAAGGATAGGGACCAAACATGCAATTTGGCAAAACCAAAGGGACCAAAATGCAATGTACTCTTTGAAGTGTGACTTATTTCGCGAATCAAGGCAGAAAAACGAGTTACTATTTTCACGAGCTCATTTGGAAAGCAAAATCATATTAGATATATGGTTAACGTGCATTTTATTCATCCATTAACATACCTTTAGTACCACAAAACTTAGATATTTGAGGAAAGATAAAAGAATGCTTCATGACTATTACTAACCAATATCTGAAAGAAATGAATCTAATTACACATAAAGGAGTATAGACAAGTTAAAAACATACTAAAAAGTATATTCAACTACCGAAAATGCACAATAACCGAAGTAGCACGCCTAGTAGTAGGAAACCAACCCAATCAGATCGAATATACAACAAGAGAGCCCGTGGAGGAGGCATAAATTTGAGTCCAACGTGCCACAAACTTATCCGAGAATGCACTTGAGAGCTGCATATTGGGGCATTCGGAGATCATGCATATGAAGACTGAATTGTTTCCATGCATAAGATATATGTGGACGAGTAAAACTTAGGTATTGCAAGCCACCCGCAAGACTACAATATAAAGTAGGATCGAAAAAGATCTCCATCATAACCAAGCTTGGATTCTGTGTCGAGTAGAATTACAAGTAGCCACATGTGCCTTGTCTAAAAGCTCAAAAGCATATTTATTTTGTGATAGAAACATTCCTGTAGAATCTCGTCAAACAGAAATCCCCAAGAAATAATTAAGAACCCTTAAATCAGTCATATCAAACTCCTATTAAAGGACGAGATAATACGCTAAAGTAAATATGTAGATGAAGTCGTTAGTATATATCATCAACATATAAGCAACCTCGGTACCATGTCTATATATAAACACGGACGAGTCACAACGACTTGAGGAAAAACCACCCCGCAGAGCATATTCTGCAAAATGTTGAAACCAAGCACAAGGTGCATGTTTCAACCCATATATAGACCTTTACAACCGGCAAACATGATGAGGAAATCTAGCATCCGCAAATCCCGGTAGCCGATACATATAGACTGTCTCAGAAAGTTTTTTGGTTAAGAAAATCACTTTTAACGTCAAGCTGATGAATAGGCTAGTTCGAGATAATGCAAGACTCATTACAGTACGAACAGTTACGGTTTAACTATCGACTAAAAGTATCATCACAATCAATACCAATCTCTGAGTACGCCCATTAGCCACAAGGCGGGCCTTGTACATGCTTAATGAACCATCAGCATGATATTTATGCGAAACAAGACCACATTAATGTTTTGTGGTTTCGAACAAGAATCCAAGTATTGTTGCTAATTAAAGTATTATATTCATCATACATAGTATCTCGCAAATTAGGATCTGATAACGCAACAGAGGTAGACTTATATATATGAGAAATATGAGAAATGTGACCATGAAAACAAGAATATACCTAATCCTTTTTATTTATAATTAGTTATAAGTGTATCATTTATATTGGACTTTCATCATATGGAAAAAGCATTATAACCGGTATGTTAATGCTTGACCCATTAATACTCATGCTGTTAAAAGTTGTTGTTTGAAAAATCTGGAATTATGAACGTTTAATCAGTCTTAAGTTGCCAATTTAAAGGTTCTTTATAAGTAGCACATTTAGATAATTTTACATATTTATTAGTAGCATAAATAAATAGTCTCCGGTATTAGAATTTAAATTACTTGCTAAAACGCCATCATTCTTAAATATTTTATGTATGTGTAGGTGCAGGTGGTGAGGGCGGTCATCTGTTGTTGTTGTTGTTGGATACTTGGAGATGTATAATGGGACGATATGGTGGAAGAGCAAAAAAAATGTTTAACATCTTTCTGTTTTTAGTGTGGGGGCTTTGTGCATTGCAGTTTATTTTGACTGTTTTTCTTATTTTGTTGTATGTTTGCTTCTCCCTTTGTTTAATGAGCTGTTTCATTATGCAACTGTGGATATGGTTTGCTTTGTGAAGTAAGTTTTTATGGCACTTTACATTTACAGTTTCTAATATGTTGCAGACCGGCCCATGTTGGACAAAGGCTTGACCAAGCCAGGATCTAAGAGATTAGGTTTTTTATTTATTTATTTATTTATTCATTTATTTATTAAATATATTTTTTTTTACCACAGCTTGGGTCCTTTGGACTAAATATATCTAGCTAAGATATAGAAGAAATTCAGAGCTATGGAGCAAACATGGTTAGCCATGGTTAGTCTCGGCTAAAAGGTAAAGCGTTAGCTATAAGATTAGACTTTTATTTCATATAATCGGAAGGTATACATATACGAGGAAAAGGATGAAGTTCATCAACTTCCCTTTCTCATTACTAAGTTTGTCTAGTTGCCCGGTTTCTCAATCTTCTTCTTGTAGGCACCACCATTATTCCACCACGGCCACCCGCCTCCAGGCCAATACCCACCGCCGGGCCAGTATCCACCACCACCTTGCCAATATGGAAACGGGTATGGTCTCCCACCATAACCGCCTCTACCATACCCTCCATGTCCACCATCCCTGCCATAACCTCCTTCACCACCATGGTCTTTTCCAGGTCCATGTCCGCCCTCATCTCTACCATGATCTTTTCCATCTCCGCCTTCTCCATGATCTTTTCCATCCCGACCTTCACCGTGGTCTTTTCTGTCCCCACCTTCTCCACCATGGTCTTTTCCATCTCCACCTTCTCCATGATCTTTTCCGTCTCCACCATGGTCTTTTCCATCTCCACCTTCTCCATGATCTTTTCCGTCTCCACCTTCACCATGGTCTTTTCCGTCCCCACCTTCTTCACCACGGTCTTTTCCATCTCCACCTTCACCATGGTCTTTTCCGTCCCCACCTTCACCGTGGTCTTTTCTGTCCCCACCTTTACCGTGATCTTTTCCATCCCAACCTTCTCCACCATGATCTTTTCCATCCCCATCTTCTCTGCCGTGGTCTTTTCCATCCCCACCTTCACTGTGGTCTTTTCCATCCCAACCTTCTCCACCATGATCTTTTCCATGCCCATCCTCTCCGTCGTGGTCTTTCTCGTCCCCACCTTTTCCATCATGATCTTTTCCATCCCCACCTTCTCCGTCGTGGTCTTTTCCATCCCCACCTTCTCCGTCGTGGTCTTTTCCATCCCCACCTTCTCCGCCGTGATCTTTTCGATCTCCACCTTCTCCACCATGATCTTTTCTGTCCCCGGATCCTCCATGATCTTTTCCGTCCCTGCTTCCTCCATGACTACTATCATCTCCACCTTTGCCACCATGATCCTTTCCGGGTACACTCTCCCCTCCACCGCCATAACCACCTCCGCCTCCACCACCATAACCACCTCCGCTACCAGAACCACCACCATAACCACCTCCCCCTCCACCACCAGAACCACCTCCCCATCCACCGCCAGAACCGCCACCATAACCAGGACCTTTTCCACCTCCACTTCCCGAGCCGCCACCATATCCAGAACCCCCATTATCTTTTCCTACCGACCCAACTACACCTTGTTGGTCTTTAACAGCTACTGTCTTCCGATCATCATGGTCCTCTTTCTTTTCCACAAGTTGTCTTGAACCTTGTATTAATGTTGTTGTACTTATGAACACAACTAAAAAGATTGCTAGGATTAGAGGAAAATGCTTAGTAACACTCGCCATTTGTGTTTGTGCATGTTCTAAAACAACGTAGGGACTCCATTTATATAGTACTAGATGAGTGAGCTAACAATCAATTCTTTTCACATATTAACTTTACATATCAATCCAATGGGTAACTTATTTACTTCTATTGGAAATAATTCAACTACTTTTAGATTATTATTATACCAACACGAATCTTGTAAGCATTAAACCATTTTGTGTTACGTATTCTTATATCTAAGACGTTTTTCAGTACAAAGATTTTCATCAAGAATATACTAACAAAATCTGAGATTTAATTAGTATGTTTGTAGCAACACACTTTTTAAATTATGAAACACTTTATGATATGGTTTTGCCTCGACGTTTTACACATGAAATATGATTTGGGAAAGTTATCGATGCATAGTTGATGGGCATACTCTATATATGATTATATACCTCCAAGTTAATTTACAATCATTCAAAAAAATTACTTACAAATAATTCGACTCAGTGTAAAAAGTTATCGAAAAGCATTAGATGCTTAAGAAGATCATGAAAATTTAAAGAGTCCCTTTGATCAAAATATAAAAGGGTTTTCATGTCGTGAAGAATTATACCTGATTATTCTTTAATAACTGCAACCCACCTTTTATGCATTTGTTATTATCTTGAATTTGAGGGTGTGTTTGGTATCCCTGAGAATAAAACTATGACTATAAAAGTGATTAAAAGTGTTTGTTTAAGATGAGGGGGCTTACCACTATGGTAATTAATGATAGATATAATTCATACTCCATATACATCAAGTGAGCTAGGTATGGATCTTTCATAGGTGAGGGATCCACCACTACTATCAAATTCATATTCATTGTCATTCATGTCAGCATACCAAACGCACCTTGATTTTTTTTCCAAGACCCGCCTTTTAGATTCCCGCCTAACACTTTAGTTTACCGCTTAAATATGCACAAAGTTCTTTTGGGATGAAACATAAAAGGGGTAATTCTCATACTAGTCCGGTCGCTCAAAGTGGCGGGCTTTTTTAGACTCACTTCTTGAAATACACCAAGCGACTTGTGACTTTTTAAGTTTTAATATCAAGGCGACATGTGTCACTCAAAAAAGTCGCGCCCAATCAATGTTGTAATACTTTTGTAATTGCTAACTACGTGTACTTTTTGAGCGAAATATATCCAGCGACTTTTTCATACTTTGAGCGACCTTCTATTTTGTCATTTTCTACTAAAAAAGTCAAACTTTAAAAAATATTATTTTATTCTTTTTGCCCCTACCCAATGTTGAGCAACCTAAGCGACTTACGACTTGGTACTTTGAGCGATTTTTTTTTACTTTTTTATCTTTTTGTACTTGCCCCTTCCCAATGTCAGTACTTTTTTAAAAAGTATTATTTTTAAAATACTTTATAAACACTTTTTTATTTCAAGTTCTTGAGCGACGAGACAAAATATTGGGTGACTTTATATTCTTTAAGCGACTTTTCTACTTTACCCATTTGGGCGCCCTTTGTTTTTCACACTTTTTTACACAAAAAACCGTTATACTCTCACAAACCAAGACCCATCTTCTCCAAGTGTAATCTTGTAACCTGAAAAGAACTCTAATAATGTTTTATATTAAGGTATGTATACTCTTATGTTGACTATTCTACTATAAATTTTGTAAATTATATTTGTATTCGTACATTAAAAATGCTTAATATTGTCATATACTTTTATATATGATATGTTTTTATCTTTGTTTTCTCTAATGTTGTTTTTTATGTTTTTAGTTTAAATTTAATCAATGTTTATGGTTTGCTGCATAAAATACACATATTGGGGTATGGACAAGGAAAATATCATAAATGGTCACGAACACTGATTAGCTTTCGTAGAGGGGTTTGAACCGCAAACCACTTGTGAAGAATTTAGGTGTCGAACCACCATGACACCTTGACGGCAACAATGTTTACGAGGTGGTTCACTTCACCAATTAGGAATTTATAACTATTCATTATCGAGCGGGTAGTTCATTTCACTACCCAAAACCGAATCGTATTAAATGGGTAACGATTAGCCATTTAAGATCTTTAATCCGAGTATTACTTTTACAAAATATGTAAGAAACATCATATTTGTACAAGGCTATCTCTACTATTTATAAAAAGTGTATATTCGCTTTGAAAAATAAAATTGAGTAAAGTGTTTTGTCTAAATTATCCGTTTAATTACAACTAGGGTATGTTTGGCAAAAACTAGTTGTAAATTGCGTCAGAAGTGATAATCAGAAATGTAAGTCAGAACTATAAATTTCATAACATGAGCTACAAGTCGTATCTTTTTTCAATAAAAATGTTTGGTAAATTAGTCGTTAACGGTAATTATAAGTCGTTAATGATAATTTTATGTTTTAACAAACGAAATATCTTAAAAGCTTCATGAATCGCTTTTCATTTTGAGCTACTTGTTTAAAATAAAAGTCTTGAAGTTGATGTATCCAAACAAATACTTGTTTTGAAAGAGATTATTTTTGTAATAAAAAGTTTTATACCCAAAAAGCTCCAATATTAGCCTACCAAACAGGCCCCTAATAACAAGTTTTAAATACCTTTGATTAAAAATGGTAATAACATCAACCACAAAATTAATAATTTAGATATTATTTAATTCTTAAACTTTTAGCATTTTTCATTTATAACTCATAGACTTCTTTTCTCTTTAATTTTAACTCGTAAGTGTTGCATAAAATGTCACACCAAAATACAAGTTCACAAATATAATTATTTGTCGTTATACACAGTTGCTTTGCGCAAACATTCTTCTAGATATATCAATGTGAAAATACGAGTTAAAAATTACTAGAATATCTATTAACTAAAATAGATACTTCAATTGAAATTAAACTATCTAGCATGCATATTTCGTTCAACAAAAAAATATAGCTTCAATAGGGGTATTAGTCGTGTCAGGTTGGTCGGTTTGAGTTAATTCGGGTCGTGTCAAACTCAGGGTTGAGGCTAAAAAACATACTCGAATCCGACCATATTAAGAACTTGGTTTAGTCGGGTTCGAGTCTATTCAGGTCGGGTCTGATAGGATCGGGTGTATTCGGGTTAAGGTCAACACAAATATGAGTAAAATGATTAAAAGAGTTGCGTAATTCAATAGATGTACATATATAGTTGTTAAAAAATATATTTTAGAACTTTTTAAAAAAAAGACTTTACTTGGGTCAATCCTAACCCGAGTTAGTCAAATGTTTTCAACCCAACAGCCGACCCAATTTAGTATTCAGGTTTACCAAAATAACCGAATTAAAAACTAACCCGTATAACCCGACTTAAATAAGCCTAATTGAGTTCGAGTCCGAGTGCAGCTTAAGTCGAGTCGGTTTTTTTAACACCCTTACTTTCCTAGTCACACTTTAGAGCATCAATATTTTATTAACCCCTTTTTATAATTTTAGTATTAAATAATGATCTTATTCCTAATTTAATAAAGATATACTCCGTATGAAAAAATGCAAATGACCAACTAATATAAGTTTCATTTGTTTTATACATTGCTCCAATCAAACTCTGCCGAATGATCTCATTCGAGGTTTATTTTTTACATTGTTTCATAAATTATTTTCATTGTTGTTGTATAATGAACAATGCTTGTCGTCTTCTCATCATACTGGCTTTCCAAAATGATTTATCACTTAACAATTGTTCAATGTGTTTCAATTGAAGATGTTTGGTTCAGGTTTAATTTATTGTATATTTACGTATTTTTTTTTTTTTTTTTTTTTTTTTTTTTTTTGTTATTATCTTTTTAAGTTGTTCATTTGGTTTGACATCTACTACAACTTGAGTATAAAATGAGAACTGGTCGAGAATGGTTGTATAAGAGGTTTTCACAGAGACGTAGATACATTAATCGCGAATTCATTGATGGGGTTGTAGCATTTGTTGAATATGCTTGCCAACAATGATAAAATACGGTGTTCATGTCAAGCATACCGTTTAACCACGTAAAAATGAGCAAAATAATTTAGGCACAAAAGCTAACCATCGCCGTAATTATGGGCATATTTTTACCCACAAATTACACACACCAAATTACCCACGAGCACAAAGGTTGAGTCTAATAAATGGGTAATGTAAATTTAGCCACGTAAATTACACTCGAGATGTTAAACAGGAAACTGGGTATGTGAAAAACTACAAGTATAAATGTTACCCATAAACCACCCACAAATATTACCAACGAATACAAAAGATGTGTGTAGTCTGCGGGCAAAAAATATTTACCCACAAAATTAGCCATGATTTTACCCGTGATAATTAATTGTGTGTAATATGTGGGAAATATTTTGGCGGGATATGGGTAACGAGGGAAATTTATTCTAGACTTTGGTTCGCTAGTCGTGGGTAACTAATGGGTAATATGAGGGGAAATACTCACGTATCAACGTCCGTGGGTAATTTCCATGGGTAAAGCCCTGTTTTCTTGTAGTGAATTGGGATTAACGGTGCCAACTTTGGCAGTGTGACCATAGGGTGAGTCCGGGGTGGGAGGATTAGGTATCGTAGGTGTAGTTGCTGAAGTAGGGGTTGTATGTGCAAAATTAGGTTAGGTCATGGATTGTGTAGTGGACTGTGATGTGGTGTGGTGGAACGGAGTGCCTAGTTGGGCCGAGGGTGTTGTAGGACTATACGTTGGGCTAGATGTTGGGCTAGGAGTTGGGCTAGATTGGACCGTAGGGGTAATAGGTGTAGATGGTGTTATAGGATGTTGGGTTGTATTATGAATGACATGTCGAAGTATTGGATATGGAGTAGGGTCGACAAAATTGTAAGACCTAGGTTGTAATAGAGTGATAGAACCATACGAAAATTGAAAATTATCAAATGTTACATGGTGAGAAAGGATGATTTCATTAGTGGAGAGGTTAAGGTATCAATACACATGATGATAATCGGGAATCCGAGGAAAATACAAGGGTGGGTCGAGGTGAAAGTTTATGAGGGAATGAAGGTGTGGGTAACAAAGACAACCAAGATACACAATCGTGAGTAATCGGGTTTTGTTAAATACATAATGCAAGGTATTTTATTTTGAATGTCGGATGAGGGTAGGAGATTGAGTAGGTAGGCAGCCATATATAATGCCTTGACCCAAAAGGTAGGTGGAAGGTGAGCTTGAAAAAGAAGGGTGTGAATAACATTATTAATAGTGTGGATCATTCACTTCGACTTTCCATTTTGTTGTGAGGTTTTTGGGCAAGAAAAACGTATTTGAATGCCATTGTGAGCAAATAGGTTATGGAGATTTGTGATGTGTGTTTGTCGTGTGGTACAGATTTTAGTATTTTATCGAGTTTTAAATTTATATTTAACCGGACTATACCTAATAGACATACCTTCACAAGCAGTGTACCCGGTCAGTAACTTGTAGCTAGTGGGCTAAGTATGAGGTCGTTCTCTGGAATAGTACGTTTAAACTAACCTAGTGAATTTTACAGATTAACAGGGGCGTATTGATTTAATTTTAGTTATAACTATTGAACAACAAAATAAAATTAAAGTAATTATACTACGTTGTTGTGATCAATAAGAGAAAGTAGTGCTAGTCATGTTACTCCTACTACACATTTTTATTTATCCGTTTATTAGTGCAATGATTTTATTATAAGGTGATGGTGACATCAGGATGCATGTACAGAAAGTATCCCTTTGGTCCGTGAAATATCCTTGTACTCTATCTAACATAAACTATACCACTTCGTCCATGTATCTAGTCATTACACGTGTAATCTATATCCACAAGCAAATTATCGATCTACTCAATTAACAAAGATGCATTAAGTTGTGTCAACTAGTCTATGTGATTCATCTAATGATACCCTTTGGTCGAGGCGATATCATCTAATCAAGTGGCCACTATCAAAGAGCATGTATACTAACATAAGTGCTTTAACATTATACATCTAAAGACCCCTTTGGTCCAGGCAGTTTATAGACTTAAAATGCTAAACAAGTAAACGAATATTTGTTGATTGATAAACACATAAAACTATCAAAAACCAAACATAAAAGCATGACAAACGGAATAACATTAATGTAGTATTCATAACATAGCTAACACCCGAGGGTATTAGCCCATAATGAATGTAAAAGCAGAAGAAGTGATATCAAGCGAAATACAAACGGAAATCATAGTGTAAACAATGTGTAAATCGAATTATTAAACCTTATGTGATGATACGAGACATTCTCTTCTTGATTTCCTAGCTCTTGGGGCCTTGGAGTGGTGAAATTCAGCCGTGGTGGTGAGTAAATAATTTGTTACAAACCCATATTAGGGCTTGTATTTTTGTTGCTAGCTGGGACACGATACAACATATTGAATGGCTCAATGCGACGTTTCCTATATTTCTTGGGTGTTGGCGAAGAATGCATACTCCAACCCCATATTATGAAAATATTCTTCAATCCAGCATACGGTTGAGATAGATACGCCGTATAAGTCCAAATGCCCGACATACTTGGACTGGGGATAAGATATTCAATACGGCGTATGGCTAGAGTTTCATATGTTGTATACCTTCATTTGTTGACTTGGACTTTGACCGCCAGAGTTAAATATGTCGTATGCCTTCAATATTCACCAATACTTAGTGAATTCTTCGTGTCTTCAATACGGTGTATGGCCAGAGTTACATACGTCGTATACTCTTAACAGTTTACATAAAGACTCTTAAAATAAGCTCCAAATCACGTCTTTTTCGTGTCTTTTTCAATATTGTTCTATAAATACTGAAAACAACAAACTTAGGCAATTAAGTACCAATTCAGTTATAAACGCAATAATTGAGCAATAATTATGATAAATGATGCATAAATATAGTTTACATTTGATTTTATCAATTGGTATTGTCAAACTCACCACCATGGTCACACTGAAAAGCCAAAATATCACACTTAAACTGATTATTAACATAAGAATGAAAATGTAGCAATTTTTGGAAAACTTAATGAGAATTACATGATCAAGAAATAACACATATTGTTGTATTTAAAACCACCGAAACTAACGACGGCAAACGTCCAAATATCCGAGTAAATAATCTCAAAACGATGAGTTACAATGGAAACTGAACTAGCAAACACAAGTCTCACATGTTTGCAAAGCTGGAAAACGTGGCAAATATGAGAAGACTTATCTTTATTACAAGAAATAAAATTATGAGAAACAAGAGAACGTAACTCTTCTTCCCCAAGATGCCCGAGGCGTTGGTGCCATGTAGAAGGACTAATAGAAAGCAAACATGAGGACTAGGAGAAGGTGTGGTGACTAGGTAGAGATCTCCTAAGCGTTCACATATAAGGAGGATATGAAGGTTCAAGAAATTCTTCACAGAGAACCCAAATCCACCAAATACAAGAGTAAAATTATTATCTCTAGTAAATTAGCGAACTAAAATGAGATTTTTGATATATTAGGAGTGACAATGACATTATGTAAGTATAAAAGGCGATTAAGCGTAGGAAGCATGTTATGACCAGTATTAGTTACAAGTATAGATTTACCATCACAAACAAAAAGAGATGGATATAAGTATTTATTAAAAACAATACGTAGATTACTTTAATGTGAATTGAGATGAGAAGATGCACATGTATCCATATTTCATGTCGGTGTTTGTATCCGTATTTCATGTTGGTGCATGTAATGTCATGGTGTTAAAGGAACTTGGGAGCAATATTGCTTGTTTCGAGAGCAGAGATGGAGCCGCACCTAAAATACCCGTTGAAGACAAAGAATATGGGTCGAAAATGCATATTGTTGGGCTGGTGTGGTCCGGTTTCCAAAAGCCATTTGTAACATAAGATGTGATTTTGTTAACAAGATGCGGCAACTAACAATCGGATACACAGCTTCAAACAATATTTATAACCAAAATCCAAAAACCAAACCCTATCAACAACTTCAAGAAGCGAAACCAAGATCAAGAACCACAAACCAAAGCAAATTAAATTCTCAAACGAATACTTCCTTATTACTATTAAACCTACTCCAAACAGTCAGCAGATTCTATTTAATTTGGTAGTATACACAAATACATCATATATTCACATACGCAACAAAATTAATTTAATATTCACCGTCCCACTAATTTCTATATCCAATCGGAATATCTTTACTTCATGCAATTCCACTAGTACAATCGCCACTTCTCCCACCTTTTCCCTCCCTTGCATTCTTTTGCTTAATAAAATGTTCAAACAAAGCTTCAAGATTTGTTATTCTCATTCCTAGTTCATCGAATTTTGCTAACCTTTCTGCACTATCAGCATCGGCCAACATCTGTCTGTAGTATTGCTTTTTCCTCAACCATTTCAGAATGACATCTCTCATCCACGGGCTAATTTTCTTATAAGAACCATATTCCTCAATAATTTCATCGCCATATGTATTAAGAACTTCATCAAAGAGTGGTATGCTCGATAAAACCTTTTACCACTCCTCTTCCGGCGTGTAACCAGCCATTGTTATATGTGTTTTGTGAGAATTGACGATTGGGTTATGTGTGCGTTTTGCTGAATTGAGGATGATTGGTTATATATAAGTAAAAAATTGGCAGGATAAAGTTGCAATGAGGCGGGAAAAAATCCCGTCGACATGTCGTCGGTAACATACTAACGGGAAAAAATCCCGCTCAATTATTCTCTATTATTTACAAGCGGGGGAATGACAAATTTGACATAAATACATTCCGACGACATGTCGTCGGGATCTAAACACTCATTACAACGATTAATGCTAATCAAACGCTAAGAGGGTTAATTTTTGTATTATATATGGTCCCGACGACATGTCGTCGGTACCAAGTTGGAGGGGGGGTAATTCGCTCAACTATTTGCAATTATTGAGAGGCGGGGGAAAAGTCAAATTTGACCATCTTGGTACCGACGACATGTCGTCGGGATTGTATTAACATTAAAATTCAAGGCTCGCTTGTCTTGGTCAAGCGATTTTTTGTCGTTTAGCGTATATTGTCTACGACAATATGTCGTTGGCAATATCATCGTAGCCTGTTCTACTTATTCTTGCAGTGTCCGGAATGGGGACAAAAAGAAACGAATATCTTTATTTTCTCTATCCAATCAGAATACCTTTAATTCATACAATTCGGCAACAGAGACGAAACGAAAGCACCCATTCAAATTAAGGAACCAAACGTTTTTTTAATTGACTGGTTAGGAGATAGAGGGGGATAGGAGAAAAAAAAAATTACGAGATGATGAATTTTGCTCATGATGCTATATTAGAATTGTGATTTTGTTGCCAATTCATTAACTTATTGTTACAGTATTTAGTCTTTTGAGAATTATTGTAGTACCCGAATCATAAAGTGAGCTAACCCTATCAAAAGCTCAAAGGCTTATATAAATTATACGTTTAACAAACACATGCATAATGAAATTTCTTCCTAAATATTGTTTACTCATAATCGTCAAAGGAAAAGAAAAAGACATATACTTCATGTTTTGTTGCCAAACAGTCGCAAAATTACTAACACCATCAATCCGAATTGGAATACACATAATTGAATAGTATATATGCATCAGCCAGTATTTGCCGTGCCACGTCCTCCTCATCCTCCTCGTCATCATCCTCATCCTCATACTCATCCTCATCATCATAGACAGGACCATCATCATAAATCACATCATCATCATCATCATTATCATTATCATCGTCGTCATCATCATCATCATCATCATCATCATCTTCATCATAGTCGAGTGAAGTGAAACTTCTTTTACGTTTATGCGTTTTCGTCAAAGGAAAGATGGTTGTCCCGCAAGGAATCCCTTTGTCTAACAATTCAAGGGTTTCAACATACGTTTCCATCCCAACACCACAACAGTCAGGTTTAAATTCCAAAATTTTAGTGTTAATACAATCAACATCATTAAAAATACTGCGCTCCCCCTGAGCATATAACAATAAATCACCATTGGTGGTAGGTTGGAAAACATGCATATAGTCATCCTCCTGGTTGACCATTTCAGAAAACTTATACCAAGATTTAGCATTGCCATACTTTCTCATCAACCAAATCTTGGTATGACTATCAAAGGAAGAAATCACTGCTAGGGAGCCATTGATGATTGTTAGTTGATGGCCATGCCGCCCATTCTTTGGCAATTGAATCGTACCAAAAACACGGGTAGTCAAACTGAATGTCATTATAAATTTAGACTCGGTTGCACCAAATACCACCCAATGCAAATTTCCGTTAAGAAAGCAAGCATTTGACCTCACATCAAAAAACAAATTAGTTGGAGGAGCAATCATACTCCACGAGTTCGTTTTCATGGAGTAAATAAACGAACTGACATTTTGGGCAACTCCTTCATCGTTGGAATACGATACACCCACAATGTTATAATCATGAGTGACTCCGTCATAACCAAACCCAAATACTACATTAGGAACTTCTTTAGAGGCTCCGATAGAAGGATGAGCAGGCACTACTAGTTTGCGCCTAACTGAAAAGTTCCATAGATTAATTAATCCGTTATGTTTTCTTAAACACAATATTCCATTGCATGAACCAACGATCTTAGCACCACTAATATCATAAGGGAGCTCGACTCCTGTTACGCCTGTGTACCCACGTTTTGGTTTTAATGGCAAATTGCCTCGCGAGTGTAGTGTAAAGATGTTTGCATCCTTCTTAAACGAGTGTCTGAGGAGGACTTTCTGATGTGAAGTTTTTTTCTTAAGAGATCGAAGAGTGTGCATGCGTACGAAATCAGGACTAGCAAGACGAGAAAACCAATATTTTGAGAGAGTTCTAAATCTAACTACGGATTTGTATGGTAGTCTTTCAAATATATTGGCCATTAAATTTTCACATATATAACTAGACATTGTTATAAGAGATCGAAGAGTGTGAGAGACTTGTCGCCAACTATATGACCTAGGAATCTAGGAATTCGATTATTTATAGGGGTTCTAGCTAGTCGGTTATGTTCTAGCTAGTCGGTTATGACACACACATATTATTGACTTGTGGGATTTGTTGTCTAAATTTAGTTAAAAGTTCCAAGTAACGATTATTAATGTAAAAAAAAGTATTCTAAACTCAGAAGCTTACCAAAAATTGTTTCGCTTTTAGATAATGAAATGCGTGAACTTTAGATTTGCAGTGCCTATTACAGTATATGGTGTTATACACCTAGCCACTTCAACTTCTAACTTATAACAATTTGTTAATTAAACATACATTAAAATATACTTTTTCTAACTGTAACATATTATGTTTTCCATTTCCTTTTCAGTTTTTAACAACAAATACATTTTAAACTAAAATCCAAATACGATTATACTAGAAGTACAAGCTAATGAAGTACGATATGAAAAGTGTATAAAACTAAAACAATCTAAACTAGGAATATATTTTACCCGAATCTCTTTGTTCATTTGGTTGATCAAAGGCGTGCATCTTCCTCCGACATCTTCACGGTGTTAGTAGCAAGAAACCTCACTTCTTCGGAAAAAATTGGTTGCGATGAAGTCTTCTTTATAAGATATTGTCGCAATTCCTCTTGGACCATATCCTTGAAAGCTTCTCTACTTGACGAGGAACCGAGGTATATATTGGTCTGTTTATATGGACTAAGCGTCCTAACCTCGTTGACGCGATATAAGAAATAATAAAAATAAGACAAAAATACACCGTTGATCCCTTTACTTGGCAAAAAAACGTTTCCTTGCACCGTAACTCGGTTTTTTCGTCGCCAGTAGTCCAAAGGATGGGTTTTAGAGGCTAAACTGGTCCTGTAATGCCCAGGTCAACGTCTGATTTCTGTTATTTAGTCGCGGGTATAATAATTCATGCACATTTATATCATACCTTAGTTAAATTTAACCCGACAGTCAAATTTAGGGACCAAATGTGATTATGACTATGCAACTAGACCGTTTCTTTCTTGATACGCTTGTATTTTTTGCGTGCGAACCAATAAACCCATCCAACAAACACATTTACTAATCATAATAACACACCCTTATACAAACCATCACTTGAAAATCAAAAACCAAAATCTAAATCCTCATTTCGAGAACTCAAAAAACCAACCCAAATTCCAATAATACCATGTCGTTTGGAGCTAATGTTATCACTAATGTGACAGATTATATTAGCAACATGTCAGATATAGTGATCACTAACATTTTGAATCGTTTGCAGATAAAAGAAGCGGTGATAACCGATAGTTTAGCGAGAAGCTGGAGGTTTAAGTGGACTTTGCTCACCGATGTCATAGTTGATGAGGAGTTCTTTTATTATTTAACAAATAAGTTTGATGGGAGGCATGTTACTAGACTCTTACTTCAGCTTAAAGGTCCCATAAGAAGGTTTTTCTTCTCCATAGAGCCCAAAACTCTGTTTGTACAAGATGACTTGAATTATGAAGAGATTCATGATTGGCTTTTGTTTTTCCCAACCCAACTTTACTCTCGTATGGAGTTGAAACATTTGGAACTTCATTATTGTACTTTTTCTACTTTGGTAATTTTTTAGTAGTTTTCCAAATTTATTGAGCTTAGAATTGTGTTATGTCAATTTTCAAAGCGGTACAATTTGGGAGTTTATTGATGGTTGTCCTTTACTTGAGTCTCTTAAAAGGAATCGTGCTACTACAAACGAGATGAGACTATTGGATATTGCAAAACTTAGGAATATGAAGAAGTTTTATTTGTCATTCGGTGTTTGGAACCATGTGACGACAATCACAACATCCAATATCTTTCACCTGACAAGTCTTCCAAAACTTGAGACCCTTACATTGGATTTTCAAGATTGCACGGTAAGATCAATTTGAGTTTTATACTTCAAATTATAGAATGTTAAAGTAATCTCTAACAGTAATTAAATTTAATCTTTAAAACTTACGATAAGTCAACCTGTTGTAGTTGATGCCAAAAGCTAATTGCATGATGAATGTCCCTGTGCCCTTCGTATCCCTCAAGAATCTTAAGCTAACTGGAGTGGATTTTGGGAATAGTGTTATGGTATCATTCATCATTGAAATGATTTGTGGATCTCTAAATTTGCAAATACTAGAAAACAGAGTAAGTGTAATACTTTAATACATATGTATCAAATAAACATTCGTAAATTCCCATGTTTGTGTATCTCAATACTATTTCATTTTGCAGGCTGCATACACGCTTAGTGTTCTACCTTTGGAAAAAAAATTATTAGATTTAGACAGAAACACAATGAGGCATGGGCAGATTGAGAGTGTGGTATTTCGATCTTTTCCTAGATCAGAGAATGATCTAACTATAATAAATTTTATACTTGTGTGTTCCCCGTTGCTAAAGATAATCTATATCAGGGTTAGCGATTTGAGTGATAAAGGGTATGAAAATATCAAGATGAATTGGGAGTTGGCTAGGAAGCTGTTGAAACTCCACCGAGCTTTCCTCACAACCGTAGTAGACTTCTTTTAGTGGTTGTAGTTTATGTATGGGTTGAATACCCTATGACAATTAATCTTGTATAAAGTATTTTGGTATTTTTGTATATGGTTTGGTTAAATTTAGTTTCTACATATGTTGGGGATGCAAGTTTGATATTAGAAAGTCAAACTTTCATTTATCATTTAAATTTGACTTTGGAAAGTAAAAATGCAATTTGTGAGTCAAAAATTTTAGCATTTTCATTTTGCTTTAGCTATTCAACCTTCAAAGTGGTAAATGTCATTTTCTATTTGCATTTTGACTTTCTAAAGTCAAAAATTGCAAAACCATTAGTCAAATGTGCCCAAAAAAATCTACATATATATAACTTAAAATACACATAATGAATTAGACAATATCTATTAGGGAGCTTTTGGATCGTTTTGCAAGTTTGACTTTACAAAGTCAAACTTCCAATGGTTTGTGTTGTTTAATCATCAACTAAATAGTAAACATAAATTTGTCAAATTGAAGGACCAATTGTGAACAGTAAAGTAATTATTTGATGGGAGTTTTAAGTATGACAACGGCAATCCAGACAAATTCAGGGACCAAGTGAGAAAAAAAAGTCACTACTAGACCACTTGACCGTCTTTTCCCTAAGACGCTATTTACTTGTGCGCGTGAACCAATAAACCCATCCACAACCTTTTCCTTACACATTTTCCAATGGAAGATTTCCCTATTTAGAATAAACCCATAGAGGTTGCTGGTTCATCCAACTTACATGATCGTATGGCAGTGTGGTTTGGGCAAGAGGCGGCAGAAGAAGTGTTTTTGAAAAAGCTAATTCGTGACTGCGTTGATCATCTCAAGAGGATGATCATCAAGCGTAGGAAGCTGATTCAGGAGAACGAAGCTTTGGGACCACGTAGTGTGGCGCTTGACATTTTGGATGCGCTGAGAAAAACCCAAGCCAGGTACATCGACCTACTTGTTCGATTGATAAAGATTTTTGGTGAAACTAATGATGGTATTCGTATGCAGGAAGGTTATATTGCAAAAATGGCTGAATATAATGACTGAATTTTGGGATTTGATGGAGGTAGGTAGATGAGGTCTTTTGGGTGCTTGTTTTGGATTAATAGGTTATTAACAAGGGTATGTAAAATGGTTCTTTTGTTCTGTTGTTGATCATGGTTTGATCTACTTATTGTTGTTCTTGTAATCGACTATAATTATGATGAAATATTATCTAAGTTATAGTATTCAATCTCTTTGGTATTATGCTATTGGGTGTATATTTTGTATCACCAAAACCAAACACCCCCTTGTATCAGCAAAACCAAAGCCAGTGGTTTATAATGTTCTATGTGTTGAAAATGCAAATGCTTTAGCACTAAATCTTATTGTATTGACAATGGTGTATTGTTTAGGAAGAAAATGGTATGGTGTTAGTGTTGACAGTGAGACTGAACAACCCCAATGCCACAAATGTAACATCTTAATTTTTGACTTCCCCAAGTCAAACCAATTTAGAAAATGCCACAAATTGTAACCTCTTGTTTTTTGACTTCGCTAAGTCAAACCTATTTACAAATGCACAACCCAAAATCTATCAGTTACAATGCCTAACACAATATATTCAGAGTATGCCATTGTTAAAAGCAAGAGTTGGTTTTTTTATCGATTTCAGTTATAATATCTTTGACTTCCCTAAGTCAAACACTATCACTTAAAATATGCTTGACTTCTCTAAGTCAAACATAATTACCAACGCACAACTAAACACTATCAGTTAAAATAACAACTCTTATTTTTATTGCTCGATTTCATGTTGACGATCATTACAAACTTTTCTATCATCTAAACATAGACTTAGCTAGACCCACAACTTTCCCTATCATCCGTTTCCTTCATTTCCTTCCTTTCCTTAAAATATTTAAACAAAGCTTCTAGATTTTTAATTCTTTTTTCCAAATCATTAACCTTTGATAACCTGATGTCAGCCTCTTCCTTCTCCTTCTTAACACCCAAACCCTTTTTATTTGAACAATCTTCTTTCCTCAACGCACTCAACAAAGCCTTCCCTTATCATTTTGTGCCATTCTTGTTTATTGCTTTGGGTTGAATGTGTGTTGCTTGTATTTAGGGTTATGTATGTTCATGTTAATTACACTAAATGTGTGTTGTTGGTACTAATAGGGTATTCGGTTGGGTTAGATTTAACTATGGTATAGTATAAATGTGTATGGTCTATTATACCCTCGATAAAATAACAAAAAAATGACGTTGACTTCGGCATTACGGGTCAAGGGACCAGTTTGGCCTCAAAAACCCATACTTTGGACTACTGACGACGAAAAACGATGTTACGGTTCGAGGCGATATCGTTTGCCAAGTTTAAGGACCAACAGTGTATTTTAGTCTAAAAATAACTAGATCTCAATGTGTTTGATGGTAGCTAGATCAATATTGGTGTATGGCTTAATTACTAGTGTCACAATTGGCGTAATATATGATATAATTATGACTTGGAAAATTGTACTTAATGCGTCGTTAAAATTTTGGTAAATTCACTGTTGGCATAGGATTTTTCATTGGTTATAACTATTAGAGTTAAATATCAGCTTGCGCGTGAATCGTCTTATTTGGTAACACAATATCGGTAAGCATTCTTAATGCCGCTCCTAAACGTGTGGTTAATAGGACAGGTAATAAAGGCAAAGGTCCGGTTTCGGGAGCTACTAAGGAGGTGACGAATGATGGGTTTACTATTGTCAAATGAAAAGGGCCCACTTAGAAGCGGGTTTTGGGGGTTTCTAAGACCAAGAAAATGAAGTATCGGCAGGTTGCTCCTAAGAATAGAAAGTCTTCTCCTCCTAAAGACTATAATAAGGAGGCGTCTACGTCTAAACAACCAAGTAAATATGCTAAAATAGTTAACACGTCTAATGCTTTTGATGTTCTCAGTGTTTTGGATGAGGATCCTCATTTTCATGTAGAACCTAGTGCTAATTTAAGCAATGAGAATACTACTACTACTGTTGATGGAGGACATGTTAATAAAGATTCGGATTTTGGTAATGGAATTGAGAACATGGATGAGGCAAGTGCAACTATTGATTCACTTGGCAGTCCAAGTACTACATCTCTCGTTAAAAAAATTAATAAGCTAGAAAGTCAAATAACTTAGGGGAAGCTTGTGCTTTTGGGTAATAATGAGAAGCCGCTTCCTATGCAAAAAAAAGGCTAATGTGGGACACGTGGGAAACAATGAAAGCATCCCTAGCTCATCTACGTTGCTCCCTTGATGACTGCTTATTCACTCATCGTTTTTACCCACCTAAGACCTCAAAAGCAACTAAAAACACCCAAATACAATCAAAATATGTCAAAAATATCCTCGGAGTGTGTTTTATGTCTTGCAGGTACGAAAGGATTGAAAACGAGCAAAATCTAGCCAGAATCAGAAAAGTGCTGAAAAGCGAGTGCCGGGATGTGATTTTCTACGTTCGTTGATCAATTGAAGACCCGGACACGTTTTTAGAGTGGGTTTGGGAAAACCGTCTTAAAACCTAACCGATAATCAAAAAATTTCCAAATTACCCTTCCCCGAAACCCAAATGTCCAAATCTTGCCCGTCAAAACCAAAAATCCAAAAAAAAATTACCATTTCTCCTCAAAAACCAATTGTTATAAAATTTCAATTTTTATTAAAACCAATTTTTAGTTTTCAAAAAAAAAATAAAAAAAAAAAAATAAATAACTTTTTTTTTATCCCGAAATAAAATATACCTCTACCCCAACTTGACCCCCTGCACTCATTTTTCCCTCCTCTTTTCTTCCATCCCAACACCCCGAACACGCAACCTCCATCCTCCTATTATTCCCCTAGACCTGCCCCTACTCCCAAACCCACTCACCCACTCTTTCCATCTTTCTCATGGTCGCTAAGTTGACAATCCAAGCATAAACACCCAATGGATGGCTTGGATTAACTCCAAATGGTACCTACCAATCAAGGGCTTGGATCATCTCAAGAAAGCACAAAATTGGACTTTTCATTATTTTGCCTCACGGAAGAAGCACATATCACGAGATTGAAGACCTTGAAGAAGTAGTATATATAGGAGCTTGTAGCCAATGTATAAGGCACCTTTACTTGTTTTCTAAAATTAGTTTTCTGCTTTGTACCGAGTTTATTCAATCAATGAAAAGCTTCTTTCTTTTATTTGTTTCGCTTTTAATTAAATGGTCATTGCCTATTTAGCACTTATCAATTTGTCTAAATAGCTTAGTTAAGTGTTATTTTAGTTTTCATTAAAAAATCATCTTAAGTTGTGAGGTTTTAAACTAGTTTAAGCATTTTCCATCCTAAAGGACTGTTTGGGTCAAAGTTCTCAAAGGGTCAAAGATCACTTTTTACCCGCTTGACCCACCAAGTCAAACTACTTTTATTACATTTGAGTCAAGTTTTATCATCGAAAAGATTTAACAAGTTTACAATGTTTTGAATGTTCTTTGTTTTCAAAATAAAAAAAAAAAAAAAAAAAAAAAAAAGCCTTTCTTTGTCATGTTTTCTTTCACAAGAATTTGTTAAGATAAAAATTTTAAAAATAAAATAGACATTTCACCACTTGTTTAACTTTGGTCAAAAGGAAAAATTCAAAAAATGGTTTACTAGGTCTCGCTAATGGGTTAAAGTGGGTCACTTGGCCATATTTATGTTCTCGTGCAGGGATTTAGTCCAACTCCAAGTTTTACCTCAGCTTATTTATAAGTGAAACAAATTATTAAGGGTGGCATTTGGGGCAAAAGTGAGCTAGGTGGGTGGACTAGTCTGTGCCAAAATCTTGGGGTTGGTTCTCACTCTAGCTTATCCCACATAAGCTCAAAAAAAAGGTACCCTTGGCCTCTTTTGTCGCAACATTACAGCAGACCATGTTCTTTTTTTAGTGCTTATTAGATATTCCTTAGCTTACTTAGTGTTTTTTATTGCTTATTAGTAGGTTTAGAATAACTTTAGTGTAGTATAGCTTATTAGGTTCTCCTAGTGCTTATCCATTGCTTATTTCCCATATATTTTTAGTTTAGGACTCCCTTAGTGTAGCAATTTTCTCAACTGCTTATCCCATTAATGATTTAGCTTGATCCTTTTCCCTTTGCCTAGTTTGTAACTTATTGTTTTATGTGCTAGTAGTTAAAATTTAAGTTTGCTTTTAGTGTTAGTCATAGCTTAAATTGTACTTGAGGCTTGCTAAAAAGATGGGTGTTGGCTTGTTTCATCACAACAAGAAAGATTTAAGTTGTTTTCGACTCATTAAAAGAATTTCATAAGAAAGGTTTTGTGTAAAAGTGGTTCGAGTTGATTTCATCTTAAGGTCTCCAAAAGCGTAAATTGAAAAATAAAATATTTGCAAAAAGACATTGGTGGGATTCGAACACTAGGCTGCAGTGTCTGCGCAAACGACCACACAACACGCCTTTTTCCAACCGCCTTGGGACTTCTTTGGTTATAATGCTACACAATTAAACTTTTTAGGGTACTAAGCGGTTTGCTTTTCAAGATCTTGTTAACTTATTTTGTAGCTTATTTCAAAACAACCAACTAGTTTCAAATTTTCTTACCTTAAGTTTGAGTCAAAGTAGTTTCGTGATTTTTTTTAGAATTCTCAAAAATGTTTAGTATTTTTAGTTAATTAATTAGATTAATTTAGTTTTAATTCATAGAAATTAATTTAAAAGTAAAAAAAAATACCGGTCTTTTTCTAAAATTATTTTTAGTCAATTAAAACGTAGGAAAATTAGTTTTACACCGTAGGCCTTAAATTGCATCTTTTTCACTTTCGGGGCCTGGATTAGCTCGGGTTTTCGCGTTTTTGTGTTTTAGCTCCCTAGACCATAGTTTAGCTTCGTTTTAATGTTTGTTATATTAATTAGTTGTTAAATAAGTGTTTACCTTGATTTACGTGCTTAATTTCCATTCCCGTGCTTTAAATTGTAGAAAACGTAATCAAATCCAAAATCATTAAAACCAATTCAAGTTATAAATCACAAAACTCGACGAATCCTTCCATTCACACCTCGTTGGGACACGACCCGGGAAATCACTTTTCCGGTATCACTTTTATCACACCCGTCATATTTGGCACGTTAACCCTTTTCCTAAAAGGTTGGTTTGTCGAGTTTTACGGTTAATTTGATATATTGATATTGTGTTTATTTTCACCACACACACAAAAAGACGAATCATCCCTCTTTTGTTTCAAATATCACAACTGACATGGTCAATGATGGAAAAAAGGTAGGTAATCCGTTTTATAAAGTTAAGAATTTGGTTATTTCGGATAGTGATAGTGATGATGAAGCCGAAGATGTTTATGATGAGACTTCTCGTTTCATGACCAGTGGAGGTGCATATGATGCTAGTCTACATGAGGATGAAGATTATGATCTATATGACACTTATAACCTTCAAGGTTTAACTCCGGTGATGCGATGGATATAAATCTTTGTGGTCATTTTAAACATTAGATTTATTTCTTGTCCTTATAGTAGTTGTTCATAAGATTGGTTTGTCTTTCTTATATTAGTTTTGGTTTAAGCACATTTGGTGCGTCCGTTTCCCGTCTTTGTAACGGGTTTAGATGTGGGATTCACCCGCATCTTATGTACTTAAATGTTTTTACCATGGGTATCCTCTTTACCAAATATCAATAAGCATCTATAATCATTCAACAATTAGTAGCGGAAACAAACGAGTATAATTTTAACTCTTCTGGATTACAAATAAAATCAAAACCACTTTTTTTTTAGTTTAATTTAATGTTTTACAAAACCCTTGAAAGGCTTTAATATTACTAATGTGGATTTTTTTTTTACCCACGCTCAGCTGCGATGCGTGGAGTTTTACGTTAATTTTGGTTACACAGATGGTCTCTAGAGACGAATTACGTAATTTCAGATAAAAACTAAGAACTGGTTATGCAAATTTTCGTTTTCTCTAAAAAATTATGGATAATTTTTGTAAAGTTAGGTAACATACAAGGACTATTATGTAAATTTTCATTTATACAAAAAGAAAAGGTTTGGGGATGACTTTTGCAATGACGGTTCACGACAGAGACTATTTATGTAAAGCAACGACGTGGACTATTCTTTTAAATATGCAGAAAGCCAAAAGTCTGGGGTGATCAAGCTAACAGTAATGACAATTTTCTAGGGACGGAACCAGGGGGTTCCCGTGGGATCGGGACTCCTATGAATTTTTTCGATGTAATGTTAATTTTTTTAAAAAACATCAATTTTTTCTTATTACATCTTTAATACATCCGGTTCATCTAAATGTGTTTCTATATTATCGTTCCAAAAAATTTGTGCACCCGGTCATATTTGATTATGGTTCCGTCCCTGTTATTTCCTCAAGTTTATGTTGAATTGTCAGTTGTCAGGGACGAAAATTGCAATAGGACTAAAGCTGTCAAAAGTACAGTTTCTGAGAACTATGTATCTTTGAAATTACTTTTAATATTCTGTTCATGTGTTCGCTCTTTTACTTACCTAAGTTGTAGTTGTGTAGGTTGATATTCTTTACAATCATGTCGATGTTTTACATTATCGTAGCATGAGCCGGTTTATTAACCATCGTTACTAACCGCTTATACGCTCAAAACGTGCTTTATGATAAGAAAGACAAACCATTTTCAGGTTCGCAAACTTTTTCACTAATTAAAACAAAAAATTATGATTTTCGACGGCACAATAATGACCAGAGTAAGGATGAGCGTGTTAGCTATTACTAGAAATAGCATGTGACATACTTAAATGCAATTTGAATAAGAAGAGATAGAAAGTAAATAAAAGGGTAAAAAAAAAGTCCGACCTGCCGGATTCGAACCAGCGACCTAAGGATAGCTATGTTCACACTACAGTCCTCCGCTCTACCAACTGAGCTAAGGTCGGTTGTTGTTTCATTTCTTGTCACTACTTTAGTTAACTTAAATAAAATTAGAAATCTGATTTAATAAAATACTGTAGTGACATGTTAAAGTATAGTTTCACATATTTGTTGTTTTATTCAGTACACTTTTGTTTATCATACTTCCTAAGTTACTGAAACTGTAACATGTGTTAATCTTGGTCATATCCGTTTGTCTTAATGTATACTGTGTTATATTCAAATTTTAGTAGGTGAAACATATGGCAAAATTTAATGGTTTGAGTGAGAAAAATAAAACAAAACGATATACATGGAGTCAGGGCCGTTTTTGAGAATTCGGAATCCTTGAGCGAAACTAAAAGTGAGAACCTCAGTAGTTAGCGGTGAGAACTTGCTTGTGACATTCTAGCAGCGTAAAAGCAAAACTGGTTGTGTACGAAATTAACGGCAAAACTACTTTCGTACAAAATGTCATATTTGGCCGATTTATGTTATATTCAAAATTTTGAAATTCGTCCGATTTTGTTTGATCTGGCCTATGCTTTATTTGACTGATTTTTATCCGATTAATCGGTATGTTGACCGATTTTTTACCAATTCGATTAATAAGACCGACTAAGCTAAAATTAGATGGTTAATCCTCACCGAGCGCTTAGGCGCCGATTAATCAACCGATTTTTATAACACTGCTTAAACGCATAATTAGTTTTGCGACTATATAGGTTATAGAAGGTTTAGTTACTCATATCCCTCCTCCTTACATTACATAAACTTTTTAATATTTTCTATGTACTTTGACCATTCTTGTCTTTTTAACCCTTACCACGGCTTAAAACTCCCACGGTATAATGGTCTAAAGGAACAAAAAATAATATAATGACAAAACTAAACTTTTTTGCAAAATGCAAATCACCCAAAGATCATCAACGCTTTACAAACACAGTTGCATTGGCTAATAGTAAGCTTAGATGAGCAAGCATTGCCAATATGCAGGATCCAAACAGTTTTTCATGGAGATACAGATATTGGCTTATGCAGGATCCAACAATGCTTCATAGAGATATCGGCTTCTTGTTGTCCCAGACCATTTCTTAACCAAACTAAGCGGTCTTGGTTTCTACTTGTTTTTCAGGTTGATACTTTCTTCTGGTTCCAAACCAACCATCTTTTAACCAAACAAATAAACAGTGTGACAGGGGACAAGAATTGAACCGAGTCCTAGGTAGATTATAAGGAGCATGATCAACAGCTGCTCTGACTAGTTAGGATGAAAACACACATAATACTTACGGATATATGCATGCATTCTTAAGACTATCAGGAAGAATTCCCCCTAATTCGAATCTGTAGGCCTACAGCCTACTGATTGAAAAAATTCAGCATTACGACAAGGAAAGTAACTCACTTATGTGACTTGAACAGCTAACCTTATAGTAATCTTGTAAATTGTTCCAAGGGGACAAACACAACGGTACTGTTTTTCAATTAGGGAAGACTAAATACGAGTTCTGATTAATATGCATATATATCCAGTTTTCCTCACCAAAGCACATAAACAAGCGACTGCTACTAAACTATGTTTTGATAAAGCAACACTTACGGAAAAATCAATTAGCATGCAACAATAAACTAACTAATCATCATACCCGATTTTACATATGAACATCTATTATCTAATTATTTGCCTTTGAATCCAACGCATAACAGTTAAGCTCAGATCGGTGAATCATTTAAAACACATAAGCAAAGCGAGTTTTTAAGCACTTGGTCGAAATCAGCTTTCTAAAGCAGGCTCGGTTTTCGGGGCCTCTGGTTCAGTTTTGAGGGCCTCTGGTTCAGTTTTCGGGGCCTGTGAATGACCTGTTGTGTCGTTTGACTTTGACTTCCTCCTGTTGTCGATTCTCAACATATTTGCAGCCTCTCTCAACCCACTAAGAAACGCACCATGCATCGTTGCTGGATACTGTTTATTGGTTGCTTCACCAGCAAAGAAGACTCTCCCATTTCCGATACTTTCTGCAAGTATATCATAATCATTACCCGATGCACCAATTCCAACATAAGAATAAGACCCGTGAGAGAACTGATCTTGGCCCCACCGAGTACAAATCGCCTGAAGCGGTTCAGGCACAGCAATACCTTTTGGATTAAAAATCCCCTTCAAAATCTCCATAACTCTCTGCACCGATTCCACAGGCGACTTTTTTTCAAACTCAATTGCAGCTTCACCCGCCACTAAAGCCACAAGAAGGGGCCCACCTGATACAGACGAGTAACTATAGAACAAAAAGAATTCACCTCTCATACTTGATTGATCTGATAAATGCCCAAATGTGTCGATTTCACCTCCCCAAAAATCATAAGGAAACAATATTGCAACTTTGTTTAATAACCCAAAACCTAATCTTTCTATCGCGTCTTTCTTCCTTTGAGGAAGATCGGGTATGAATTCAATCGATTTCTTCTTAAGAACACCTAAAGGAACCGTACAAAGAACCATATCTGCATGATACTCTTGCCCATTAGCATACACCGAAACCCCATCCGACCCATACTTAATACTTTCCACCGTTTGGTTATAAAAAATAGGAAGATTTTCAGCTAACGCTCTAATAAAAGTATCATTACCTCCTGGTATAAAACAATGATCACCACCCATCTCAAACGGATCATCTTGATCCCAAAACACCATAGACAAATTCGACATCAAAGTAGCATTCGCATACTCCAAATTCGCCAAATGCCAATCCAACAACATCTTCTCCTGAGGATCTTCCGCTACTTTATAAACATACCTAAAAGCCTCTAAAGCCGTACCTAAAGGAACATCAATCGACTTCGCTTCCTCCATCATCGTTTGCCTAAGCTTACAAACCCTATCAAGCAACTTATTAAACGCCACTTCAACTTTCGAATCAATCTCCGGATTCACACTACTCCCATCCGGCAAATAAAGCGGACACACATCCCTAACCTTATGTAACGGACACCCTAACTGCCTAGCCAACACACCTAACGGATTCCCATTAATCCCCGTCAACACACTCCCACCTAAATCCGCAGCAGCCACACACTCCCCACCCGTCATTTTCTTAGTCCTTACACGCCCACCAGCACGCGCCCTCCCTTCCAACACAACAACCTTAAACCCTAGATAAATCAACTGTCTAGCCGCAACCAATCCCGCTAAACCCGCACCTATCACAACAACATCCCCTCTAGTCCCACCCTCACTCCCTTTCATTTTAACAGACTTAACCTCCTCGGATAACCCAAAATTAATATACCCATGTACTAACAAAAAGCTATAAGCCGAATCAACTAAGTCCTTATACTCGGGCTTAATCGTCTCTAACGCGTGTTCCTTAGTCAACCAAACATCAACATTTAACCTCCACCTAGCTAAAATATGGTTCCTAATAACTACATAGTTAGCTTGTTCAGTATCACCTATTTTCTTAACTACATTAGCTTCTACTTCTTCCTCAGTTAATGAGTCAGATGGGAACCCTACTGATATCGCGATAAGGGTCTCGATATCGAGATCGGAAGAGACTCTGCGGCGGCGATGGGTTGAGAAAGTGGTGGTTGTGGGGTCATGTGGGGGGGAGTTGTGGTTGCCGGATTTGTGACGGATGATGCGGACGGCGGCGGTGGAGATCATTTCCGGGAACTGTTTTTTGCGGCGGCGGCGTTTCTTGGGTGGTGGTGGTGGTGGGAGGTTGTCAAGTGGGGTGGTTGAGTCTAGTAAAGTGTCGTCGGAGTTTTCGGAAGATGGGTTGTTGGGGTTTTCGGAGGGGGTTTGTGGTGGTGGTTCTGTGGTGGGGTTAGGGTTAGGGTTAGGGTTTGGTTGCGGTGGTTCCATGGTGGTAGGTGGTGGGTGGTGGGTGGTGCGTGGTGGTGAATGAAAGTGGGATAGGGTTAGGGGAAAGTATGAAAAGTTAAAAATCAAGTACAAAGTTTATTATTTTAGTCCTTTCAAGTTTGAACAAATCTAGGTGATAACGATTTTTACCGATATTTGTAAACTAGCGAAAGATCCGCGCTTCAGCCAAGCGTGATTTATAAGAAAAAAAAATTAACGATATACGATATTGTGATAAGTTTTTCGTATAACATTCAAAATGTTTTGAAAAGATCAAATGTAATCGCAAACGGCTCTAACACGCGATAATTCAACTCTAACAAAGATTCTTAAACACGTAGTATCAAACAATATATAAAAATATTTGAGACCGAAAAGAAAACATTACATCAATGATGAGATCTTAACTAACAACGCACGTTAGTGATAAAACTTCTAGACGACATTCACCCACGACAAGAACAAGATATTCTAGCGTGAAAAGTATTATAGTTATATAAAACTTACACAAAACATTTAATCAAAATATCACAATAACTATCTATCGCTATAAATCTTGTTCATGCTGCAGACTGCCTTCTATTTTATTAAAAGATAAAACATAATCATCTATTTCACAACTATGCATGAAACTTTGATGTCATGTTCCAAAATTATTTTAGAGAGTTAAAAGCGTAATGGTTTAAATTTTCAACACATAAATTATATTAGAAAGTTAAAATAGTCAACTCTTTTATAAGTATGCATTTAAACCAAAATTCATATTTATAGCAGTTACAGTTACTTGGTGGTTTAGTTATTTGAAAGAAACGATTAATGATATGAATACAAATTAATGATATGAATACAGGTTATGAATGAGAAAAGATATAAACAAAACCCAATATTCCAAAACAACACATACCCCAACCAAAATCCCAAACCGAAACCACAAAGTGCCACCAAAACCACCAACACCATCATCCGAAGCGCCAAATTAAGGTGGTGATGTTGGCAATAGCGTCGATGATGGCGGCAGAGGGCCGCAGTGATAAGAAATTAGATAGAGATTGATGTGTTATTAGGATAGAGAGAGAAGTGGAATAACATATGTTATGTGTGTATACGAGAATCATGTGCCCGCGCTTCACGGCGGGTTGCATCTTTAAAAGATTTCTTTGTTATTGTTGTACAAAGTTTATAAATGCTTAACAATGCTAGTTGCAGCTGGTGTTTAAAGTTAAGATCTTAAGATAAAGGCAAGACTCAACTTTTTTTTTTTTTTTTTTTTCTCGCTTTTTATCTAAAAACGAAAATTATGTTCGAGTTATTAAGGTATAACTTATTATACATTCAATAAGGTATAATTACATAAGAAATAAGTTTCCATTTGTGTGTAATTCATCTTGACTTCCATTTTATCTTATTTCAACTATTCAACCAAGCTTGATTATTTTTTCAAATTCAACATTCAATAATTCATCTTAACTTTCAACTTTCAATTTTCAGATTTATTTTCACCTTTGACCATTTTTCTATTTTATATAGTAAAGATAAAAACGAAAATTATGTTCGAGTTATTAAGGTATAACTTATAAACATTCAATGTGGTTACAGTTAGTTAAAAGGAGTTTTACAAAATACTTGCTTAATAAATTATTGAGCGGACTAAAATGGAGTTTTACAAAATACTTGCTTAATATGTTCTTAAGCGGACTAAAATGAACCATATGCTACCATGACCCATCACATGAAATTGAATCCTTCAACAAACTCCTTGTTTTTTGATCTGCACCGAGAAGGATGGGGAAAACAAACAACAAAACACAAATTATTATCATTAAATATAGAGTAAATTACACCGTTCGTCCCTATGGTTTGCCCAAAATAACAGTGCAAGTCCTTCGCTTTTATTTTTGCGCCATAAGTCCTTATAATGAAGTTTGGTAACACCATCGCCCCTATCTCTAACGGTCGTTAGCTTTCTCCGTTAACTCCCACATGCGTTACATGTGCCGTCCATTTCTAACGCCGTTAGCGGCACGCCGTCCATTTTTCACGTTCCGTCCGCTTTTCACGTTTCGCCGCTTTTGCACTTTTTCGCCCTGCTTTACACGTTTTCGTCCGCTTTTGCACGCCGTCCGCTTTTTCACGCTGCTCGCTTTTTCACGCTGCCGCTTTTGCACGCTCGTCCGCTTTTTCACGTCTTCGCTCGCTTTTTCACGCCGTCCTTTTTCGCACGCTTCGTCCGCTTTTTCACGTTTTCGTCCGTTTTTCACGTTTCGTCCGCTTTTTTCACGTTCGGTTTTCACGCCGCCGCGGTTTTGCACGCCGTCCATTTTTCACGTTTCGTTAGTTTTTGCACGCCGTCGCTTTATCACATTTTCATCCGTTTTGCTCGTTTTCGCCGCTTTTGTATGTTTTCATTTGTTGTTACGCGTTTCGTCCGTTTTTCACGTTTTCGTTTTTGCACGTTTTGTTCCGTTTTGCGTTTTCGTCCGTTTTTGCACGCCGTCCGTTTTCACATTTTACATCGCTCTCCTCGTTTGCACGCCGTTTGTTTTGATGTTTGTTCCGTTTTGAACGTTGCTCGTTTTGCTCGTTTTCAACCGCTTTTGCACAGTTTTGCGTTTTCTTCGTCGCCGCCGTTGCCCGCCGACGTTTTGTTTGTTTTTCACCTTTTGTTCATTTTGCTCTATTTTCGTATTTCATCCGTTTTACGTTTTCATCTGCAGCACGTTTCGTTTGTTTTGAACGTTTTTGTTTTCTTTTTCACATTTTCGTCCATGTGAAAACAAAAAAAACGCAACAACAAATGAAAACATACAAAACCGATTTAAAACGCAAAAATTGATGAAAACGTGAAAACATACAAAACGCAAAACCGACAAAACGTGAAAAAATGCATAAAACGCAAAACCGACGAAAACGTGAAAACGGACGAAAACGCAAAACCGACGAAAACGTGAAAAACGAACGAAAACGTGAAAACGGACTAAACGTGAAAACGGACTAAACGTGAAAATGAACGAAAACGTGAAAACCGACGAAGACGGAAAACGGACGAAGACGTAAAAACGGTCAAGACATGCAAAACCGACGAAACGTGAAAAACGACGAAAACGTGAAAAACGGACGAAAACGGCAAAACGGACGAAAACGGTAAAACGACTAAAAGTGCAAAACCGACGAAAACGTGAAAAACGGATTTAAACGCGTAAAAACGCTAACGAAGCGTTAGAAATGGACGACACATGTAACGCATATGGGAGTTAACGAGAAAGCTAACGACCGTTAGAGATAGGGACCGATGGTGTTACCAAACTTCATTATAAGGACTTATGGCGCAAAAATAAAAACGAAGGAAACTTTAATATCGCATTTATCATAATTACATTAGTTTTCTCTTTCGATATCAATTTCATCATAAAAAGATACATTATTTAAACACAAATTACATATACCCTATCAAAACACACAAAAAACATACTACACAATTCGGTTGTCCACAAAACCAAGTCCTCATTTTATATGGTTGAATATACGTCATTTGACCGAAGGAGACGCGTCTTGAATGGTCCAGGACTTTCTCTTATAACCCTTATTACGCATGGTCTTAAGGTTGATATGCACAAAAGTTATTATTTTGCGTTTTTGCTCATTAGAATTTTCGACTTATGAGTCCTTAAATATTTATAAAAATAATACATATGAATCATTGGACTTATAAAACTCCAAATTTTACGTTATTTAGGTTATCAAGAAAGTTATATGCTTGACTCGCTTTAATTCACGCTGAAACTTTTTAATTGTGACACAAATATCATTGTTCGTAAGTTCATTGACAAAATAAGAAAAACAGTAATACAATAACCTAACTGAACAAGAACACTGATGATAGTAGCCTCTATGTATATCAACTCTTTTTTCTTGTCAATATGAGCTTTTGTGTCAATCATATGTCAAAATGGCGATGTAGTCGTAACTCAATAAAACTTCTCCATCTGCTTTCATCTCAACGTTACATCAACTTCTTCTATGTCCCTCGTCCATCATACACCCTCTCTAAGCCTCGCTTGCCATCCATCTTCAAGTTCTTTTATTTTTATTTTATTTAATGAATATTATTAAAACATAAATTAAAATAATTCTTTGAAACAAAAGAGAGTTGGATATTGTATGTAAATAAAAGGTCAATTGCATATATACCCACTAAAACTACATATTTGCATATATACCCAAAACATGCTTAAAATACATTGTACATCATGCAATAAAACTTGTATTATGAGAAAATATGCAAGTTTTAAGTTTTAGCAAGATATATGCAATTCTCCTAAATAAAATGGCTTAAGAACACTTATTACCATGTTTTGACCATTGAAAAGCCGACGACCGCTTTTTTCCTCCATTTGATTAAGTCACATTGGTACGCGCTACAATTTGACTAATGTAATAGTTATGCGGCGTGAAGTTTGGTCTCACGTGTGACAAACAAGGCCCAATACATCTCGATATGGGTTGTGGAAGAATTGGGTTGTGCAAAAGCTATCATTAGATTGGAAAGTTTGGATTGATAATCTGCTTTTGCTAGTCTTCGAAGGAACGTCTCTTAATGTATAGGTCTTTATTCTTCATAATCGTGAAATGTATCTGCCTTCTCGCTACTTGAGGAAATATGCCACTCACAGAAGCTACAATTGTAGCACAACTACCAGTTGAGTTTGGTTCAATAAAGATCAAAGAAAAACTAAAGATCAAATAAATCATTCTCAACCACTCATTTTTTCATCAAAACAATAAAATAAACTTTCATATTCATTTTTAAAAACTAAATATCTCACAAACCATTTATCGTTAGACGAAACTAATCATACCATCACGACAAACATAAAATTACATTTAATTTGATATCTCACATCATATACTTTCGACAAAATTTTTTTTCCGACTTTTTTGTGGGTTTAGGGTTTACGGTTAGGGTTTAGGGGTTTGACTTTTTTGAGTTAAGCTTTTTAGGGGTTAAGAGTTTAGGTTTCTTACGGTTTAGCGGATAGGGTTTAGGTTTTTTTGGTTTAGCGGTTAGGGTTTTAGGGGTTTAGGGTTTTTAAGGGTTTTAGGTTTTAGGGTTTAAGGTTTTTAGGGTTAAGGTTTTTTATGGTTTAGGAGTTAGGGTTTTTTAGGTTTAGGGGTTAGGGTTTTTAGGGTTTAGGGGTTGTGTTAACACAAAAGAGTATTTTTAGATTTTTCATTTATAGTGTAATATATCGAAACCCGCAAAAAATGATAAAAAATAAGTTTGTCAAAAGTATACAATATTGGATCTCTATAGAAATATAATTTTATTCTTGTCGTAATGGTATAATTAGTTTTATCTAACTATTAACGGTTTGTGAGATATTTAATTTTTAAATATAAGGTTGAGAGTGAATTTAATTAAGAGAAAATTAACAAAAGAGACCAATTTTTCAAGGTTGATCCATTTTTAAGACTTTTTTCTCATCTCTTTCCCAAAAGAGTCATGCTCAACTGCTCAATGCTCAATTGCCCACCGCTCAATGCTCAACCGCCCACATGCTCAATCGCTCAAGTACAAAACTCCATTATTTTTATGACACGTGTCATTCTTTTGAATGCTCAATCGCCGACTTTGATCGCTCAAATGCTAGACTCCACCCAATTTTGACACGTGTCATTCTTTTGTACTTGAAGCGGTTGAGCGGTGGGCGATGAAGATCGAGCAATCGAGCATGGCTCTTTGGGAAATAGATGAAAAAGTCTTAAAATGAACCAACCTCAAAATCGGCCTATTTTTAATTTTCTTTAATTAATTTGATAAAAATAAATGGTTGAGATTGATCTATTTGATCTTTATTGATCTCACCCCACTACCAGCTATGTCTTGCGGTTATAACTAACTTTGCCAAAAATATTTTTAGGGGCTGTTTGGTTGAGGTACGTTCAAGTAATTTGGGGGAAATTGAAATTAGAATTATGTGAATTCTTGTGTTTGGTTCAAAATATAGTGTGGGGCCACGAAATTGAAACGTGCTAAGTGGAGAGTATTTAATTTCATCACTTGAGTAAAGAATTTATAATTCTCTCAGTTATTTTCTCTATAAAAACAAAAGTACCACTAAATAAGATGTGGGGCCATGAAGTCGGTAATTAAAATTTCATGGCATATTTTCCACACTTACCACCATTTTAAATCCAATAATTAAGAATTTCTTAGAATTCATAATTTAAAATACTATGATTTGAAATCTGTAAACCAAACGCCCCCTTAGTTTAGTGTTTAACTTTCCATTTGATTTAAAAATAACCCCTTGTAATAATCCTCAGTTTTTAGCAAGATTGGAAACCATCATTAACCGCTTTATGAGTTAATACCTCATTTTGAACTCTTTATGTACTCTTTTGCAAACACTTATTATAAGTGTATGATAAACAAGCAACAAGTGTATAAATTAGCTAAACATGATAATGATAACAAAATTTAAATAATCACGAGACATAGTTTAAAATCTGGTGTTATGATTCGTGTTACACCAAATTTATTTAAGTTGGGCATTACAATTTTATCACATAATTTTTGTGCTAGGTTTAGAATGGATAATGGCAATGAGAAAGACATGACCTCCATTTTTAATGTGATTGTTACTAGGTTTAATATTTAAAGATATGCATTACATCTTCAAAACAAGACATTTTTGAAGACCAAACAAGAGTAGTGAGTTTACACCGATATCTATAATGACTTCTTTTACAACCCAAACACCCTAATTACCTCCAAATTATGAAACAATGAAATATTACCCACTCTCTAAGAGTAGATCATTTTGTTTTATGAAACCAACCACCATTTTTCAATACAATAATTATTATTTATCTGGTAAAACACATTATACATGTTAGATACATATTATAAAGCCCTAATTATAAAAACGGCGTAATACACTACTATATATTATCGAAACGGACTAAAATTTGTTAAATTACCAAACTGATCTACCATATGCACGTATGTGGAGAATGCGCCGTGCACCGCCTACATGGCACAAACCAATTTTTGACACGTGTAACCACCTGCGCACAATATGGGTTTCGACGGTGCATCGTCGTGAAACGTACACTCCTTTTTTCAGATCTAGCATTTGTAACCCACAAAATACTTTCCCAAAGGTCCAAAATTCACACATATAAAAAACACGCTCATGGAAAGAAAAATGACATACTTTATAACGTTTTATTTCTACTATCTTACCACCGATATGTGTAAAACATGTATTAAAATGAGATTATGAGAAAAATAATGTATTTTACTTGTCATCTTCTTGTAGAAAGCATAAAAATAAGTATGAAGAAAATGTAATAGGTTTTAAAAATGGTTGAATAAAAATTTAGAGCATTAGGTGTGGCTCGCCATTGTGCTTCGCCATTCCTACTTGGCACTTCGCCGACACCTCGCCGTGACACCGCCTCTCTTCGCCGTGGCTCGCCGTCAAGCAACTCTTCGTCTGCACGACGAGGGGTTATTTTATTACTATTTTTTTATTATTTTTTTTTAAACATGGAAGATGAATGTATAATGGATGATGAAGTGTTTTAGAGGGAAAAAAATGCAAATTGTTTTGTTAAAAATGATATGTAAAAAAAATGCAAACATAAAATTAAACACACAAATTACATTGAACATTTAAGTTAAAACACTAAATTAATTGAAAATTAAAGTGAAAATAGCAAATACATAATACGCTTAATACAAACTACCACCAAATTAATTGAAATAACAAATTAAGAATACGAATCATCTGAGTTGTAACCCTCTTCACTCGAAGAGAATCTAAACTCGCCAGCATAGTACTTTCCTTTCATGATGTCAAACCAGTTCTGCCTAAGATATTCAGCTTCACTGGCTTCCTGTTCCAAACGAGCGCTTCCTCGCATGCCTCGTTTTCTATAATCTCTAAGATTTTCCTCGTCCTACTCAAGTTCACGAAGATAAGCGCCACTAAACCCAAACGGATTGTTTTGGAGGTCCACCGTGGAGTGTTAACAGTGGAGTGTTAGAGGTGGAGTGTTTACAAATACATTTTCGGTTGAAAACCGGAAAGACATCTTCGTGAGTTGAATAAACTTCAACTTTTGTGGAAAGGTAGTTTCCGGCAATTATGGTGGACTTGAGAATTGTGTTGTAGTTTCTGGCAATTGTGGTGGACTTGGGAATTGTTGAGAGAAATATTTGCGAGACATTTGTGTGTGTGTGAGTTGTGTGAAACTTCAACTTCTAGTAGAGTTGTATATATAGGCAGATATGATTTTGAATTTGAATTTAAATTTGAATCATCTCGCTCCAATTTGAATCTGATTTTGAATTTGAATTTGAATATGAATTTAAATAATCCCGTTCAAACTATAGTGTTTAAAAAAGGGTGTTTTGATTTTTTTAATTAAAAGTGTAGAACTAATATTTTATTTTACTTGTGTTTAAATTTGAAAGTACGTATGTTTTTTACCGTATATTTTACGTTCAGATATTTTTATTGTGTTGTATAATGTTTATTTTTAATTAAATGAATTTAGTTTATTTGGAAATTTGAATAAAAAAAATAAAGTTGTAAGTGGTGGACCCCAAATGAGTAAGTTGAAGTTTGTTGTGAGTGAAGGGGTTAGTTGTGGAGGTTTGTTATAGTCATGTGGAGGTGATGTGACGGTCATGAAGAGGTTCACTTAGAGAGGACGGAGTGGTGATCGAGTAGAGGTTTGAGTACCAAGTACCCGAGCGGGTACACCGCCCCGCCTAGCTCGGGTACTTGGTTCGGCTATGTAATTCGAGCTCCGAGCTCGCTTGGCTACCCGTGATGAATTCGTATACTCGACCGTTTACAAACGGTCATATGCATTAAATAAAAAAAAAAAAAAAATCCCTTTAAAACCAAATAACATACACTCATCTCTCCAAAAAAAATTACCCTCACCTTTAAAAAACACACACTAATCTCTCCAAAAAAATGTCTACCGATTCTTCCGACACGTTATTCCTTCGTCCGACGAGCTATCCACGGGTAGCTCGTTGCAAAATATGCTTCAACTAGCGGCTCAAGATTATGAAGACACGGCAAGCTCTAGCCGAACTAGCGTAAATCGTCATCGGAAATAGGTCTTGAAACTTTAGAGAATGATTGGTTCGTTGAAACACCAAAGTACAACGACAATTACTTTTAAAAAAATCGAATGGAGAAAGCATGTTTTTGCAAATAGTGGGTGACATTGAGCGAGATACCCATATTTTCAAGAAGGCTATGACGCCATGAGCTAAAAAAGTTTAACTACGAAACAAAAATCACATCGGCCGTTAGGCAACTTCAACCAAGCAATCCGCCCGATGAGTATGATGAATATTTATGCATGTCTCAAAGAACGCCACGTGAAAGTCTTGATTATTTTGTGAGGCCATCATTGAGTTGTACGGTCGGGAGTACCACGTAGGCCGACAAAGACACGACCTTGCTCGCATTTTCCGTGCCCATGAGCGAAGCATCACCTCCAGGGATGCTTGGTAGCCTCGACCGTACACACGCCGATGGAAAAATTGTCCTAGACATTTGAGAGGGCAATATACGAGAGGTGACTATGGTGTTCCCACTATTATGCTTGAAGTCACCGCCACAAGATATGTGGATTGGCATGCTTTTTGGTCCACCGGGTCAAACAACGATATCAACGTATTGAATCGATCGACTTGTATCTTACAGATCGAAATGGAAGCGGCGATGAGTAGTTCATTCCACGTGAATGGACGCTTTTACAAACGCAGCTACTATTTGGCGGATGGAATCTATCCTAAGTGGTCCACACTCATAAAGCATACCCGTATCCAAACGACCCAAAGGAAAAGAGATTTACGGTTACAAGAGGAGCGAGAAAGGATGTCGAGCGAGCTTTTGGTGCTCTCAAAGGAAAATGGAAAATTCTCGATCGACCTCTGAGCTATGACCAAAGCGAAGATTGCCAATCGTGTTCACGCGTGTGTTATTTTGCACAATATGGTTATAAAACGCGGGGAGGGAATCTCACCGGTTCATATAATGGATGCGCTCATCCAAACCAAAGTGTTCGACGACAGTGTGGTAGGGAGTTACTAGACAATTTCTCCATGATCGCCTTCGATATGATCTCACCGAGACGTGAATACTTGCCGCGATCTCGATGATTAGTGGGTTTTTTTTTTTTTAATCTAGTTATTTTAAGTATTTTATTTATTTATTTATTTTAATAAGTATTATGTAATGTTTTATTTTTAATGAAATTGTATGTTTTTATTTTAAATATTGTATGTGATTTTATGTATTTAAAAAAAAAAAAATGGAATTCAAGATTTAAGTCCACTCCTCCACGTAGGGTAGTGTTAGGAGTAGTATTGTGGTAGTTTTGAGTTGGAAGGTTTTTATTGGATAGAGGTGATGAAGACCCAGGTGTACAGTGATTACAGCATCACTCCCTCACGCCTACCACTTACACCTTACGCTTCTTATGAAACAAATCTCACTTTTAAAGCTTGATGAAATTTCTAAGACTGTAATATAACAAATATGTAAAAGGATCGGTTATTTATACCCTAATAAATGGATTTTAACTTTTCTTATGTAATTTTATTTCCATTATAAAACTACAGAACTAAAAATATGAAAATAAAATGTAAAATATTATAAGTCAAAAGTATTAAAAGATTATAGGAAAACCAAAGACGTGACTAGAGAAAACGCCTTTTTGACCCAGCCAAACAACCCAACCATCTTCCTTCTTCTTCTTCAATTTTTTCACCCAAATTCTGTAAATCACAATAATTAAAAAATGTGGTTATTCTACCTGATATCATTACCATTAACAATGGGGATGGTAATAATAACATTAAGATACTTTGCAGGACCAGATATCCCTCGTTACGTTTTATTCACCGTCGGTTACACCTGGTTTTGTTCCTTGTCTTTCATCATTCTTGTTCCTGCTGATATCTGGGCCGTACGTTGATCTCTTATTCCCCTTTTATAATTGTTTTCTAATTCAGTGGGTTAATTGATCTGTGCTGATTTTATAATGCACTTTGTTGAAATTTGGTTAAATTGGAGCCCTAGTTTGTTGATTTGTTCGAAACTGGACTGTGTTAAGTCTAGGCGATAAATTAATCTTGTTACGATTCGCTGATTATAAGTTGGAATTATATTAGTTAGGTGCAAAAATCAAGCTGTTACAATTCGCTGATGACGTAAAATGAATGTGTTTTTGGTCGTTTAAATTTAAAAGACATTGGTGCTGTTTGGGTTTTTGTTTGCTTGTTGCTCGCAGCATGTTGTGGTTTATATGCTCCTAGGTTCTGGTACAAGTCTAGTTGTCGGACCAATCTATTCACATCAGTGGTTATAGTATAATGATGTTGGAGGTATTTTGTGTAATACGTGGGTGTTGAATTTCAGCTTATGCCATCGTTTTAATGCTTAATTAGCATGATGCTTAGCAATCACCAAATATTACATCGTGCAGGCTTAGTTGTAAACTTGTAATGGTATTACCTTTCCTTCCATGCGAATCCAACTAGTCGAGAACATAAAATATCAGCTTTTCTCTCCTTTTCCTCCAACCTGACAATAGTAATAAAGTCATAATATTTCCTTTCCCTTCTTTCTCTTCACATTATTTTCACTCTTCTTTTCATTTAAAAGATCGAAAACACAATGTTAATGATTCTGGTACTCTGGTTTCTAAATAACTAGTCTGACATTGCTGTAATTTGAAGTATGGCGGTATAATCAGGAGCAGGCTCAATGTTCTGCGCCTGAAGCCGATGCCATATTTCCAATAAGTAGGAGATGTTATGATCTGTTTTTCTTTTGAACAGCAACCAACTATCTCACACTATATACACCACAAATCTGTCTCACATGTCCTAAGTAGGACTTGAACCCACAACCATTTGGTTGATGAGCTTCTCACACAACATTGGGTACTATTGGGATACACCCTTTAGTTAAGATTTGTTTTACTTTCTAGTTTTGGGTGTTGTCATGCTGGTTGATATGAAATGCTCTATATTAAATGTACATTTGCTTCCGAAGTATAAATCAATATGATGACATGGATATTTCATCTTTGAGAAGGCCCTTTCCTACATTTACAATACTTGTTTTCTAAGTTGTCTATACTTTTCTTCTTTTGTGCAGGCTATGAGTGATCAGAACAAAGGAGGTCTTTCTTTCTTCTCGAGCTGGTCATATTGGAGTACTTTTTTACTTACGTGGTATGATTTTAAGTCTATAGCTGTTATCCTTGTACCATTTATTTGAGACTTGTCTGCAACATTCTTATAAGGTTTCTGAGTGGTTATTCTTTCATAGCTCATAACATGTGGACTTAGGAATGGGTTTTATTCTTATACATTTATATTGAACAATTTCTCTAAACAGGGCCGTGGTGCCTATCCTTCAGGGTTATGAAGATGCCGGGGATTTCACAGTGGCCGAAAGATTGAAGACCAGTTTACATGTGAATTTGCTGTTCTACGTGATCGTTGGCTCTGTTGCACTCTTTGGACTTATATTTCTTATATTACTGCACAATAACTGGTTTGTTTCTTAATACCTTTACTTGTATGATGGCATATAATGTTGTAAATGAATGTTTGCATGCTTAGATGGTGTATCTTATTGCACAATTTACTTTATTAGTTCCTTAATTGTCTAAAACTATTCTTTTCTTATCATCCTTCTCAATTGGTTGACAGGAGCGGTGGTATAATGGGGTTTGCCATGGCTTGTTCAAATACATTTGGGCTCGTCACTGGTGCATTTCTCCTTGGGTTTGGTTTAAGTGATATACCAAAGGGAATTTGGATAATGGCTGACTATGTCACTCGTCAAAAAGTTCTTTCGCATAAAGTGGCTAGGGCGGCTCTAAAACTTGACGATGCTCATCAAAACTTGTCAAATGCTATTGTAGTAAGTCTCACTGAGTCACTGTCAATTGATTACATTGGGCTTCTTTTGGAAATAGCAATATGACAAATTCATAATACGGTTAATGTTTTTGAAGTTGTGAAACGGTAGTTTAAAAGATAAATACATGTGATAATACAATAAAGGAGCACTACACTCTACTCAGTGTTGTTTCTTCCTGGTAGCGTAGTTATATAAAGGGTGGGCTTCTGGCCTTTTGAGCAGAGTTATCGTATCTTGTTATAGTTGTTTTATGGCTCCTGATATTACTGCAAACTATTACCGTAAATGCATCCAAAATTTAAAGGGTTCATGTGCATTTTGTTCTACCCATCGTGATATGTTAGCTTGTTGCTTTTGCTCTTTATAGTGCGGGTATTAAGGTAGGATGAAACTAGGCTTTATATCTCAGCATATGGAAAAACCAATGCATCAAATATTTGTTCTTGAACTTCAGTCTTGTGTTTGTTAGAGTATACCCTCTAGTGGCATTCACTGGCATTTACTTGTGAGCCAAATGTTGGTTTATCTTCATCCTATAAGTGTAATAACTTTATTGGAAACTAAAAAGACGATATTGCTTTTCTATAAACAATGCTACGTCAACTTTGCCTTTGGTGTTTATATATTTAGTTAGATTAGATATGTTATGGTGTTGTTACCATCTTTTGTGGTGATGACCATGTATAAATGTTGATGATATGAATACAATATGACTAGGTTAAGCTGCGTATTTTTATTTGTTTTCTCTTTCTCTAGCTTAATTAAATGATTTGTTGCATCAGGTTGCTCAAGCGACATCAAAGCAGATGTCAAAACGTGATCCCCTAAGACCTTATATGGATATCATTGATAAGATGTTGATGGATATGGTAATTATTCTCTGTGGGTTTGTTTCTCAAACTTGATGAAATACTACGCTGTATTTCAGCTTCTATTTTTGAAGCTACCAGACACATTGATATTTAATACTGTATCCAGTTTAAAGAAGACCCCTCTTTCAAACCCCAAGGTGGAAGGTTAGGGGAAAATGATATGGATTATGACACTGATGAAAAATCTATGGCAACACTAAGACGCCAACTCAGAAGAGCTAAAGCCGAGTACTACCGCTGTAAAAGGTAAACACCAATGGTACTATAGGTTATATTAGTGTCTTTCTCCCGTGGAATAAGCTGTTCTCTTTGTTAGTATTATTTTGCAAGTTGTTATGAAATAAACGTTGCTAGCGCTAGAAGCAATTCAAGTTTTGGTTACTAACAAATAAAAAAAGATATTGTCCTTGGTCATTAGTATAAAAGAGCTTGGAGGCTAATTCGCCTCTTTTTAAATACGGTAGCTAGAAAAAAGAGTAAACAATTAACATCAGGGTGTTCAAATATCTCTCTGATGATTACTTTTTGGGCTATGGTTAATTAGATGTGATCAGCTGGGTTTGACAAGCATTTACTATAAAAATGAATGCAGAATGCTTGAAAATGTGCCTTTATTTTCTCTTTTATTGTTTGCTTAATTATTATTTTTTTCTCATTTTTGATCAGTGAATATATGAATTTCGTGATGGAAGCTCTTGAACTGGAGGACACAACAAAGAATTATGAGCGCCGTGATGCTACTGGATGGTTTGCTCTCTCAATCCAGGCTTGTTATTCCTCCCGTTGAGTCTCCTTAGTTATTTTGAACTAAGATGTTTGTCATGATGCAATGTTTTATAGCTAATGGCCTAATGCAGTTATCATTTTCTTTCGTACCACTTTCCTTTTAAAAGTTTCACAAAAAAATAAAATTGACAATCAAGTTCTCTATTGGGGATTAATACAAGACTCATCAAATTTGGCGTTTATTTACTTCGAAGTTTAGAGTTGATTATGTAGATGCGGTATTATTTTAATTGGAGCATCTGTGTCTGCGTAGACAATTAGTTAATAAATTTGAGATTTGTTGCTTTTAGTTTCCTTTTTTTTTGGGTAAAAGGGATTCACCCTCGTAAAATATATTAATCACAGAAACAATGAGTACAATCGAATGTGGCGGAAGTACCACATTAACCTCAATCAAAGCTTGAACAACCCACTAAGTCGCTAGAGACAAACCATAAAAGCTATTAGTTTCCTTTAATTAGCACTGATCAACATTTATGTATTGAAAAGAAATTTCCTAGAGATTATTGCTGTTGAGGAAGAATAAAATAACATTATGAAGTTTGCACCCTTGAGATATTATGGAAGATTAATGGTCGAAATCTATTGGAATCTGTGATACAAGTATATGTCTAAATGCTCTTTGAGTACATCATACATGAGTAAGTTTGTGATGAAAATGCAGTGACGAATTGAACGAAATCGGTAACCCACTTGATAGTCAACCCTCATCCGGTACTGATTTTGAAATCAAACATCAACCGAAAAATCTTGTTGCTGCCGCAACGCGCTTTAACCAATGCTAGCAAGACTTTAATTAATACAATAATTATAAGATGATAACCTTTCTTCATATATGGACCGAACTTGTAGAAGCGCTTTCATAATCTGAAGTTTTATATTTGAACAAAGTTACGTAAATACCACCTATACCGCACATTTGAGAACTTCTGTCTGATTGCACTTTGTTTTCATTGCAGGAAATATATTTCAAGCTTCAGGCCTGAACGCCAGGGGAGGATAGGGTCTTCTCTTGATACAATTGGTAATATTTAGATCTTCTCAAATCTTGATAGATTTTATAGATTTTCTAAATCTGCATTAACAGAGTTTCTAAGGATGGTTCCTATTCGCTTTAATAATTCATTAAATCTTGGTAATTAATTACTACACAGAGCTGGTATGGCGGTGTATCATGAGGAAGCAACTGAAAAAGCTTTTGGCTATCATGCTGGGCTGCTTAAGTGTTGCAATTCTTCTAGCAGAAGCCACTATACTTCCTAGTGGAGTTGACTTTTCTCTTTTTTCCATTTTGATTAAGGCGGTTCAAACAAATGGAGTGCTTGTACAGGTAATGGCTCTCCTCTTGTCAAGTATATAATAATTTCTTTTTTAGCTTGTTCCGTAATAATAACAACATTTTACTGTTCGGAAACGTAACACTCCATATCTACTTTTTGCAAATATGCTAGTAACATTAATTTTGTTTCACCAGTGCCCTCGCTGTTCTCTTCATCAAAGGGCGTATAAGTTATTTGAACACCCTTCAATTATCTGAACAACCTTTTTGTCAAAATTGGAAAAAATGGTACTTAAATTTATGAGAAATCAAACATTTATTTCAATTCTGGACTCTGGAAACAAATTAAACATACGTTACCTTTGATGAGCGAGATTGTAGTGAACACCCAACATTGGTAAATTTGGTATTTTGTTTTACCTTTCTGGGCATTTCCCTTGATAATTTCTTATCAAATTCTGTGCCATGGTGAATGTTGCATTTATTATAGGACATAGGTGGTAGTGGAATAGTGTATATTAAAAAACTTTTCCTGTACCAAGATTAACACCTATATGAAACATTTGCATCTGTTTTCAGGTTGTTGGTTTCATCCCCCTGATGTATATGTGTGTTTGCACCTACTATACATTATACAAAATTGGAAGGTTGACATTTTACTCACTTACTCCAAGTCAAACAAGTTCAGTCAGCCTGTTGATGATATGCTCGTAAGTGTTAAATACTCTTAACCAATTCGCCTTTGAATATATTCAAAACTGTAAGGTTATATAATATATTGACATAAATATTCTTCCAGACAGGTGGCGCTATATGCACCTCCAATCTCATATAACTTTCTAAATCTTATTCGTCTTCCAGGAGATGCAACAACAGTCTTTGAACGGGTTAGACTTTTATTTGCACGTTAAATGAAAACTCATAGTTTGGCAGTAATCTTTGGACTAACATATATGTATGCTAATAACCTGCTTACAGAGGATGGGGAAAATTGATGATGCAGTGCCCTTTTTCGGGCAAAACTTTAATAGAATCTATCCACTTTTCATGGTTGTATATACCGTAATGATAGCAAGCAATTTTTTTGACCGGATTGTGAGTTACTTTGGAAACTGGAAGATATTCAAGTTGATAAACGAAGCTGATGATGACCTTGATGGCTTTGATGCATCGGGATTGATGATTTTGAAGAAAGGTTAGTTCTACTGCTCTTATATATTCAGTATTTCCCCAAACGATTGGTCTAGTTTTAGAATTGTGTTGGACAATTTCATTGGATATTAAATCCGATTTTATTTAATTTTATATTTTGCTTCAATAATTCTAGCTTTCTTTTGCTCACAGAACGCTCTTCCATTGCGAAGGACATAAGGCTGGTGAACTTGTCATTCCCCTAGCAAGATATTTTAACGACTCGGCTACAGATATTGAATCAGGAAGCACTAGTGTGGTAAGTGATCTTCCACTGTTTATTTATCTTTATTCATTAATGAAATTAAGTCACGTAGCTTCAATGTTATGATTTAGGTCACCCCCGATTCAAATCAAACCCTTTCAATCAAAGATGGTAAGAAGGGTTTGGCCGAACGACTCAAAACTGACCCCCACGATAGCACCAACAAATACAAAGCATTAAGAATGGATCAAACCTCAACTCAAACCAGCTCGAGTGCAGACACTCATCCCAATATCGTAAACGGACAAGGTTCTAGAATATCCTCGACATGGGAGTCAATGAAGATGAATCTTCAAAATTTGAGATCTAATATGAGTGCCAAGAAATTTATCCCATTGCGCCAGTCTCAAGACTCACAAGCACCACCTCAAGTATCAGCTTCAGAATCTCTTGATGAAATATTTGCCAAATTAAAACGAAATCCTAAACATTATGAGGAGATAGGAGACGATCTTGACGATTATGCAGCTGGCCCAAGTAAGTATGGTCCTGGCAGGTGAAGCCGTGAAGGACTTGATTAGAAGTGGGTGTAAATTTTGTTATTTAGGATGAAAAATTAGAATGACAATTATACATGTATAGTTGTAGCATGAAAGGGAAATACACCCATGGTTTATAGACCGTTAAGTTTATGTCGATAAATCTAGAACTCGTGTTATATTCTTATTGCAAACATTTATTCATGGCCTCAACTAGCCAACTCATTAACATTTGTAACTGTTGTATTTGCTTTAGCTTTTGGAATACCATTATGTTTGCACTCGTTGCAGAAATCTTGGAAGGCTATGCTTGAAATATGAACATTTTGTTTTGTTTAGGCAAGCATAAGGTCTCTTTACAAGCTAAAGAATGTACCCAGCTTTTAAGGCGGGTGTCTTAAATTTCTGCAGACCAATTGGTTTGTTATGAGGTCAAGCCAAATTGTCGTTATAAATGTCGAGTACGACTGAGGTGTAGTCGACAATTATCTAAAGTTCACATAATCAAACATTTTTAAGGTTATAAACTAATTTATTTTGTGATCATGAAGATGGTTTGCAAAAGATGAAATAATAGATTTAAGTTGCTCAATGAGTTGTAATTTGTATTCAAAACATCATTGCTGTGTCCTCTAAACAAGAAACAGCATGCAAGTTCGATGATTAACAACATATCAACCAATCTCATAGCTATTTAAGCCGGTTTTCATTGTCCGAAAGGAAAATCTTCTATCTCAGAAAAGAAAAAGGGTACTACATCTACAACACGAGATATGCTTTGGCTGCGCGAAGCACAACATATGACGAGTTTCATTTGATTCGGATCAGTTTCAATCTTGAGATATTTTGGGGGTTCACATAATGAAGATCCATTTTAATTAACCTCTTTGTATTTGATTGAACCGCTTTGAGATAGTTCGGATGGTTCGCTTTTCTATGTTAGAAACCAAAATTCAAGATACTGGTTTTATGTATTCTTATCGAGTTAAATTAAACCGATCTATCCATTTCAAGTTTTCAACACTTTCAGTCAATAGAGTCTAGTATACACACTATCACACCCCAGGAATCACACAAGGATCAATAACAAGCCATAAATGAACTTAAGATCTTCTTAACATTCAAAAAATGGCAAGTTGTCTCTCCCTTGGGGGGTACTTTGGTCTTTACTTTCTGTCTTTACTCCGCGACTTTTTCGTTGCATATAGTGAATACTGATTTATTCCTGGTATTATTTAAAATATGAAGAACTTAAACGGATGTGGTTTTCCTATTCTAGTTACTCGGGAAGGGCGAGCTTTTGACTCAGATGTACCCTCCTCACCGGACCCTTTCCGGCCTTCCTGCTACCCCAAATGTACACACCAAGTGAGGTTTGAACCTCGACCACTTGCTTGAAAGCCAAGGACCCACTAGGCCATTTGGTGGTGGTTTAAAATATGAAGAATTCATCTCCTCAAATGAATTAGTTGAAAAATGAATGAGTGATTACATTAAATCCAAAGCGAATCATTAAAATGCACGGATATTATTTTTCTTCGTGCACACCATATGGATTCTATATGGGTCTAAACTCAATACCTTGCACAATGAGGTGTGGATACGTGGTGTTCTGCAGAGTAGACAAACCAATTGCGACGGGTCGAGAGATAGTACCCCGAGCATTATATGTATCATTAAGAAACATCCATGGAATACACATGGGTATGCACTTTGCTATCCTGAAGAAGAAAAATTGCATTTTTATGATAGGTTCTTATTATGAAAATAAAAACGTATTATCATAGTGCGTCTTTAGAATTTCTTCTATTTTAGAGTAACTTACCATGGGAGAGAGTCCTCAAATGCTTCCTGATCATCTGAGATTACTTCTCCTATATTCACCTCCCACCAACCATCTTTTCTCTTACTTGGGAAGCTGGCCGTTTTAGGTTTGTTTGATGAATTGAAACGTCGTTTTTCACCATCTAATCCAATGACTGGGATTTGAGGTATCATCAAATAAATTAGCTTTTCTTTGTTAGACCGGTTAACCAAGGTGAAACAATCACGATCAATTATGGTCACTTTCATCGGACTATCATAAACAAGACCTTGTGGAATCTTGTAAACAAGGTAACAAGCATAAGTAGTGTTTGTTGACAATAAACCTTTTCGGAATTTGAAGTTTATAGATAGATATCCAACACACTCTAACATGTGCTCAAATCTGCATTTCGCAAAACCAGGTTAAGTTTTAATATCATTTAACATGTAAGGACCAAAAACAAGGTATATTCAGTATATTTTAAACTTCAAAATCTATTTGCTAATGTATTTCTGATACATAATTTGATCGTCCCACAAAGGGTACCTTTTTAAGAAAGAACGAGACCAAATAACACGAAACTTAGGCAACTCAAGTCACGGTCACTATTTTATAGTTCAACTACCCCATATAGTAAACAACAAATTTAGTCTTCAAGCCAATTTTAGGCCCAGCCCTTGAAGCCTTAATCGTAGATTGTCATGTACTGAATTTTAATATATCCTAGTTGGCGGTTTGTATAAATATATTTTCTGTGTTAAAAAGGTTGAGAGAGAGCAAACCTTGATTCATTTGAAGGTATTAACTTAGCACCATAGTCCGATGGGTCCAATATTGGTGGAAGCATAAAACATTTCTTCCCATATAATTTGGTTATCCAAAACCACTGCAAACAAACAAACAATTTTGCCAAATTATTTAACAGCTTACTACTCTCTTTATGCTGCGACAACATAAAGAAAGGAGGCAATGGAGTCAACGGCGATAGTCAACATTACTACGTTAGCAGGGGAGGAGATAGTTATAGTCTTGGTGGTGATTGCAGAAACTGGTCGTTATGATGGTATCAATATTGCTAATTAATAAATAGTGAATCTAGAGAATCTGCACTGGTTTGGAATAACATATATGTGTCCAACTTCGTAATTTTCTTTCTTACTAATAAAATTTGTAGACTATTGTCATACACTTTGTACATAAATGCTCCCTCCGTCCCAAAGTAAGTGTCCAAGATGGAAGTCACACATAAATTTAGGAAAGTGCAAAATACAATGTTCTCTTTATCTCTTGGAAATGTTTTGATTTGTGGAAGTAGACACTTATATATTTTTGGACAAACCAAAGTAACAAGATGAACACTTATTTTGGGACGAATGGGGTACCTTTTTAGCATCTTTATCGCTAAGAGTGATTTTGTTTTTTTATCCAATGATCGAATAGTTCTCTAAGTTAGTAAGATAAATTCTAAAATAAAATATGAGGGTAAGAAATTTTACCATGCGAACTTCATTTTCACAGTCAATTAGCAGACCCTTTGAAAGAATTGAGTATGCGACCCTTTTGTTCAGACAATTCAAATCTACTTCATTAGTGTTCATCATTCCTTTGTTTAAGTGAGATATAAATTGTTTATAATCACATGGCAAATGTTCATCCCATTCCATATTTGATGTGGGTTGATGCTCTACATCAGATTTTTCGGTTTCGTCTTCATCACACTGAAAATATATCAAGTTCATAGCTTAAGACATATATTTGTGTCAACTCAACCAGGACCATCCGTGATCCGTGTACTTTATTATTCAATATATTTATAAAACCCTGATAAATTTAGGTGAACTAAAAGTAATAATCAATCATACCTTGTTTACGGAACAAATTCAATCCCTTCTATATAGATTTCTTTTGTATACCGGAGAAATATCAAACCTCTAACATAACTTCGAAATAAGCAGTTTTTTTGGAATTGACAGTGTGAAAGAGTTCAATCATCAACCAACGATTGTCCATCCACTCACTAGGAGACGAAGTAAAGGATTCACTTTTGTCGTTAAGTCTGTATCGTAAACTCGTATGACCAAACTGGCGCAAATATATAGTTTTGAGTACCAAATATGCTGCATATGTTACCCCCATTGATAGAGAGTGTGTTCGTATCATGAATCTTGCATTAAGATGTATTGGATCCAATATCTGAGCTACCATTGGGAATCTACGCATGCTGTGAGTATCAGGGGCGGGTGCTGGGCCTCCCCTAACCAGGTACGAACCTACCCTATAACAAAGTGGTTTCGAGGAAACACCTTAGAGATCGAGACCATTTAGAAGCTCGGTATAGGGAAAAAAAAGGATCTACCTTGTAACTAGACCAAAAACCACCTTAGATTTAAAATAAGAAAGAAGAAAAACAAAGAAGCAACTGGGGAAAAAAAATAGAAAGCACAGCTAAGTTCTCTTATATGGAGGTTTCTCTGCTTCTTTATGAAAGAGATGACCCAAAAGCCAAGATATATTTAATAAAGTTATAGTAAAGTTACATTTACCCCCTCCACCTTATCCATAGTTCTATCTTGATACCTTATTACCTTTCACAAAAAGCCACAACTGCACACACCACAAGTATTATATATAAAATTATTTAGAGCATTTTTCAATAAATTTTCACGTTGACCCATTGGTTTTCTTGGAACACACCTCAGGTGGGTCCCCTTGTCGCGGCAATATAATTTTTTTTTTTTTTTTTTTTTTTTTTTTTATTTGTGTAGTGTGTTTAGTTGATTTAATTAGGTATATCAGATAGTGTATTTAATTTGTGTAGTGCTTTATATGTATAGTGTATTTAATTTGTGTAGTGCTTTTATATGTATAGTGTATTTAATTGTGTAGTGTTTTTATATGATATTTATTTTACGTTATGCTTTTATAAACTTTTTATAAACTTTTATGTTTCCTTTTATAAACTTTTTATAAACTTTTTTATAAACTTTTATAAATTTTTATAAACTTTTTATAAACTTTTATAAACTTTTTTATAAACTTTTTATAAACTTTTTATAAACTTTTTAAACTTTTTTATAAACTTTTTATAAACTTTTTTAAACTTTTTATAAACTTTTTTATAAACTTTTATAAACTTTTTATAAACTTTTTATAAACTTTTATAAACTTTTTTTATAAACTTTTTATAAATTTTTATAAAATTTTTATAAAAAGTTTATAAAAATAACGTAAAATAAATATCATATAAAAACACTACACAATTAAATACACTATATATATAAAAGCACTACACAAATTAAATACACTATACATATAAAACACTACACAAATTAAATACACTATACAATATACCCAATTAAATAAAACTAAACACACTACACACAATTAAAAAAAAAAAAAAAAAAAAAAAAAAAAGCAAAAGTACTGTGCGTGGGTCCCAAAGTGACAACAACCCATCTTGTTTTTGTTTTATTGGCAGCCACCCCTAAAAGCGATACGTGGGGTCGCCATGGGAGGACCCTTTCAATATTACTCTCTTTTGTTTGGTAAAAAAATGTTGGAACCATATACGGAGTATATGTCAGTAACAAAAACCCAGAAGTTGTTTTAATAAAATAGAAAGACATACTCAATGTTAAGTAAGACAACTACAAGTTACTAATGCGGTCATGTATTCATTTCAACGCCAAGATCCTATCAAAATTAATGATTTTGTTTAGTGTCGTGTATTGAGAAACAAGTTAGCTGGTGTTACTAGTTAACTGGTATTAAAAGCATAAACTGTTTCAATTTACGAAATCTAGAAAGACTTGGTTGTAATCACTTTCACTTTTTAATCAATATATAGATGACATTTTGTTATATCAATAATTACATCAAATTAGACCCTAACCGACCGTACTTTGATTGACCTGTTGATTTTTACTCATAAGGTATTAAATGCTTTAAATTATCTACTTCTTTTCTAATGATGATCACAATTACTTCATTTATTTGTGTCTTGTATTGTTTGAGACTATTAAATGCTTGTTGCTTATTACAGTAGTTAATAACGAACTTGTTATATACTTAATTACTTCTTGAGAACTATCAATTATCACAAAAACAATATAGCAAATTAGGAACAAATACCAAAGGGGTAATACCCAGTGGTATCTCAAGTCCCCATGTGATGGATTTGCCCGCCCACGCAGGTTCGAATCTTGATGGGGCAAAGGTTTTTCCCGATTAAGTGTAGTCCTGAAATGGCCGCTTGGTTGGGGTTTCCTCTCCGTGGTTCAGGACTCCTGGTGATCGCTAGTCCCTTAAGCCCCATCGTGATAACGCCTAATTGGATGTCGGCTGTGGGTAAGGTAAAGAAGTGGCCAAGTCCGATTGAATGTTCAAAAAAAATAAAAATTAGGAACAAATAAGTTCTTTGAGATGCCAAAATTCTTTTCTTTGGAGAAGTAAAGCAAAATTTTCATCAACTATGAATCACCAAAAAATCATGAAGATCAAGCTCAATTCAACAAAGAGCTTCTGAAGAGGAAGCCAAAAGCTAAACATAGGGTATTTGCAGCCACCGGATATTGTCTATGTCAAAATTTGATATTGACTTATAGTTATATTTGTTCGAAATATATTGGTATTATTTTAAAAGAGTTAATTGCATTTTTGGTCCTTGTGGTATACCAAATGCAGATTTTGGTCTCTAAAACTTTAAAAGTCTTGTAGGAGGTCCCATTTTCAAGTTTTCGTTGCGTGTTTGGTCCCAGGTTCACACGGACTAAGGGTATTTTAGTCATTGATGTTGTCTTTTTCTTTTTCTATTTTCTTTTTAGCTTTCTTACATAAATAGTCCCTGTGTTGGAAGGGTTTTACATATTTAGTCCATACTCATTTTTTATTTTTTTTTAATTTGCAAATCTTCTTCCTATGGTTTTGTCCCGTTACGGGTTTGGTCCTTTAACCACTATTTCTGTTAGTTTGACCGTCAAGTGAATGTTTTTGTCCGTTTTTTAACGTTTTCGTCCGTTGTTATACGTTTTCGTCCGTTGTTATACGTTTTCGTCTGTTTTTTTACGTTTTCATTCATTTTTTTACGTTTTCGTCCGTTTTTTAACGTTTTTATACGTCTCGTCCGTTTTTACGTTTTGTCCATTTTATACGTTTCGTCCATTTTTTATGTTTTTATATCGTTTTGCCCGTTTTATACACTTTTGTCCGTTTTTACGTTTCAGTATGTTTTTCTATGTTTTCGTCCGTTTTATCCGTTTTCAACATACTTTTATCGTTTTGTTTGTTTTATCGTTTTCATTCGGTTTTGTACGATTTTGTCCGGTTTCTCACGTTTTTATTCGTCTTTATCCGTTTTTATACGTTTTCTTCCGTTTTCATAACGTTTTTATGCGTTTTTGTCTGTTTTTATATGTTTTCATCCGGTTTTGATCTAATGGCTAATATAAGTTAACCATTTTTTCTAAAAGTTCCAAAAATATCAAAAATTTTGAAAAAAAAAAAAAAAAAATTCGAATAATTATTTTTCTAAAATCTTTTTGAAATTTTTTCGAAAAACTTTTCGAAAATTTTTTGAAAAAATCCGGAAAAAAAATTTCAAAAAAATATATTCAAAATTTTATTTTCAAAAATTTTATTTTTCAAAATTTTATTTTTCAAAATTTTATTTTTCAAAAATATTCAAAAATTTCAAAAAAAAAAATTCAAAAGTTTCAAAAAATATTCCAAATTTATTTTTTTCAAAAATATTCAAAAAAATATATATACAAACATTTCAAAAACAATTTCAAAAGAAAAAAATTCGAAAAATTTCGGAAAAAAAATTTCAAAATTTTTTTTCAAAAAAAAATATTCAAAAATTTTCGAATAAATTTTTCAAAATTTTTAAAATTTTTTGAAAATTTTCCAATTTTTTGAAAATTACATTGTTGGTCCATTTACGTAATATTAATAGTTAAATAAATATTAATAGTTAAATAAATAATAAAAAAAAATCGGACTAAATCTATAGAACATGGCAAGACACAAGGACCATTTATGTAAGAAACTCAAAACATGGACCGAAAAGAAAATAGGAAAAGAAGAAGACAAGGGTATTTTAGTCATTTGATGTTGATCAGGAACTAAACATGCATCGAAAACTTGAAAATGGGGACCTCTTGTGCACTTTCAAAGTTTTAGGGACCAAATCTGCAATTTGGCCATACCATAGGGACCAAAAACGCAATTAACTCATTTTAAAATTTATATCGGCCCCCCTTAACCTGAAATCCTGGCTCCGCCCCTGGCTAGTATACAACTATGTTAAGGTGTTTTGTGACAGTATGTACAAAATTCATCTTGTTTTCTTTTGCTATGTCACTATACACATATATAATCGTATAAAATTTCAGGAACAAGGTAGAGATATAACCTTTGTTTAGAAATGGCTACTGCTCCACATTTTTTTCCATCTAGAAATATGAGATTTGTTGCTGATATCATTACTCGACTCTTTCCATTTTCATCTATAGAAATCCACTGTAAATCACAACAATCTTTATGAGGCCAAGTCAACCAGAATGTTGTATATTCAGTACTTCAGTGTAAACCTATGTTAGAAAATTGATATTGTTGGAAGCCACTTACGATCAATTATCCATCAATCATGTTCATCCCAATGTTAATATTGTTACAGCTTTATTAGTATAGTTTAGTAAGACAGTTGCAGTCCTATGTTGTTAATATCAAGTCTGCAAATTCATATGGGTTGGGCCAATGTCCAAAAACGACCCATTATGAAAACAATTATTATAGTTGACAGTTATTTTCCAAAGGATGTGTCGTTTGGTTCTCTTGAACCAACACATTTGGCACCCCTTGGAAAGGTATATATAGTTCTTTATGTAACAGTTAACATTATCAATTCAATAACAGAAAAGTTAGTTACTTTAAATTTCCCTCCAAATTTATTTCATTCCTACTGCATACTATTTTTGCATACATCTTTCTGCACTTAAGCATTTGTCAAACAATGGTCAATACAAATTATTACTTAGAACAAAAGCGGTCAAGGCATCACAACAATGGCCAAGACCAGTACAAGAGATATAACTAATTAGAATGTAGTTGTAGAGTACATTACCACTTTTTCATCGTCGACAAGGAGTCCGATGAGCGGATGTTGGTAGATTTCTCTCTCGTAATATGTTCGATAGGAATATGCCGCATCTTAGATATGGATTTTGAAGCTTCATATTCCATCCATGATGCACCATTCTAATGAAATTAAGTAATTGTTCAACTCATTTAGTAAAACACAATATCGGAGACAATAACTAATTGACGATGATTATAAATGTGGAAAGTTGGTTGTTAACTATGTTGGTGATTTTGCATCACCGATATTATTTAAGTGTAATGGATTGACTTAGTTGACCAATGTGTAATTGTAATAAATGTTCAACAAGTCGGGGTTGTGCGGAGTGCACACTTGTATGACGCTATTATGATTATCGTTTGGGGCGAAGCCCCGAATGAAGGGGGTCCGGGGCAGCGCCCCTGGCAGGGTGACAGGGGCAGCGCCCCTGGCTGGTTGACGGTTAAATTTAACTGATTTAGTAAAACACAATATCGGAGACAATAACTAATTGACGATGATTATAAATGTGGAAAGTTGGTTGTTTAACCCTTAAATTTAACTGATTGACGGTTAATATAATTGCTATGGCAGTTACAACCGTTTGGTGGTTTTATTGGTTATATATTCATCTTCTGGTTCAGTTTTCATGATATACAAAATAGATTCACGATTCTAAATCTGAGTTTTATCCGATTTAAGATTTCGGTAGAACCACCGAAATACTTCAATCTGAAAGTGTTTACACGACTCTCAGATTACTATGATCCAAATTTCCTAACAAACTATAGCCCTAAGGTTAGGGCTATTGTTAACAAAACCCTACATAAATTTTCCATCTTGAGCATCATGTGAGAAATGTCTTTTGTGACTAGCACCAACGGCAGGATGGAAGTTTGTATGAAGAACATTTGGCAGGAGTATTTTCTGGGCATGAACTTTCGGGTAAGATTCCAAAGTCAAATAATGAATCACTTTAGACAACAATACCCAATCCGTCTAAGTGAGGTATGGGGAGTGAAATGTAGACAAATCATACCCATACCCTAGGAAAACCCGAGTAGGGAGAACTCATTTACATATATCAAAAATGAACTTATAATTTTTAATACAAATGAACTTACTTGCAATTGATTATGTCCTGTTTCTTCAAATTCCTGCATCACCACAAAAGAAATTACAAAAGTTTCAAGCATATAAGTGTATGTATATCAGTAAGTTATCAATATATTCATCGATCAAGCTAGACATTTCAGTGTTCATATATATCAAAATGGACATCAGTTTTGCAAAATAATTTGCAAACTGCTTTTTTTAATGCAAATTTGGACTTCATTTTAAAGAGTGACCTTCGTTTGTGGAATTGAATTTTTGTTATTCATTTTCAAGTAATTTGTAGGGAAAAAAGTTCAGGAAGAAAAAAATGAATTCTGTAATAAAACTTGCCGAGTTGATGGTTATTTCGGTATAAAGCAATTTCTTAAAGATATTGTTATACCTAGTTGATAAATGTATATTCATAACCCAAACTACACAACTTGAAGAAATATGAACAAATTTAAACTTACTATCAATTTCAGAGTTTCCTCAAGTGTCTGTAATACCAACCCCATTGAGGGTCGTTGTGCCCGATCAGGCTCTAAGCATTGATATGCAAGGTCTGAGAACTCCTTCACGGAATCTGAGTTCATGTGGTTCTCCAAATCTGGATCAATTATTAGGTTCAATCTTTGTTCTTTGTGGTACTGTCGGGCTACTTGGGGTAGAAATCGTTGTTTTGGATCCACATTATCTATGTAGCACAACCTACCACATAAGAGTTCAAACAATACGACTCCAAATGAATAAACATCTGACTTGTCAGTTAATACCCTACTGTCTATGTATGCCGGATCACAATAACCACTTGTTCCACACGCATTAGTTATGAGATAAGTAACATCTTCGTTTGCACGACCTATTTTTGAAAGTCCAAGATCCGCAATCATACCTTTCCAGTTGTGATCTAAAAGAATGTTTGCACTTTTTATATCCCTATGGATAACTCTTTGATTTTCTGCAACTTCATTATGCAGATAATTCAAACCGCGTGCTGCATCTGTGCATATACTTACCCTTTGCTTCCATGTGAGTGGACACTTGGTTTTATACGGTCTTAGGTACCTTTCAAGGCTTCCATGCTCTGCGAACTCATAAACCAGGACTTTTTCATTGTTTTCTTCGCAGAAGCCAAGTAGGGACACTAAGTTTGAATGTTTGTAACAAGAGAGCAACTGAATTTCTGTTAAGAACTCCTTAAGTCCCTGACCAGAACGCTCATCATACTGTAGTCGCTTTACAGCGACAGTAGTAAGCTTCCCAAAACGTAAGAGTTCTCCTTTATAAACAGGGCCAAAACCACCCTTTCCAAGAATGTTTTGGAAGCTATTTGTGGCTGTTGCGATATCAGCATACGCAATATAGAGGTCTGGTGAGTATAGTGGGAGCGACATAATCGGTTTTTCTGTAGTTAAAGGGAGATTGATGTGAAAAGTGAAAAGAAATGAAACCAAGAAATGAATTGAGCACAAGAAAAGAAAAAAAATATATAAGAAGATGAGCTATGACTTTCTCCACATTGTTATTGTTATCTTGTTACTATTATATTTGCAAAGACTATAGACTTCAATAATAAATTACAGTAATGTGTTATTATATCATGTCATTGCTTGTTTTCCGGATCAGGGACTATGACACATATTATTGTATTAGAGAAAATAAGACTAAATTTAATTCAAAACCAACAAGCGAAAACAATGATAGATTTTTCAAACCAGTGATACATGTTAATATGTTATGTTAGTAAATGCTTTTCGACCAAATTAAAAGATATGCTAATGCTAATACAAAATAAATACGCACAGATATGATGACAGATTTGGTTTCACAGACAAATTTCCTGCAAGTCTGCGACTAGCTACTTCTTACAATACATCTTTACACGTACTTGTTTTTCTCGATCCACGACTCTTCCATAGTAATTTGTATGCCACTATTTATCTTTACTTTAAAGTGTACAACGCGTTTAGTATAACGACAACAAGCTCATAACAAGTTTGGCAAGCCACATTGTAAGAAGTTACCTTAGCTTATATTGTTTTACAAATCTTAAAAGTAAAGTAGAAACTTATTTTATGCTAGGCTCTCTACGGGCGATTTGTCAATTATGACTTCAACTAGTTTTAAGATATGTAAAACAAGACTATATATCAGAATATACTTGTTTTAAGATACTTGATCAAGGACTCAAGTAGCCGGCTTGTAGATTTTTATATAATTAAATTGCTTGTGATAAATAAAGTGAACAATAATGAAATTCAATGGATTCCCATGTTGTTTAATGAATAAAAAAATATGCAATGATAAAAGTCAACGCAAGAGATGGTAGGTTCGCACAAAAGAACGATAAATATAACAAAATGGGTCCTAGTATATGCACCTACATTTTACTAAGTCAAATGTAGACTTTTTTTGTTTGATGATAGTAGTTTTAAATTTTATTTAACAAAATGGGAAATGATGCCTACTTTATAAAGTAAGAAAGTTGCCTACTTTTCTTTGTAAATAATTAAAAATATTTACAATTAAACCCTAAATATATGTTTCCCCCTTCTTTTACAAAGGAAAGTAGGTAACTTTCCTACTTTATAAAGTAGGTATCATTTCCCCTTAACAAAATGAGTACTTTCAACTTTCAAGTTTATTTAAAATAATATATTATTTTTAAATGTTTTATTGTCCATCTCCTCAAACGACACAAAACTTATGAAATTTTATTCATGTAGCGCATCAAGTACTGAACAACAACTCATTAGATCATCCCAATGCTTCAAGTATTTTATGACTTGAAGCATTTAATGCATTAAATGCATACTATACTTATAAACTAAAGCTTTTGAGAAAGACTTGGTGTATGCAAGTCTTTGTATAAAGCTTTTCAAAAAGCTATTGATGCAATGCTAAAAATACTACTAAAAGACTTCTTAGAATAAGAAAAAAACTTTTGCCCATTTGAAGCATTGTAGATGCTCTTATGAATAATCATCATAAAGAGAGAACACATTCACAATGATTTAACAAGTCAGGACGCAAAAAAAAAGTAGAAGATCGATCTTGATTAGGTTTCATGAAGAAGAAAATATAAAACGGCAAATTAAGATAAAAATGAAAACTCATTTGCAGGAAATAAATTCCGATGATCGGAGGTGGTTAATGCGGTAGTGACGGCGGCTGCCGGTGGTGACTGTGGTGGCGGGATATCTTGGATCTAACTCGGAAAAGTGAGGGGATCCTCCACTCGCTGGAGGTGGTGGTCCATGTAGCCGGAAAGTCGCCGGAAAAACACAAAATCAATAAAAAAAACAAACCCTCATAGTCGACGCACGTGGCTGCTCCGGAGGAGGTCGAGCTTGTGGGGTTTTGGACGGGGGAGTGAGGGGTTGATGGTGGTGGTGTTATATTTTGAGTTTAAGAAAATAGTGGTGATTGTGGTTTTATAGAGAGAGGCCTAAATATAAGATCCTACGACATAATTGATTGATTAAAATGGTTGATAGAATTGACTGAGAATAGAAATCGAGTAGATACATCTTTGAAGATGGTTTGTTTGTTTAAAACAAATGGTGGATATTTTTTAAAAATAAATGTTAGTTGGATGCATGCATGCATTTACATTCATAACATTTCATTTATGATGTGAAAAACAATTATAACTCCAAAAAAACCATATTATTTTAAATAATTTTAAAAATACTCATTTTGTTAAATAAAATTTGAAACTACTATGGTCAAATAAAAAACTCGTCAAATCTATTGGAAACTGGTATATGAATAATTTTATGGGATAGAGCAAACATGAATAAGACAAAAAGTATTTTTTGTTAGTGGACTATTATTGTGTCTATATTGGGCTAAGCCTAAAGGAATTTCATATGTTATGTTTGATAAATTTCGGATCAGTTTGAGCATTATCTATCCTCCCACTCTAATTCTGAGGGCTGTCATTGGACTATTATTGAGTCTGTAGCATGGTTTGTATTGGGCCAAACCAGTTTAGCTTTTTATTATGTTGCATCTTTATTTATACTGTAAACACTCTCTTTATTAAATCATAAAAAACATACGCCATTCTCACTTTTCATATGTACAAATAATTATTACTTGCACTCTTTCTTCTTTCGCTGTAGAAAAACTCATTAAATTTCAAACAAACCACATAACATCACAAAATTCACAACAACCATCATTTTTCTTCCAGCCACCATCGGTGAACATCGTAAATCACAACAACAAAACACCCGACCACCACTAGCCTATATCATAAAACATCAAAAACCTAATCCCTTACAACCCTAAGGTTCAAACAACTCAAAATGAAGACAACCGTCGTTGCCGGGAAATGATGTCGGTGACCCACCCGTCGCAACCTACCACCGGACACATACACCACCAAACACAACCACGCTATCTTATATCATATATCTTATATCTAAGACACAATCACCCTTGTCTCAGACGAATCTTATGGTGGTTGTGACATGTGATGGTTGGGATGTGAGGTGGTGGGTAACTATGAACGTGAAATGAAATGAGAGCAAAATGCTTAAATGTTTATTATTGAACTAAAAAGTTAGTTGTAGAAATGAAGAAGATGAAGTATTTATAATTAAGCTAATAGGAAGGTTAAATACACTTAACTCCCTTCTAACTAACATTTAAGCATATATTTACATTTAAGACCCTTATAGTTACAAATGTTATATAATGCATCCTTATAGTTATGCATAATGGTATATTCTTCATCATCCCCTCAAGTTGGATGATTTTTGATTCCTAACTGGCCAAGCAAAATTGAATGCTGAACATGATTTAGAGCTTTAGTCATCACATCTGCAAGATGTTGAGTAGTGGGAATAAAAGTTGTTTGCAAGAAGCCTTCTTGAATCTTTTCTCTTGTGAAATGACAATCCATATCAAGGTGTTTGGATCTATCATGAAAACAGGGATTGCCAGTTAGTTTTTGAGCAGATTTGTTATCACAAAACAAAGTAATTGGCAGCTTGACTGGTACATGCAAGTCTTTAAAAAGAAAACTCAACCACATTATTTCACAAGTGGTAACTACCATAGCTCTATATTCTGCCTCTTGGAAGATCTAGAAACTGTTGGCTGCTTCTTTGTATTTTATGAAACCAATGAATGACCAAGAAAAATACAATATCCAGTGAGCGATCTTCTGGTCATCAAACAGGCTACCCAGTGAGCATCTAAAAATTCAGTGATGTGTAAATGAGGTTGCATTAGATAGAAAAGAGCTTTGCTAACACTCCCTTTAAGATATCTCAATAAATGAAGACTTGCTTGCATGTGTAGATCAGTAGGAGCCGAGATAAACTGATTGAGATGTTGGACAACATAGGATATGTTAGGTCTAGTCATAGTAAGATAGATTAATCTTCCTACCAATCTCATATAAGCTCCAGGAGATGCCAAAGAATTTCTTTTGGTCAAATAAAGTTTCAAATTGGTTAGCATTAGAGAAACAATTAGTTTACCAACAAGAAGACCCGCATCATTAAGAAGATCAAGGATTTAATTTCTTTGATTAAGATGAGTACCCTGAGAAGTTCTGCATATCTCTATCCCCCCAAGAAATATTGAGCCAATCCCATATCCTTAATTGTGAATTTTTTATTCAAAGCAAGTTTAGCAGAAGATATTTCAGACTCACATCTGCTAGTAATGAGAATATCATCTACATAAACTAACACAGCAGTGAACTCTTATTGAATTTTTTTAACAAAGAGCGAGTAATCATTTTTGGATTGAACAAAACCCAAAGACTGCAAAAACTTTGACAACTCATGATTTCACTGCCTAGATGCCTGTTTAAGACCATACAAAGACATCATTAGCTTGCAGACTTGTCCTGCAGAAGCTCAATTATAGCCAAATGGTGGTTGCATATATATCTCTTCATCAATAAAACCATGTAGAAAAGCATTGTTAATTTCCAATTAATGTATTGGCCATCCTTTTGCAGTGGCCAAAGCAATCAAAACTCTCACAGTTGCTAGCTTTGCAACAAAAGAAAATGTATGTTTGTAATCCCTGCTTTCCTTTTTATCAAAAACCCTTATTACCAAACGAGCTTTGTATTTATCAATTGTTCCATTAACTTTATGCTTGACCTTAAATACCCATTTAGAAGAATTTGCTTTGTGTCCAGCAGGCAAAGAAGTTACCTCCCATGTGTTCTAAAGCATTAAGTTCTGCCTGCATTGCTTGAAACCTAATTCTAAATATTGACTAACCTGTCTATAGGAAGAAGTTTCGGTAGCTGCAAATATATTGGAAAGAAAAGCAACATGCTGATCAGGAATACCAATAAAGTCATCTTTAGAAAATAAGGGATATTTAGGAAGTTTAGCGTGGTTTCGGTAGTAGCGGCATTTGCAGAAGATGCAGTGGATTTTGGGAGAACAAAGTCCTTTAACCAAGCTGGTTTAGTAGAGTTTCTTGAAGATCTTCTTGTGGGAGCAGGCTCAGATGAAGTTGAAGTAGAATGAGAAGGTTAAGTTGCAGATGACTGAGGTACAAGCTCAGTGTGTATATGTTCATTTGCAAAAACTGAACTGTCAATATCTTGAGATTAATGAACATTGTTAATACAAATAAACCGTAAAAACGTTTATTAATATTTTGCGATCTCTTTGTGTTTTGTTGATAACAAATATAATGTTATCTTAAGTACAATTATAAGGATTTTTGTAAAGCATTTACATATAGCCATTTAAATACAAAAATGTTGTAATTAATCATTTGTTGTAATAGTTTATTAGGATGGGTAAAAACCACAACCTATGGATCATATCCATAACCCATTGACCCATACCCATTTGACTAGATACAATGTATTCATTAGATACATTGAATCTAAAGGAATACCATGGACCAACCCATAACCAAAAACCCATGGGCAAGAGGGCGTCCACGGATCCCTAGGTTTACACTAGACGGATCCCTTGTGGGAGGGATCCGTGGGATCCGGGAACGATGGCGGTGCCTATAAATGAGAGCCATTTCTTCATTATAACTTACCCTCTTCTTACTAATTCTCTCATATACTCTCATTCTCTTCTAACAAAAGATCACTTGATCTAGAGTACTTCCTTCTTTCTTTCTTTAGTGATTCTCATATAGGTCCTTCTAAAAGCGAGATCACGAGCATTCTACAAGCCATCCAAGCAAGGGTCCTTGATTGATTTGTTCCCGCAAGATTTCTATAGCAAAGATCTTGTATTTGATATTTCACATATTTGTTGTGTAATAGTCGTGTTGGTTTGGTCCACCGTGTTACGGACTCGGTATTTAGCTTTGTCTTAGGAAAAGGTGTAAGCTACGTTGTGAAGGCTTCTCCGCCAAGTTGAAGGAGTTTGTTGACATATTGCTTGAACTCTCGAGTAGGTGACTCGGGGGTGGAGTAGTAGGCAAAGAAGGTGTCCTTGTACGAACCACTATAAATCGGTTGTGTCATTTCTATCCCTTTGCTTTACTTTATTTAATTGCTTTATCATTAGATCTATACTTTCTCAACATCCATACGATCTCACATATTATCGAATCTAAAGTTTTGAAATTAACTTAAAATCGGCAAAACTATTCAACCCTCCCCTTCTAGTTTTCCACAATTGGTATCGAGCTAAGTTTATAAAAGTTTTAAAGTAAACCGTATTTTAAAACTTTTCGATCACTATGGGTTACGAAAATTACAAGGAAGGGCAATCTATGCAACGACCACCACTACTTGAAACTAATGGTTTTATATATTGGAAAAATAGATTGAAACATATGTGAAGTCTAAAGATATTGATCTTTGGTACATTATTGTTGAAGGCGATTTTGAGGCTACCTCGAATGATGATAAAGGAAATTTAGTTAACATACCTCATGATAAACTAAATGATGAAATGAAGAAAAGCTTTCTAAAAATAGTGAAGCTAAAATGGTTTTGTATAATGTTTTACCCAAAAGGAATTCGAAAGAATTTCTATGCTTAAAACTCTAAAGAAATTTGGAATTCTTTAGTTGTAACTCATCAAGGTAATCAACAAGTTAAAAATAATAAAATTGATTTATTTGTTCAACAATATGAACAATTTTCAATATCGGATGAGGAAACTATAGATCATTCATTTGCTAATTTTAATACTATTATTACATCTTTACAAGCACTTGATGAATCTTTTCTAGCCGTAACCATGTTAGGAGATATCTAAGGGCACTTCCATCTAAGTGGAGATCCAAGGTGATGGCGATCGAAGAGTCAAAAGATTTGACAATCCTCACCCTTGATTAATTCATAGGCAACTTAAAAGTCTCTGAGCTTGTCCTTGCTAAAGATTCGAAGCCTCAAAGGTGAAGAGAAACACAAATCTCTTGCCCTTAAAGCCAAAAAGGCTTCAAGCGATGAAGAAACTCTTTGAGTAGTGACGACGAGAGTACGCTATGGCGGTAAGGACTTTTAAAAGTTCTTTAGAAGGAAGGAAGATCGTCAAACAACCGTATGACGATCGAAAGGCTTCGGAAAAACAAAGAGGACGAGAAGCCAAAAGATGATTGTACTTGCTTTAAATGTGGGGACCCAAACCACTTTATTAGTAAGTGTCCTAAGCGGGATGATCAAAAGGCGTTCGTGGCGGCACGGGGAATGAGCTGACGAGGAGGACGAAGAAATTTGTCTCATGACAAATGACGAGGTATGTCACGAATACTATAGTACCTCATCACTAGATGACGACTCATTATATAATGAATATGACAAACTATGCAATATTAGCTTAAAACTAATTAACAAAAACAAGCTTTTAAAAAGTCAAAACCAACGTTTAGATAAAGAAGTAATAAAATTAAAAGCAAAACTGAAATGTTTAGAAAAGGGTAAAATAGCAAATGGTGAATGTGAACTTTGCGTTCAACTTCAAACACTAGTTGATCAACTAGATTTTAAAATTGCTATAATGAGTACGAATACTTTAGATATTATATTAGATAGTGTTAAAACCGGTAACAACCAAAAAGGTTTAGGTATTCAACAACTTGATCCATCAACTAGTGAAAACAAAGAAACACAATTTGTTAAGGCACTAGAAAAACCAGCCATTGTTGTGGCGGATCCCACGGATCCCATCAAAGGGAACCGGCTAGTGTTAAGCCGGGGATCCGTGGGTTCTTTACAACAACGAGTGGTAATAACGTAACTTCTTCATCTAGAACGATTTTGTTATCATTAATAAGAAGAAACCAACTCATTTCACCACTAGACAACCACCTCCAAAATATAATCCTACTTTTGCAAGAAACAAAGCTACATCTTTTCAAAACCTAATCCATCTAGGAGACCTAATAATATTTACCCAGAAGTAACCATCAAATGGGATGGAACCCAAATATGCAAAATGGTTTTCCTTTTCAAAACTTTGCTCCATGGAATGCATACTCATCTTATCCATACATGTCTAACATGAATGGAATGTTTAACACTAATGGACCCATGAACAAATGAGGACCAAACTTCTGAGTTAATTGTTTTCTTAGGTGTGCTTAAAGGTCGACCTAGACCCGGATGAATGGGTCAAGGATAGCGGGTGTACGAGGCACATGACCGACAATAAGGATATATTCTCCACATATGAATACTTCAATGGAGGTAATGTGGTGTTTGGAAATAGCAAAAGTAAAATCATCGGTAAAGGTACGATTTCTAACAAATCTCTAACAATTAACGATGTGTGTCACGTAGAAAACCTAAACTTTAACCTCTTAAGTATAGGACAAATATGTGATAAAAAGTGCAATGTACTTTTTACCGAAATCGGTAGTAAGATATTAAAAAATGGCGTAACCATAGGAAGAGGAATTAGGAAACATGGAGTCTATGTCATTAAAATTGGTAATGAACCTAAAGACAAACTTTGTCTTACCTCTATGGATGATACTTCGACCTTATGGCATCGAAGATTGGGTCATGCCAATATGCGACTTCTTCAATCACTATCATCCAAAGATCTAGTAAGAGATCTTCCTAAGTTAAAATATGAACATCACTTTTGTGATGCTTTTAATATAGGAAAACAAGTTCATTCTAGTCATAAAGCTAAAAACATGGTGTCTACAACTAAGTGTCTAGAATTACTACATGTGGATTTATTTGGTCCATCCGCTATCCAAAGTTATGGAGGCAACTACTACACTTTGGTCATAGTAGATGATTACTCTAGGTATACATGGACAGAATTCTTAAAGAACAAAATGGAAACGTTTAATTATTTTGAAATATTAGGTAAGAAAATCCAAAGACAACTGGGAAGTCCTATAGTGTCTATTAGAACGGATCATGGTAGGGAATTCGTTAATGAAGTGCAATTCGGAGCTTTTTGTGACGCTAATGGTATTACTTACAACTTCTGTCTCCGCACTCCACAATCGAATGGGGTAGTTGAAAGAAAGAATAGAACCCTACAAGAAATGAGTCGAACCATGCTTGATGAGCAATCCATACCTCAAAGTTTTGGTGCAATGCCGTTGATACTTCAACGTACATACTCAATCGAGTCTTAATTAGACCAATCTTAGGTAAAACTCCATACGAGTTACTCACGAGGCAAAAGCCTACTTTAGATCACTTTAGAGTCCTTGGTAGCAAATGTTTTATTCTTAACACTAAAGATTACCTTACAAAATTTGATCCTAAATCAACGAAGGTATCTTTCTAGGTTACTCTCTAAATAGCAAAGCTTACGTCATATTAAACAAAGAAACAATGAAGGTAGAAGAGTCATTAAATATAAAATTTGATGAAAGTCCACCCAAACCCTCTCCACCTCTTGTTGATGACGAGATTGTAGAAAGTGAAGCTATAGTAATAAAGAAAAAGATAAATGAAGAAGTCATAAACATTAAAGAGTCCAAAGATCACCCCGTAGATAAGGTCATAGGAAAGCTAAACGAAAGAACATTAAGGTCTCAAGTTCAAAACCAAAGTAGCTTATTTTGTTTTGTTTCAACCATAGAACCTAAGAATACACAAGAAGCCATAAAAGATGAAAGTTGGGTACGGCTATGCAAGAAGAATTAAATCAATTTGTTTCTAATGATGTTTGGACACTTGTCCCTCCACCTAGTAATCAAACCATAATAGGAACCAAATGGGTTTATAAAAATAAATTAGATGCAAACGGAGTAGTGTCTAGAAACAAGGCTTTGCCCAAGGATATAACCAACAAGAAGGAATAGACTTTGATGAGACCTATGCCCCCGTGGCTAGATTAGAGTCTATAAGGATACTTTTTGCGTATGCTTGTGCTAATGATCTAAAGCTTTATCAAATGAATGTCAAAAGTGCTTTTCTAAATGGCTTTATTAATGAAGAAGTATATGTAGCTCAACCTCCGGGCTTCATCGATTTTGAAAAACCTAAACATGTGTATAAGTTAAAGAAAGCCCTTTACGGTCTTAAACAAGCTCCAAAAGCTTGGTATGATAGACTCAAGTCGTTTTTAATTAAACACAACTATACCATGGGGTTAGTTGACAACACACTTTTTACTAAGAAAAGAGAGTCACATATAATCATAATTCAAATGTATGTAGATGATATTATATTCGGATCCACTTGTCAAGACATGTGTGATGATTTCTCTAAAATCATGCATGACGAGTTCGAGATGAGTATGATGGGAGAACTTAGTTTCTTTCTTGGTCTACAAATCAAACAAGTAGAAGATGGTATCTTCTTTAATCAATCTAAATACATAAAGGAGATGTTAAAGAAATTCGGTCTAGAAGAGTCGAAACCAATTAGGACACCAATGTCATCCGACACCAAACTCATTAAAAGATGAAGGCAGCGAATCCGTCGATAATACTAAATATCGTGGCATGATAGGTAGTCTTCTCTACCTCACGGCAAGTAGGCGGATATCATGTTTAGTGTTTGCTTATGTGCTAGGTTTCAAGAAGACCCTAAAACATCACACCTAGCAGCCGTAAAAGAATATTTAGATATATTAAGGTACAACACAATTAGGATTATGGTCTCCTAAGGGCACGGGAGTAGAAACAATTGTATATCTGATTCGACCATGCGGTGATTATGTAGACCGAAAAAGTACAAGTGGGGTATGTACTTTTATGGGATGTTGTTTAACATCTTGGTTTTCAAAGAAACAAACGGCATTAGCAATATCAACAACCGAAGCCGAATACGTTTTCGCGGCAAAGCATGCCAACATGCACTATGGATGAAACAAGTGTTAGTCGACTCGACATTCATCTTAGTGACATAGCCATTCTATGTGACAACAAGGGTGCCATAGATCTAAGCAAGAATCGGTATTGCATTCTCGCAAAGCATATAGAGATTTGTCATCACTTCTTAAAGACAATGTTCAAAGGGAACATCTCTATTGAGAAGGTTGCGTCCGAAGACAACATAGCCGACGTCCTCACCAAACCGTTGAAGCGGGAACAATTCAACCTACTTCGTCTTGGTCTTGGTCTCATGGAACAAACGTCGTAATTTACTTTTTGACTCTACAAGGTATGTAAACACTAGCCTTCTTCTTTCTGAGTCTAGGATCTCTATTTCACGCACAACTCACAAACAATACGGGAATTTTCACTTATATTTTTCTTATTTTCTTTCAAAATAAGTACATGTTACAAACATCTAATCACATACACATCTTCCTTTCAAAAGGACAAAGCGTTTGTGTTTCACAACATAGAAATCTCTTTTCAAAATGTTTTCAAAAGTGATACTTCTTCCCGTATCAATTTCACAAAAGCAATTTCTCACGTCTAGGACAAATCGCTTTTCATTATTAATCTGACGTAAAACCCGCTTTCATTGCATCTCATGTCTTTTGAATGCTAAAGGGACACATAACTAATGTGTGTTTTCGGGTACATTCATTTAAGCCACAATGAATTAGGAGCATTGGTAACACTAAATTACGTACTCAAGTACTAAATATGTGTTTTCGGGTTATCTCACATAATAGTATGCTTTTCCACTTCTAGTTTATTTTCCTTTTTCTTCTTAGGAGTCGAGATAACCGCAACTCCAAATAGTTTATATAGGCACACTAGGCAAAATATTTCCAAAAGGAAAATTTTGTCTTTGCTGGATCACCGGACCACGGATCCAGCCTTTATCTTTGGGCGGATCCCTCAAGGAAGGATCCGTGGGATCCGTGAAATGTAAGCTATTTTTATCTTCTATTTTTCTCACTTTGAATGAAAAATCCACATCTGTTTTATTTTTTTTTGAGTATGTTCTTTAATTCTTGTGTTCTCATTATCACATGCCTTAAATTCATATCTAATCATTAGATTTTAATCCACATTTTGGGTCAAGCATTCATTACAATGCTTTGTTTTTCTATATATATAACTCCCAAAATGCTTGCATAATTCATCTCATCTTCACAAACAAACAACACCATGTCATCCAAAAGATCTTACAACTTAGATAAATCACCTAGTACAAACATTCCTCATGAAACCCAAACTTTTGTACTACCACCTTCCAAAATACCACAATCAAACTCTAGAATATCCGCACGGATTAACATCCGATCTTGTTGCTTAGCAAAAATATCATCAAATGGCTCATCACCATCAAATAACGCACCACAAGATGCTTCCATTATAGCACCTCCCTCATCACCAACAAGTACACCATCTTCATCACCTAAAGTTACTATTTTGGAACTCCTTACGACTCCAACAAGATCTCAACAACCAAAACAAAAAGAAATAGCCTTTTGACACCTCCAACTTCTCCAAACACAATATTCAATGATCTTGAAACATCACCACCCTTAGCTCCCATTAAACTACAAGAACATCTAGGTTCTTTTCCACCACCACTTCCAACCATTCGGACTTTGATCCGTATTTTCCTATTTTCCACCACAAATTCCATAACTCACAAATCAAAACAACCCGGAAGACTTCGCACTCATTACCCACATCACTTACATTGTGAACATTGCCAATCCACTAGGGAAATTGCAATAGAAGTTAGGGAAGAAATGCGATTCATACTAAACCTCATCCTTGATCGCATCAATACCATTACTCATCCAAACCTCAATCCATAACCTTATGCAAGCATGGAAGGAATCATTATTACTATTTTCTATTTTTAGTACTTTTTCTTTTGAGTCATTTTCAAGAACAAGTCTTGTTCTTACTTTTACATGCTTGTAGGTGGCATAAATACCACTACACTTTGTTGTTTTATTACAAGGCCTTGTTTACATACCTTGGCTCCCAATCTTGATTCTCATCAATCACAAGATTCTTTAAGCATGTTACTAACCTTTCTCTTTGTAGGATTTTTTTTATTTTCTTCACTTGGCGCCCCAAACTAGGGAGCTGCCGTCAAGGGAGTAGTGATCACGTGGACTAATTTTTCACACTTTATTTCTTGAAGGGTTAACTTTTGTTTCGACAAAAATGGGGAGAAGAAGTAAAACTTAGGGCTTTCAAAACATACATCTATTCTTAAGTTTTAATCATCATAACATTATGTTTTGTCATCAACAAAAGGGGAGATTGTTAATACAAATAAACCGTAAAAGCGTTTATTAATATTTTGCGATCTCTTTATGTTTTGTTGATAACAAATATAATGTTATCTTAAATACAATTATAAGGATACATGTTATTTTTGTAAAGCATTTACATATAGCCATTTAAATACAAAATGTTGTAATTAATCATTTGTTGTAATAGTTTATTAGGATGGGTAAAACCACAACCCATGGATCATATCCATAACCCATTGACCCATACTCATTTGACTAGATACAATGTATTCATTAGATACATTGAATCTAAAGAATACCCATGGACCAACCCATAACCCATGACCCGTAACCAAAACCCATGGGCGAAGAGGGCGTCCCACGGATCCCTAGGTTTACACTAGAGCGGATCCCTTGTGGGAGGGATCCGTGGGATCCGAGGAACGAGTGGCGTGCCTATATAGAGAGCCATTTCTTCATTCTAACTTACCCATCTTCTTACTAATTATCTCATATACTCTCATTCTCTTCTAACAAAGATCACTTGATCTAGAGAGTAATTCCTTCTTTCTTTCTTTAGTGATTCTCATATAGGTCCTTCTCAAAGCGAGATCACGAGCATTCTATAAGTCATCCAAGCAAGGGTCCTTGATTGATTTGTTCCTCCGCAAGATTTCTGTAGCAAAGATATTGTATTTGATATTTCACATATTTGTTGTGTAATAGTCGTGTTGGTTTGGTCCACTGTGTTACGGACTCGGTATTTAGCTTTGTACCAGAAAAAGGTGTAAGCTACGTTGTGAAGGCTTCTCCGCCAAGTTGAAGGAGTTTGTTGACATAGTGCTTGAACTCTCGAGTAGGTGACTCGGGGAGTGGAGTAGGGCAAGGAAGGTGTCATTATAGCCGAACCACTATAAATCGGTTGTGTCATTTCTATCCCTTTGCTTTACTTTATTTTCTTGCTTTATCATTAGATCTATACTTTCTCAACATATATACGATCTCACATATTATCGAATCTAAAGTTTTTGAAATTAACTTAAAATCGGCAAAACTATTCGACCCCCCTTCTAGTTTTCCAAAACAATGTTTGGTAAAGATACATCAAAAGAAGGAAAATCATGTGCTTTGAATGGAAAGACCTTCTCTTCAAAAGAAACATTTATGCTATGAAAAACATGTTTTGTGTTTAAATCATACAAAGTGTAGCCTTTTGAGTTAGGAGGATACCCTAAGAGTACACACTTTAGACCTCTTGGTTCAAGCTTATCTCTATGTGGTAAAGTTACAGTTGCATAACACAAACATCCAACAATTCTCAGATGATTGTAAGAAGGTACTTTTCTATGTAACTTCTCATAAGGAGTCTTCCAGTTAATCACTTTCATTGGCATTCTATTAATGAGGTAAATAGCTGCTAAGACACAATGCACCCAAAATTGTATATTAAAATTAGCTTGAATTCTAATTGTTCTAGCAGTTTCTAAGAGATGTCTATGTTTCCTTTCCACCACTCCATTCTGTTGGGGTGTGTAAGGCATAGACTTCTGATGAAAAATTCACATATAATTTAAGAAAGACAAACAATTCGTAGTTACAACCTTAGTTCCATTATTTGTCCTTATTTTCTTAATGGTAGTTGAATATTGTGTCTGTGCATAAGCCACAAACTGAGACCGAACACTCAATATCTGATATTTGGCATGAATTAAGTAGGTCCAAGTGGCTCTTGTAAATGAGGTGACATATGATCTGAGGCCCCTGTATCACTTACCTAGTCTACTATTATATTTATATCAGGATGACAAAATAGTGCAAAAGCAGATGTAAAACATGAGATGATACATGCATAATGCATAAAAGAACTTGCTTGATTAGCATTTTTAGTACCAAAATCTCAGCAACACCCTTTCCTTTGAACATTTTCAACACTTCTGAGCAAACAACACCCACCAATTTCTAATTAAACATACCATTCTGTCTCATTCCAACACCATTTTCATATCCCAAGTCAAAAGGAGTATCCCCAACCATGTGTTCTTCCAAACCTGTGTTTACTTAAGCAGCCATTCTTGTGTTTTTCTTCCCCTGCTTGCCCTTATACCAGTCTTAGTAACCAATTCTTTCAAAACATTGTTCAACCAAATGTCCTTCTTGATTACACCCTATACACACCTTCTTGAACTCATTTTTGTTAGAACCACCTTTAAACTCTTTCTTTCCATGGTAACTTGTCTTATTATATAGTGACCCACATTGATGGCTTTACTATACCATGATTGATGTTTGTGTCAAAAATGACAACATTTTCATCAGCGGAATTATGCATGTGCTTTTACTTATCTATACATATATTATCGTTTACGTCATATTAACCTAACGAACTAAAATATATACAGAATGAAGCTGCACATGTGTGTCCTCGAATATTTGGACATGAGGCTCCATGGTAACATTTTGAACTCTTATCTTAATCATTCACTAAAACACCTATGTAACTCTTTTGTGGTTATTGTTTACATGGTTTATGTACAGGGACGGAGCCAGGAACAAATATAATCGGGTGCACAAACTTTTTTTAACCGTAATATAATAAAGTTTAAGATGCTAACTAAATAACACTAAAAACACATTTTGATGGACCGGGTCATTTTAAGATACATTTGAGAAAAATCGATGTTTTTTCTTAAAACTAACACTACATCGAAAAAATTCATAGGTGTCTCGGGCACCAACGGGACACCCTGGCTCCGTCCCTGTTTATGTATACATGTAATTTCAATAAATAGATGTCATATCGCATGCACATCGTATGAAGTAGCCACTCGAAGAAGTTTGAGACAACGTTTAAAACCACACATTTTAAAGGTTGATGATCGGTGCAGAACCGTCAAGTTTTCTCACGCGAGCTGATCACTTGTGAATGACCAGCCGTAAGGAACTTAAAACAGCTCACACACCAACTCAATGAAGATCTGAGGAGTATAGTGTTTCCCCGGGTCGTTATGTCCCAGCGAGCTGTGCAATGGATTATCAAACGTATAGTGATTGGGAGATTTGAACGGAAAAGGAGATTGGAATGGTTATAACTACAGGAAAAGCCAACAAATTACAACGGCTTAAATGCAAATTAAAGGAAATTAAAAAGATAAAAACTATTAAATAAACGCTATCACTATAATTAAAATGATGAACGTTTAAAACTTAAAACTAAAAGCGGCGTTTAAATAAAAATTACGTAAGCGTAATAAATAAAAGTGAAACTTATACAATATTAACCCTAAAAATATGAAAATACATTTTACAAACCTAATGATATAAGAAACTTTTTAGAAAAAGAAAATTATTTTATAACTAATTACCTAATTATTATTAATTAAAAACTATTTTTAACTATTAAATAATTATCTAAAATACAAGAAATTAGGAAATAAAGCTAGAAAAATAAAATTATGAAATGGAAAAGTCTAAAATATCAAACTAGAATTTTCAAAACTATTTTTGTATTTTTCTGATTATTTTTCTATTTTTTATGAATTAAAAACTATTTAAATCTAATTTAAATTATTAAAAATACCAAATACAAAGAAAAAAATAAGGAAAAATATTTTTTATGCTTTTTATATTTATCTTAATCTATTAAAATTGAAAAACTATTTTTTGGAACTTTTTCTCAATTAATTGCAATTAAAGCTAATTAAAATGATTAAAAACTGATTTTAATTAAGAAAAATACTAAACAGTGTCTAAAAATTATGAAAATTTCAGGGAAAATCTAAAATATTATTCTAAAGCAGAGAAAAATATAAAAAACAGGGCTTATGTGGAAGAAATAGCAACTGATGTGTAAAAGGAGCTAGAATAAGCACTTAAGATTAAGCAAATAAGCACTAGAGGGAAACAACAGATTAAATAAGTTATTGTATGCTAAAATCAACCTAAAGCAACTAATTATAGCTAATTCTAACACCTAATGAGTAGTCTACCTAAGATTTAAGCAAAATGATACTTGTGCAAAAGCTGATTAGACCCTACTGTTTGAGCACTTGCATTTGCTTATTCAGTAAGCTAGAGTCAAAACAAAAAGGGTGGTTCTAAAGCCAACCTAGCAGAGATAAAATGCTCAAAATTACAGCTGATTAGGACAAGTAATGAAGAAGTTGGAGCTCAAAGCAAAAGGCTGCTAATGGACAGGTGACAGCTGATGAGACAGAACAGTTAACAGGTACTCAGTTGGAGCTTATTTATAAGCTTATCAGATAAGCTTAAATGCAAAACAGATAAAGGGTCTTGAAAACCACCTAGCCTACGCAATATTACAGATTTGAGACCTTAACTAGTTCTAATGAGCGGTATGCATAAAGTGAAAGTTACGCAAAATCTTGGACTTAAGATGATTTTGACTTTTAAAAACGGTTTGAGATTTGACTTTTGTGAGATTTGAAATCAAATTTATGACTAATGAAGATGCAAAATGTTGAAATGAAACTATAGTAAGCTAGCTTATCAAGTCTAACACCTATATGCACAATCCTACCCACCGATTCCAGGAGAGCACACAAGAGCGTTTTAAGCATAAAGTTGACTAAGAGCTTAAATGAAGCAAAACAAAGACAGAATGAATGCATTTAACAATAACAAGCCTTAAGCAACGATATAATCCAAAATTTAGACCTCTATAGCAGATTAAAACAATGAACCAAACACCCTTTTACATCATAATTAACTAACTAATATTGATTAACTCTTACAAAAAGCCATTCAAATCTTACTAATAAACACATGATTGAACCAGTAAACAAATAGGAACCAGAAAATCAACCCATACCAATTTGACTTTCCAAATCTAACCCACTTTGACTTTTGTTGACTCTAAGTGAAAATTGTTTGAAACTGATTTTTAGGCTTACAAAAAACTTTGATAAGCTTAAATATGCTAATAGGAGCTGAGAAACAAACTATATAAAGCTTTAGAATCAGACTATGAAATGGAAAATCTTCACAGTAAACTTTAAACTTTGAACTTGAATAAAACTTGGGTTAATTGTTCAAAAACACCTTACCAAGCTATCTTAGCTTAAAACTAATACATAAAAACTGAAATTACAATATTTGGACTTACACTAAAACATTAATATGAAATTCGACATTTAGGAAAAATAAAAGGACTAACTACTCCCTCAAACTGCATCCTTCTTCTCTCTTTTATACCCCAACATCTTTCTCTTTCATCTCTGAGTGGATCCCACCTTGTTCCAGGGCCTTGGGATAACTCTTGTGGGTTTTAGCCACTTTGTCAATTTTGGCGGGAAAATTAGGTTTAACAGCTATGTGAGATTGAGTGTTTGGTGAGGAATGAATTAATGATTTTGGATTGTAGGAGATGTGGGGGGACAGGTTTGTGATAGGGTGAGGAGAGGTGGAGTGTAGCAGGTTTGTTGCAGAGCTAGTGGGGGAAGGAGAAGTGTTTGGCGCCAACTGGGAATAGTCAAACCATTTGACCGGGGTTATTAATACCAGGGGGGTTCAAAATGGTAAAGTGACAGGGGTTCAAAATGATAAAGGGTTTAAATTGACAAGGGACTAAAGTGTAAATCTTTGAAAATCAAAGGACCATTCGCCAATTCAAAAGTTTCTTCCAAGGACCATTAATGACAAGCTTCAAAGTCTGAGGGACCAATCTGTCATTTCCCAATTTTCCGGGGCCATTTCGCCAAATTTGAAACTTGAAGGACCATTTTGCCATTTCTCAAACTTTTGATATTTTTCACCAAAGGACTAAATTTGACAACTTATGATTTTAAAAGGACCTTTAGGTGACTTTTCTTTTGAAATTTTGACTCGAGACTGCTTTTGACAACTTTTGAAACTTGGGGACTAAAGCGCACTTTTGCAAATTTGATATGTTTTTCATCGATTTTGATATTTTTGCATTTAAAACACATAAAACATGATTTGTGATATTTTGATCATTTTGATGTGTTTCGAGTGTTTTCGGATGATTTTGCAGTTTATATTGTACAAAATGATGAGTATTTACACACTCATCAGTTGACATCTATGGATGAATATTGATGATAATGAATGAGGATTAGAATGAGAAAAAATTGTTTGCAAGCTGTATAAGGTTTAGGCAAAAGTTGTTTAAACATGAAAGTTTGAATAAAATTTCTCATGTTATTTAGTATAAAGGTTAAAAGAGATGTTGGTTTAAAAAATCCCACACTATATAAAGCAAGGTTAGCTTTAGGAAACTCCCCCCTCAAAACTCCACAAAAAAGACACATGGCATTTTTTATCATCCAAGGATCCATAACACATAGCACCCCAAGAAATTCGCTCCCCATCATTTAACCCCCAAAATGGTTTTTCCCCAAATATGTTCTTCCCCAATCAATTCATATCCGAATAATTTTTTCCCCAAATCAATTCATTCAAAAAAAAATTAAACCGGATGAAACATTTTCACAAATCATTTTACAATAATCGAATCTATCCATCATCAATTTATCCCCCAATTATGTTCTTCCCCAATCAATTCATATCCCCCATTATCAGTTATCGTAATCCGGTTATCCCCCACAAATCATTTGTCACAATAATAATCTTACAAATGTTGATTAATAAACGGCTGATTAAGTCTTTCTATTATCATAAACCAAAAACCGAATGTATATCACTGATCATCTTTCAATTTGCAAACAGGTTTGTTATTGTTTAATATATTTCTTATATATGCAGACTTTGTGTTTGTTACTTCTGTTTTTAGTGATTGTTTGTTAAGCTTAAAAATGTTAGAAATCAGATTTTTCCTATTAGATATTGGTATTATGTTTAACAAATTTTTGAGTTCTTAATATGCTATTGCTCTTGCTATTGGCAATGAGGAAACTTGTAAATATTGATATAGTGTATCATAAAATAAAAACAAAATTGTGATTAATATTGGAAAGTTTGAAAATATTGATATAAATTGATTGAAAATTGAAAACTAATTACTTTTGCAAATAGTTTCCTTAGTTATCCACATATGCATACTAATTTGAATTATATGTTAACCTAATAATTCCCTATAATCTGGTTGAATCATATGCAGATTTAATCACTCATCTACCCCATCTCCCCTGTATCTTATTCTCTGAAACCTAACGTATATTTTATATGCATAAACACTTAAATTTGATAAACCTAATTCATATTCATAGCTATTTTATCAGTATACATTTTCAATTTACATTAATGATCTCTATATTTTGTTTTATAGCAAAAAAAAAAAAAGAAACATAATTTGACTCCATTGTGTGACATAGATCCTATGTTGGATGATATCAAGGTTGTTGCACGATGCATTAGCAAGTGGAAACCCCATAGTCCAGGAAAGCCAAATGAAGTTTGGTCATTAGACTTTGTATTACAAGATGCACAGGTATGTAAAATCCTATACACTGACCAATGTATACCTTTGTTATAAAATTGTGAGTTGCACTATGATGTCCTCTTGTTTAGTTAGTTTTGTTTTTATTGTGAATAACATATTTGAGATTAGGTATTAATTTTGTTATTGTTATTATGAATATATAGTAGCAACTTATTATGCTTTTATGAACTATGCATTATTTGATCTTTCAAGCTGCATTCATATTAGTTCTATATAGGTAATTAAGGATGATAAATAATTCTCACAAATGATGGATAAATGCCAACTGATGCCATTCAAAATTCAATAGGTCTGCTTACTGATATGGTGCATTTTTTAATATAATAATAGGTGTATCTTTTAAATGACTTCTGATATGCAATTGTGGCCAGCTAATATGACATTTAGGGTGCTTTATTTCAGCAACTTATTACGCTTTTATGAACTATGCATTACTTGATCTTTCAAACTGCATTCATATTAGTTGTAGAGAGGTAATTGAGGATGATAAAATAATATCCTCAAATGATGGATATAGTGCAACCGATGCCATTCAAAAGTCATAGCGTCTGCTTTCAATGATATGGTGCATTTTTTAGTATAATAAAAGGTATATCTTTTAAATGACTTCTAATATGCAATTGTGGCCAGCTAATATGGCATTTAGGGTGCTTTATTTCACCAACTTATTATGTTTTCATATATTAAGCACTTTTGTGTATTCTGAATAGTCAAAGGTCTTTGGATATTTTATAAGTTTTATGAACTATGCATTATTGATTTTCATGGACTGCATGTTTATTAGTTAGAACAATTACGAGATTTATAAATGTTTCACATAAGCATCAAAGATATTATTTGGTGAATATGAATTTGAATAATGACAGTGATTAGCTTTTAACGTTGATATTATATTTCAGGGTAACCGTGTTCACGGTACATGTAAGAAATACCATATTAACAAGTTTCAACTTTTGCTGAATGAAGGCTCATGTTACATATTTGGTAACTTTGGGGTAGGAGAGAACGGTGGCAACTATCCATTAGTCAATCACCGTTACAAGATGAATCTGTATTAGAACACCGTTGTGACAAGGCTAGCCAGTTTTGACGACAACGTTCGTGGTTTCAGATTTGAGCCATTTCCAAACTTCGTCACTCGACGTTTTGCGCAAGCAGATGCTGTTGGTTAGTATTATATATATAAAAAAAACCTGTATATAGTAACTCATATTGAATTTGCGTTGTCATTCAATCTTTTTGAATTAAAATGCAGATGTGATTGGGACAATTGTTTCCATTTCTGATTTGATCTCCTTCAACAAATATGGGAAAGAGAAAAAAAAAGAAGAAATGTTATTCTTGAATACGTTGAGTATGTGTTTTTGTAAACATATTATCTAATTAACAATAATATCAACATTGTGATACACTGACATTCGTATTAATCATATGTAACAAAGGTAGGAAGCTTCAATGTTGTTTCTTCGATGGTTGGGCTGTAAAGTTTGATAATTTACACGCTCAAAGGGACAAAGTGGGTCATGTTGTCATGATAATGCAGCTTGGTAAAGTGATGTATTTTAAACATGTCAATTTCATATTATAATCCTTTTTAACCATTTTATGCAGAAATTTAATTGTATTGTGTATGCCAAGATACACAAGATTCATCGAGAACATAGATGGCCATTCCTTGCTTGCAAGAGGTGCGGATGCGCTGCCAAAGAGATTCAGAATAAACAATCATCATCCAGTTCTTCTAAGTACAAAAAACAACAGGTCTGGCATTGCAAGAATCATAGGGAAATCACCGCTGTTGGGATGAAGTATGTATTTTTTTTGAAATATTTTATATTCTATTTATTTTCAAATTTTTATTTAAAATTAATTTTATGCTAATATATAAACTTGAACAATACTACATTTCAGGATGAAAGTCATCTTCCGTGTTATTGATGATATTGGCTCTGCATCGCTGTTGCTGTTTGATGACATGATAGTCAAGCTTTGTGGAGTATAATGCTACAGTCTTATCAAGCAATATGGACCTGACGTTGACGACTATTTTCCGGCTGAGCTTAATGTCATGACTGGTAAAAAGTTGATATTCCGCTTTGAATATATGGAATTCAACGTAAACAATAACAACCATGTTTACCAAGTGAAATTGATGTCGGAAGAGGAGGCTTTGATCAACACCTTTAAAAAGGATTTCATCACTGAGGTAATTTGTTCGTAATATTGTATCTTGTATTAAACAGTAAATAAGGAATTATGAATATATTTTAATAATAACGAGAATATAATTTTCTTTTTAAATACATCTTATTAGGAGGTCGTTGGCGATGTCCAAACTCCTCAAGTCACTGCTGCCAACACAAGAAAATTCAAAAATGTAGAGACGGTGGCTTTTAATATTGAAGATACCCCCAAGTCAGTTGTTGCATCATGTGAAGCTACTGGAAGTGCAGAGAGTTCCGGTAAAAAGAAGAGATGTGTGGTTATCGATATTGATGATAGTTTGGTGGTTGATCTTGATGAGGTTGACAACGAACCCGATGATGTAGCATGCAAAGGAACTCAAGGATTGGTTAAGGTCAAGATTGAGCCTAAAGATTAGACCTCAACCAAGTACTCAATGGTTTAATTATTTTGTTTTTTAGGTTTGCAAATCTATTTTGCAAAAACAATCTTTGGTTTTTATCTTTTTATTTGTCAATAAGTTTGCTTCATTTTGAAGCAAATGTTATAGACATGTTGGTCTTAAAATAGCATCGGCGAGAAAATGTTAAGATAAAACTATTAGGTGAGCGTAACCCGACAAGGGTAAAGATATCAATCTGGTTTCACATCGAACTTTAACTAATGTATAATAGCGGAAGCCTTTACAAAACTTACAAAAGATAATATAAATAACTTATATTCAAAATAAATCTAAGATCTCTATGGTCAAAAGTCTTGCTCTCATCTCTACTCTCAACCCGGATCGGCTATCCCATAAGCTTATCTTGAATGCTTAATACCGCCGCAGGAAAAGAAAAGTCGGTGAGCTTACAAAGCCAGTGAGCGAATATAACGAAACAAAAGCAAAACAAATATACGAATAACAAAATAAAATGAAATAATGACGAAGGATCTTTCGGGATTCTGCGAAGCACAAATATCGTAAATCCAAACAAAACATAACAAATAGACATCACATAGCACATTAAAGACACAAACACAAACACATCAGACAACCAAACATACAACATATCAAGATAACAGTTACATATAAGCCAAACGGAAAGTCTCAAAACTAACGGAAGCAGTTTCTAGCAAAATAAACATGGCATTCATACAAATCAATTAATCAACATTTAATGTACTTAATTCAATATTGCAACAATGAAATTAGCATTCAAATCATGGCGATCACACAAACAAATAGAAACATAGCGAGACAACTATAATTAGAAAGACCAAACAAAACATAGCATAACCATTAGCAATTATCCAAACAGATATCATAAGCTAAACCAGTTCTCAGATCAAATCCTAACATCAGCAGAGTTCAGACATGGCAGATCACATAGGCAATAAAACACTAACATCTACGCAAAGTTACCAAAATTAACTGATCAAACTATACATATTAAACTTATAAAATACTAACTATCACACTAACACATTCATCTCACAGACCAACGAATCCACATAACGATAAACTATCATAATATCAGATTTCAGCATACGAATCATATTTAAGCATAGTAGATGGCATTCACATAAACATACAATAGCATACACATGTATAACATATAATAAGCCGAAGACATAATCATAAGCATTTAACATACCAAAACATAATCAGAATACTTATCACATAATTAGCAAATACAGATTTAGTTAACTACCTCGAGCCCAGAACATATCATATCAAAATCATCATACATATGCATGAGTCATCTTAGCAAATAATTTGGAGTAGCTAGCTCCCGAAGTTGTGAAGACAGCGTATTGCACACGACATCATTCACCGGACAAATCATATCGGATAACGGATCGGATCTAGGATGCATCCATCGCCCCACGACAAATATTGGCCATAACATATACTTGAGCTCATAATGATACGAGATAAGGGCGTGGCGAACATCACTCATCGCCCTAGAGTCATATCAGAGGTGCATCACTGATACGGACATGGAACCCCCATGACTAGTTATTATTTGGCTCGGGTGTCAAACTAACTTAGGTCAAACAAATTGTCATAAATGACACAGATCATAAATCATCATAAAGATCTCATATAACTTATCAGATAACATCATATCATAAAGTTCATATTCAAATATAGCAAAGTTCATCAATTACACATATCAAAGTCTTCTTAACATAAAGTTCACATCAGATATGGCATAGTTCACTAGATCATAAGTTCAGATAAGTAACAAATCAAACATTCAGAACAGGGTTCATAGCAATGGCATAGGAAATCCTAATAAGCATAAGAGAATGACAAGGAAGGGAAACATGAGGACCTTTACTGAAAAGGTCGAATATCCGATACCTTAAAGCAATGAGAGAAAAGAAAGCGAATGTAGGAATATGAAGAAGTAACGTCGCGTCTCCTCAACGAATCTACACGGATTATGATTTATTTAATACTTATTAGTATAACGGATTAATCTCATTAATACTTTTAGAGTTGTCGATTATTCCCATTTTTAGTGATGATTTAATTACAACATTTTAGGGTATACCTCATTAATTCACCAACTTTCTATTTAGGTTCTAGGGTTTCCTTACTCTTTAAATATTACTAAATACACATTAAATTCACCTATTACTTCTTTTAATGATTTCCCAATTTAACCTAGAACGTAAATGATAACAAACGAAATTAACTTAAACTCTTGCGTGTCTCTACAAAATCAATTTACACTTGTTGAACCCATAATTGCTCGAATTACAAATTACACCCTTGACATCTTTAAGTTCACAATCTCACCTTACTTTATCGATTTTACCCTTTTAACCCAAAGGTTTTAGAATTTACAAAATGTACCCTAATAAATTAAATACAATTCAGTATGGCCCTTTAAATATCCAATATTACATGTTTAACCCCACACTTATTTTTATCGTTTAAGACCTTTATTTTCTGTTTACAAAAATAACCTTTAAGTTTCAATATTTACAAAACCAACCCAAACCTTTATTTAAAACCGAATAAGTATAATTTCAAGTACAAGCCCTAAACCTAGGTTTCACCAATCATTAGCTTATCATTACTACTTCATTAATTACCTTCCATGATTATAAGGAAACCCTAGTTTACACAAAACCCTAATCGCCTTTTAAAACCTTTCCTTTTATGCTTTTCGAATCAAGAAAACCCAAAACAATTTACACAAGCTTCAAATCCTTGGACATGTATTTTATTCAGGTTGTATATCATATACTAACTTCTGGAAAAATAGTTTCATAATCTCTAAAGATATTATAAGCTCATTCGTTATATTCATACGCTTTTTAGGGTTTTGGATTTCAAATAATTCCATACGACATATAAATCATGCATGGCCAATTTTATGTGTTATATACGACTTATAGGACTGAAATCAACATTAGAAACATACCCTTGATGAGCTTGAATCGATAGAACAAGAAAACACAAAAACCCTTTTGTCGAAACCCTAATTCCTTCAAAACACACCACGACTAAAACAGCAACTCGGAACTCGATCACTATTTTCCCACCTTCTATACCTTGAATCTCGTCCAAGAAAAATGGTCCCAACCTCTGAAACTGGAATTCGATTTATTAGGGTTTTGGAGTCGGTTTAGGGTTAATCGGCAATAATGAGTTATTAGGGACCGAATATATGTATATATACTTGATTTATTATTTTTATTATGGGCTTTAATATGTATTGGACTTAAATTAAATGGTCTCTTAATAGTATAAATTTATATTGGGCTTTTACTAATTAAATTCTTTTATAAAACATTTAAATATATTCGGTTATTAAGGAAAATACAAAATTAATTTTATAAAATCATAAACTATAAAATTAACTTTACAAAGTCATTCAAAATTTATTTGGATCATATGTGATTTTCTTATAAGGTTTCGAATTTACGTAGCTCATTTGGTATTTCATTTATTTAGTTATTCTTACTTTTGATCATAAGGGTATTTTGGTCTTTTGTGAATTTTAGAAATTCGGTATTACAATTTCTTCCCTCTAAAAGAAATTTAGTCCTCGAAATTGAACAAGACGGAATAATCGGCGACAATTGTGGATTTCGAAACTTCATGGAATATATGACGAATGCTACTCGTATACTTAGTAAAGTATTAGCGGTAAAAGATGAGATAAGGAAAATTCAAAACACGCTCTAACTTACACGGTATTAAATGATGAAACTATCATATGCATAGATGGAACGAATCCTAACGGTCTACTAATCGCAGGAGTATGTGGAAACATCTGAGATATAAGGAAGGCATAACAATCCATAGGTTAACGCAGATAATAACAACGGATCCCAATGGTACAAAACTTATATGCAATGAACCGACGAAAATCTCATAATCAAATATAGAGTCTCAACCCAATATGAATAGCACCCAATAACGGATATAAGGCAAATCCATACATCTATCAATCATAGGCATTCCCAGACGTGGTATACTTTCAATAAGTTCAGATTATATGATCTCGGTATTATTACGTTGATCAGGCGTCATAATACTTGCATCACATAACAAGTCCTTATCGTCACTATACTTGGTCTCGGTCATGATACAACACATAGCGAATATCATAGCAAAACAAACCATATAGAGATAATATACAGATAACAAATAATCCTACTACAATAGGCCAAAACCACATGAGTATACCATCATAATGGTCATACCTAATCAAACAATAATAAAACAACATCATATAGGAAAATAAATAGCGATTTAAACGATGAGGACTAATGGAAACCCAACGAATCTATCGAAAGAAAACAACGAACAGAACTATATTATCAAATTTGTTTATTCCATTAATCAAACAAAATTAGCAGAATCGTCTCAAGATGATCTTCCAAAACAAAACCTAAAATCCTAGATTCAAACGTCAAATGAAAACAAAAGAGCCTAGCTCAAAATCAAACGTCGAAAATTCTCATAAGAGAGTAACAAGTCGAAACGAAACTCCTATTCTTGTGTCGGATTGAACCTACTAGTAGCCGTAGACTCGTTTCCGACTCCACCTCGTACTCTTCCTTGGGTTCCTCTTCTTCCTCCTCCTCTTCGCTTATCCATCCGTTCTTGTTTCCTTCAGGCTGTGGTAGGAAGCCACTAGCAAAGCCACCTTTACGCTTCCTCTCTTCCTCTGGCACACGATCCACGAAGGCATACAGATCGCGACTCTCAGCTCGTCCTTCTCCTTCATCCTCAACGAACTTGGGGCACCTATCATGATATGTAGTAGTGAAACCTTCGTTGTCAACCACCTTAGTTTCATATTCTTCCACCACCTCCCCGTCAATGGTCCTCAAGGTCAGCTTCTCCTCGATGGTACATGGCCACATATTGGCCGGAACTTTTATCCTCTTGTTAGTCCTCTTCACCTTACCATACCTCGTGCAGCCCTTAGCAATGATAACGGCCCACTTCGTCTTCTCCTTATGTTGCCTAGCCGGTCCTCGATTACTCCTATCAGATGAACTAGCGCGACGGGGAATAACCATCTAAAAGAATACCAACTATCAGCAAAACTTAAATACGATGGGGCACGCAAAGAAGTACGCAGAAAGGAAAATCCTAAATCTACCCACTTCTCACAGGTCATAGCCTAAGCTCTAAGGGTCCTAAAACCTAGAGCTCTGATACCATAAATTGTAACACCCCAACCCGACAAGGGTAAAGATATCTGTCACGGTTTCACATCAGAACTTTAACTAATGTATAATAGCGGAAGCCTTTACAAAACTTACAAAAGATAATATAAATAACTTATATTCAAAATAAATCTAAGATCTCTATGGTCAAAGTCTTGCTCTCATCTCTACTCTCAACCCAGATCAGCTATCCCATAAGCTTATCTTGAATGCTTAATACCTGCCGCAGGAAAAGAAAAGTGCGGCTGAGCTTACAAAGCCCAGTGAACGAATATAACGAAACAAAAGCAAAACAAATATACGAATAACAAAATAAAATGAAATAATGACGAAGGATCTTTCAGGATTCTGCGGAAGCACAAATATACAGAAATCCAAACAAAACATAACAAATAGACATCACATAGCACATTAAAGACACAAACACAAACACATCAGGACAACCAAACATACAACATATCAAGATAACAGATTACATATAAGCCAAACGGAAAGTCTCAAAACTAACGGAAACAGTTTCTAGCAAAATAAACATGGCATTCATACAAATCAATTAATCAACATTTAATGTACTTAATTCAATATTGCAACAATGAAATTAGCGATTCAAATCATGGCGATCACACAAACAAATAGAAACATAGCAGACAACTATAATTAGAAAGACCAAACAAAACATAGCATAACCATTAGCAATTATCCAAACAGATATCATAAGCTAAACCAGTTCTCAGATCAAATCCTAACATCAGCAGAGTTCAGACATGGCAGATCACATAGGCAATAAAACACTAACATCTACGCAAAGTTACCAAAATTAACTGATCAAACTATACATATTAAACTTATAAAATACTAACTATCACACTAACACATTCATCTCACAGACCAACGAATCCACATAACGATAAACTATCATAATATCGAGTTCGACAGATGAATCATATTTAAGCATAGTAGATGGCATTCACATAAACATACAATAGCATACACATGTATAACATATAATAAGCAAGACATAATCATAAGCATTTAACATACCAAAACATAATCGAATACTTATCACATAATTAGCAAATCTGATTTAGTTAACTACCTCGAGCCCGAACATATCATATCAAAATCATCATACATATGCATGAGTCATCTTAGCAAATAATTTGGAGTAGCTAGCTCCCGAAGTTGTGAAACGCGCGTATGCACACGACATCATTCACCGGACAAATCATATCGGATAATGATCGGATCTAGGATGCATCCATCGCCCTGAGACAAATATTGGCCATAACATATACTTGAGCTCATAACAGATACGAGATAAGGGCGTGGCGAACATCACTCTCTCGCCCTAGAGTCATATCGAGGTGCATCAACGATACGGACATGGAACCCCATGACTAGTTATTATTTGGCTCGGTGTCAAACTAACTTAGGTCAAACAAATTGTCATAAATGACACGGATCATAAATCATCATAAAGATCTCATATAACTTATCAGATAACATCATATCATAAAGTTCATATTCAAATATAGCAAAGTTCATCAATTACACATATCAAAGTCTTCTTAACATAAAGTTCACATCAGATATGGCATAGTTCACTAGATCATAAGTTCAGATAAGTAACAAATCAAACATTCAGAACAGGGTTCATAGCAATGGCATAGGAAATCCTAATAAGCATAAGAGAATGACAAGGAAGGGAAACATGAGGGACCTTTACTGAAAAGGTCAGAATATCCGTACCTTAAAGCAATGAGAGAAAAGAAACGAATGTAGGAATATGAAGAAGTAACGTCGCGTCTCCCTCAACGAATCTACACGGATTATGATTTATTTAATACTTATTAGTATAACGGATTAATCTCATTAATACTTTTAGAGTTGTCAGATTATTCCCATTTTTAGTGACAGACGAATTACAACATTTTAGGGTATACCTCATTAATTCACCAACTTTCTATTTAGGTTCTAGGGTTTCCCTTACTCTTTAAATATTACTAAATACACATTAAATTCACCTATTACTTCTTTTAATGATTTCCCAATTTAACCTAGAACGTAAATGATAACAAACGAAATTAACTTAAACTCTTGCGTGTCTCTACAAAATCAATTTACACTTGTTGAACCCATAATTGCTCAGAATTACAAATTACACCCTTGACATCTTTAAGTTCACAATCTCACCTTACTTTATCAGATTTTACCCTTTTAACCCAAAGGTTTTAGAATTTACAAAATGTACCCTAATAAATTAAATACAATTCGTATGGCCCTTTAAATATCCAATATTACATGTTTAACCCCCACACTTATTTTTATACGTTTAAGACCTTTATTTTCTGTTTACAAAAATAACCTTTAAGTTTCAATATTTACAAAACCAACCCAAACCTTTATTTAAAACCGAATAAGTATAATTTCAAGTACAAGCCCTAAACCTAGGTTTCACCAATCATTAGCTTATCATTACTACTTCATTAATTACCTTCCATGATTATAAGGAAACCCTAGTTTACACAAAACCCTAATCGCCTTTTTAAAACCTTTCCTTTTATGCTTTTCGAATCAAGAAAAACCCAAAACAATTTACACAAGCTTCAAATCCTTGGACATGTATTTTATTCAGGTTGTATATCATATACTAACTTCTGGAAAAATAGTTTCATAATCTCTAAAGATATTATAAGCTCATTCGTTATATTCATACGCTTTTTAGGGTTTTGGATTTCAAATAATTCCATACGACATATAAATCATGCATGGCCAATTTTTATGTGTTATATACGACTTATAGGACTGAAATCAACATTAGAAACATACCCTTGATGAGCTTGAATCGATAGAACAAGAAAACACAAAAACCCTTTTGTGAAACCCTAATTCCTTCAAAACACACCACGACTAAAACAGCAACTCGGAACTCGATCACTATTTTTCCCACCTTCTATACCTTGAATCTCGTCCAAGAAAAATGGTCCCAACCTCTGGAAACTGGAATTCGATTTATTTAGGGTTTTGGAGTCGGTTTAGGGTTAATCGGCAATAATGAGTTATTAGGGACCGAATATATGTATATATACTTGATTTATTATTTTTATTATGGGCTTTAATATGTATTGGACTTAAATTAAATGGTCTCTTAATAGTATAAATTTATATTGGGCTTTTACTAATTAAATTCTTTTATAAAACATTTAAATATATTCGGTTATTAAGGAAAATACAAAATTAATTTTTATAAAATCATAAACTATAAAATTAACTTTACAAAGTCATTCAAAATTTATTTGGATCATATGTGATTTTCTTATAAGGTTTCTGAATTTACGTAGCTCATTTGGTATTACATTTATTTAGTTATTCTTACTTTTGATCATAAGGGTATTTTGGTCTTTTGTGAATTTTAGAAATTCGGTATTACACATTAGCCGTTTTTTTCTTATTTTACAACTGACGACACGTCAGCGCAGTCAAACCCAAACACAAGTTCAAAAGTCAAAGGAACAATTAGTCCCCCATTTAATCCTTTACCCACCCACCCTGATCATTTTAAAAACACACAATAATCACTTAAACCTAATCAACACACATATTCATCTGTCAAAAACACACACACAATCAATGAATCCAGATAATAAAAAAGGTATGTTTTTTTTTTAATGTTTTAATATATCAGTTGATGATTGATTGTAGAATAATTAATAACAGCTTTTTTGATCTGTAAATGGTGATGTTTGGGGTTGTTAGTGATTCTATGTAAAATGGAGTTGTTTTGTAGTTAACAATGGTTGTTAGATGTGTAATGCATGCTTTGTTTTTTGTTTTTCATGCTCTGATTTTTGTATAAATAATAATTCTTATGTGTTTGATGAACAGTTTATAAAGTAGTTGGAATGCCCCTAGTAATGTACCTAGAACTTTATTTTTTTTTGCTAGTAATGTGCCTAGAACCATTGTTTCATGCCTAATTAAGTGTTTTGTGTTTGAGTATTTTTTGTTGCCTGTTTGTGAGTACACTGAGAGGTCCAAATCAATGAGAGCATTGGAATGTGCCTAGTTTGTGATTGGCCAACAATGAGAGTACCTAGCAGACTTGTTTGCGCTTGGCCACCAATGAGACTACAAATGCAGCCTAGTTTATGATTGAGCATCATTGAGAGTTCAAATGCAGCCTATTTTGTGAGATTGGCCAAGAATGACAGTACCTAGCAGACATGTGTGAGATTGTATAACTTATGAGAGTACCTAGCAAACATGTGTGAGATTGACCACCAATCACAGTACCTAGCAGCCGTGCTTCCTTGTTTGGAATAACACAAAAGATGACCAAATATGAGAACACACTGGATCCTTCTACAATGGTAAACCTTCAAAAAGTTTTTCTTTGGTTGTGATATAGCTTAACATTTGAATCAATCAAACTGATCTAACATTTGTTATTTGCAAATGTCATACCAATTACTTCTGATTCAAGCACTTCATAATCAAGTGCTTTAGGAATCCTTCCTGACCTCCTTGCTTGGTATTATCCACAGCAAGATTATTCAAGCTCTGATATTGAGCTAGTGGAACCTCTCTAAGCCATTGAAGTTCTAGAGCCTCTCCGAGCTAAAGATCCTATCCTAGCTCTTCCTGTGCCAGTTCAAATGCCAATTCAAAAGCCTCACAAACTGAAATTTAAGCAGGATATTGTCTTGGGACTGGCAACTAAGAAAACTTGGACTGCCATTGAGAACAAGACCTTTAGGACTAAAAATCCAAAAGGTTTTGGAGCACCTGAATGCAGTCATGGGAAAGTCAAGAGGAAGATGGTTTAGGGGTTTAGGATCTCCATTAACAGCTTTTGTGCTTGGCAAGCATGGTATTTGGTGGTAGTAGTTCTAACCTTTTGATGAATGTAATTAATGATGGTACAATAACTGGTAATCTGTAGTTTCAATGGATCTATTTTATAACTTTAAATGGTAGCAGTTTGGTTTGTTAAATGGTAGCAATTTGGTTTGTTAAATGGTAGCAGTTGGTTTGTCTTTTGCAGGTTACTTCATTTCTGCAAATCATAGGTAATTGATATTTTAAATGGTTTTTTGTAGAGCAAATAATGTGTTGTTCATTTATGCAGATCATAGTTTATTGGTATTTTACGTGTTATCTGCAAAATTGAAGTAAACATGTTCTCTGCAAATTTTACATTTTTGTGTTCATGATCTTGGTGTATGATTTAATGATTTGTGAAAATTTGAGTTCTTGATTTGAGATGCAAATTTGTGTTAACGTGTATGAATGATGATTTTTGTATGATTCATGATTTGAGATTAAGAGAATGATAAAAGATTTTGAAATGGGTAAAAACCATGTAAAGCACCCAGGTCTTTAATATGATTTTCCATGTAGGATAAAATTAATAACGTGGAAAATAAAATTTGTATACTGGTGGTATTTACAGGTAACATCAAGTTTTGTTGGTGATAAAAGGTATTAAAAAAATAAATTGGTGGTATTTAAAAATCTGGGAAAGTTAATTGGTAATATAAAAGTCATTTGGTTTTTTGGAGGCTTAGGATTGATTCGGATTTGGATTTGGAGAGAGAAAAAAATATAACATGTAATTAAAAAAACAATATTTTAAAAGTTAGTTTATAAAATATTATAAAAAATTAATTATAGCGATAATTTTTATTAATTTATTGAAAATGTTGTGAGAGTAAATAAATGTGAGACCCATCTTGAGTATGGTTGGCTAAAAGACACTATATTGGTGCGAAATCATATTTTGCTAGCATGGCTCACATAAATTCATTCCTATTTTGTATCAAATAATTGTCATTGGGTTTGAAAGGATTCTTTGAATCTAAAAATACCTAACCAGATATGCCCTAAGTCTTTAACCCTAATAAAGTATAACTAGAAGGTACCACCATGCAATCGCGGCAGTCACGATGACTATTTTATAGCGAACAAATGCTTTTCATGTGACCTTTTAGCACGATAAGGCAGACCGACGTCTTCTTTTTTATGTTATTTTGACAATAAATTCTGATACCAAAAATTTTGTTTAGCTCATGCCGTTCGGACTCGAGACCGTTCGAGACTCAGCCCATTTTGCCCGTTGTCTGTTCGAGATTGAATATTTGTATAATGTCTTTATTATTTGTATTAGTGACATTTAATGCAGGAATTGTGTTTAATTTGGTTGTACAATATGCTTGATAATTTGTATTTTTTATGTAAGAGGTGTTTTAATAACTGTATTAATTATACTTATTGACCATTAAATTAATTGACTATATTAAATAGCATTAATGATGTGTTATTTTTTTTTTATTATGTGCATTAAAGTGGTGTACACTATGCTTCTTGTCTTGTACGTCTGACAATTATGTGCATTATTCAATGTGATGTATTGAATTTTAAGTCTTCCTTTTAGGGTGGTGGCAACGCCTCTCGGCATGCCTTAGGCATGAACAATGCCGATCGGCATGATCATTGCCTCGTCCTAGGCATGAATCGGTGTGGCATGCATTGGAGCTAAATCGGTATAGTTTACCGATTCTACATCAAGGCAAAACTAGCCGTTACATGCATTAAAAAAAATCCTTTTAATTCTCAGAAGAACCGTTATTATTATTACTCCGGTTAAACGGCATTCCACGCCGGTGATTCATCAGTCCTCCTCCTCCGGCGACGGACATGTTCCGACCTGCTCCGGCACCGATGTCCTTCGATGAGCTCCGATTCATCTTTTATAACAATACATTAAGTTATATAAGTTATGGATTCATTTGTGTGTGTTTTTGAGCGTGTGTGTTTTTGAGTGTGTGATTAGTGTGTGTGAGATCTGTTTGTTGTTGATGATGAAGATGAAGGAAGAGTAAAGGTTACAAGTTTTGGGTTTTTTTTTTGGTACAGGTAGCCATGTGACATGCTTTACTTTGTTTATTGTTTTTCTTTTTTTATAATTAGTACACATAAAAATGGATTGGGTGGATGGATATAATTATAAAAATAAAATAAAAATAGATGAGGTATGGGTTAGGCATGATTGCCATTAAAAATCTATTGTTAGGTATGAGATGAGATGGAAGGATATTATTGGCGGGTGATTAGGCATGAAAATTCTTGTTAGGCATGGTTGCTTGCCTTTATAGTAAGTGTGAGAACTTTATTTTTTAAGACTTCCTTTTAAAGAAATTCCCAAACACTTTATATAGTAGTATAGATAGGGTATTGTTAATTTAAAAAGTTATTAAAAATATATTAAAAATAATAAGTTTTATAATTTAGTTAATATTCAACAACTTTACCCTTATTTTTTTAAGTTTTATTTTTCACACAATCGACACTTATATTTTTATATTTATTATTTGTCATATATACGTTTTTTTTTTTTTTTTTTTTTTTTTTTAACTTTAACAAAGAAAAGTTTAATTTTGAACTTCAATTGGTTAATAAAAAGACTCACTTTGTCACGTGACAAACTAGTTTGAATACATAAGAGATTAACCTTACAGATTCAACTAGTTGAACATGTTACCCAAACCAGTTTTAAGAAAGAAAAGAAAAGAAAAGAAAAAAGAAACATGAAACACCAAAGGCCCTTTGGTTCGGTGGTATGTGGCCCAACATCCAATAGGTCGTGATTTTAAGAGCACTAGGTATCGTTGGTGTTATCCAATGATGTTATAGCAAAAAATGCTGTCACTTTAGCTTTTTTCTCATATAACTCAGAACCTATAACTTAACAAAAAACATTCGATCTCTCTCCATCACTTAAGTTATAAGACACCCGATCCCATAGTTTAAAAAATAAAGCACAAATAAAAAAAAAGAAGAAGAAAAGCACCTTATAACTTGACTATGAATTTGACGCAATGCCTTATAACGTGAGGGGCTATGGTATGGAGTGAGAGAATATTATATTCACAAAGAGTTTATAAAATTAGAGATGTCTTTAATTTTATCTTATGAGATCTCAGTACACAGCATGCCAAATCGATGGTAAATAAGAGGTGAGAATAAGTGGAATCACGTGTCATTAAATGAATAAATTAGGCGTAAAATTAGTCACAAATTAGGCATCTCAATCATTTTTATAAAAGGAACATTTTTCCGTGGAGAGATAAACATGCCTAAAAAGTAAAACCCCAATACATCTTTTTCCCGCCAAAACCACATTTCCCCCAACTTCTCCGGCCAAAATGTACGACGAGAGACCGGAAAACATCCTAACCGACTTCTTAACAGAATACCACTCCGATCAGATCGAATCAATCCTTCTATCTTCCGATCACCGTCTTCATTACCCTCTCTATGTCGAGTAACTAACTTATCCATACCTAACCCTAACTGTTTAATCACTTTACTTTTTCTTTTCTTTTGTATTATTAGGTTAGTGAATGTTTGATTGTTTGTTTTGTGTCAGTTTTTCTGAATTAATGGAGCATGATTCCTTGCTTGCTCACGAGATACTTAATTATCCGACCGAGTACTTGCCGCTGTTCGATCAAGCCGCGCGATCGGCTCAGGTTCATTGTTGATTTTTTTAATTATGTGTGAAGGCATGTTGTAATGAATTTTATTTTGTTTAATTAGAGTGTTGGTAACTTGGTATAATGTTAGGTTATAGGAAGCTGAGTATGTGCTGTGGTCCCGGGCACTGGCGGAGACAGGATGGGGGAGGGTGGGCATGTGCCCCCTATCGAAAAAAATTGTAGTGTAGAATTTTCAAAATATCTGGCTATTTTTGTAATTTGCCCCCAAACTAACTGATTTGTAGTGTAGTTTCTAGAAATTATCAAAGTTTGTCCCCTCGACCATAACTTTCTGGCTCTGCCCCTGGTTAGGGGACACTCATGTATTTCTGAGACGTAGTGTTAATATTTATTAAAAAACCTTAACTGTTCTAAAATGCACCCGTTCTAAAGAAAATTGTGTTTTCTGGCCTTGTTTAGTGTTTCTAAAATGCATTTGGTCAATTTGTATGCATATACATTAAAAGAGTGTAATTTAGCAGCGAGGGTTGTTGGGAAATGTTTGTTAGAGTTAAAGTTTGTTATTTACATCATATTCTGTATTTGGCAAGATCTCGAGCTTATTCTAGTAGCTACTTGAAACCTTACCAAGGTGGCATGGTGGTCAGAAACTATTTTCCTGTATTTTCCTGACAAGAGGTATGAAGTTTGAACCTCACTAGGTACACATCTTGAAGGTGGCGAGGGAAAGGGTCGGAAACGGTCACGGGGATACCCCAGTTAGGCTCCGTACATATGACTCAAAGACTTGCCCTCCACGAGTAACATGATAAGGGAAAAAACTCACCCATTTACCCTTTTTACTTGAAGTAGCATATGATTTAGGATCTCACAAATTTGAAAAGTTCTCGTAAGCTTTATTAGTCAAACGGAGCTTATATTTTAAGGAAGCTTTTCTTTCTAGAAATATAGATTTAGGCTCTCGTATACTCTTTGCAAGGCTGCGTGCCAAACACGCAATAGGGCTTCTGATCATGTGCTCTTGCAACGGGATTAATTGCACTAAAATGTAACATACTATTAACTTTTTTTTTCATTGTATGCAATATACTTTGTTTCTTTCGTTTCTTTCGTTGTACGTAACGCGTAAACATGCTGACATTTTGATGAAATCGTGTGTAAAATAATGTGCTTGCATTCTTTGACCTATTGATTTAACAATTTAATGTCATTACGCACAATTACATCAAATTGTAAACAATGGAAAAAAAAAAAACAAAGTATGTATTATAGGATGACACAAAGGTGAAATTATGCTACATTATGGTGTATTAACTCTTTTACACTTCTGTAAATTTAAATTCCGGTGTTGGTTTATTTCGGGATTTAGGAGCTTGTCTGCAAAGAGGTTAAGAAAGTTTGGGAGCTTGAAAGTCGTAGTCAAGGTTTCGAATGTCCGGCTCCAAGTATTAAGGAATTCGTGCATGTTCGGATTGAAATTTGTGGTACTATCTTTGATAATCCAGGTAAATTTGCCTTTTCTATATAATCATCTGTTTACTTTTTGGCCTTTAATGCTCTTTACCATATCTTCATTCCAATCACAAAATGCTCTGCACATATTAAGGAAACATGTACTTTTGTCAACAGTTTCTCTTTAGGATGGTTAGTCATTTTACCCGAAAATGGGACTTCCTTAAAACAAAACAAAGTATTTTTGCTTAGTTGATTTGATGTTGTATACCTTGAGAAGCTATTGATATGTGCTTGGATGGAGTAGATTTTTGTCCAAGTATCGGGCGCGTTCGTGTGAAGCATCGTGGCATTCTTCTCACTCTGAAGGGAACGGTAATAAGATCTGGAGCGACTAAGATGATAGAAGGGGAGAGGATGTATGAATGTCGGAAATGTAAACACAGGTTGGTTTTACTAGATTTTTCTTTTCCTTTTCAGTTAAGTATTTTAACATTATTATTTGTATATATGATGCATAATGATGGTATTATCCCCATTTTATATCACCTGTTAGCGACTTTGTCGTCTTAGTACTGGTTGCTTATGTGAGCGTTATCATTTAGGAGATGTTTCTTGGGCTTAAAATACTAATGTGAGACGTAAATCTATAGGTTTAAAGTCCATCCTGAATTGGAAAGCAGGAATTCCATACCCAAGCCAACAGCTTGCCCCTCCGAGGTCATTATTCATTCTTTACTTCTTTCAGTGATTGTACACAAACTTGCTATCTATGATCAGGTGAATAGGAATTTGAAAACAGGCTTAAAATGCTGTAAAACAAACTTAATCACCTTAACTGAAAAGAGAAAAGTTGCGATAATGAACATGGGAACATGTTAAAGTATCCAGTAAGTTATAAAGAAGAAAGAGAAATAACTAAGAAAGTGGGGGAACATGTTTAAATTCCCATCTGAAGTTTTGTGTTTTTATAAACTCATTTGCTTTTCAGCTAGTCTCTCTACCCACTGGTTTACCCTGGTGTAGGGGTAGGATCTGTCTACATTTTACCTCCCCCATACCCTGCCTTGGCGGGATTGGGTATGATGTTGTTGTTGTTGTTGTTGATTTGCTTTTCAGCTACAGTTTGCCCTTTTTATATTTGTGGTGCTATTCTAGATGTTGACAACATTTGTTATCCATTCAACAGAAGTCCAAATACTGTGAAAGCACCAGTTTCCAGCTGCTAGAGGGCAACCAAGTGTGTCATGATTACCAGGAGATAAAGATCCAAGAAAGCACTCAGGTTTTGGGTGTTGGGGCAATCCCACGCTCAATTCCTGTTATTTTGCAGGATGATCTTGTTGATGTTGTTAAAGCTGGAGGTACCATATCATAACAATTTTGTTGTTTCACTAGTATTGTTAGCCAATGTGTTAAGTTAATAAGTAGCAATGCTTCCAAAATTGTGTTTTTTAATGTACATAAATGCTACTGTCGCCCTGTGAAAGCTTTCTTCATTTTTGAAGCCGGGAGGCTAACTCATTGTAAAATCATCTGCAGATGAGGTGATCGTCACAGGAGTTTTGACAGCTAAATGGTCTCCAGATTTGAAAGATGTTCGCTGTGACCTTGAACCTGTATTGGTGGCAAACTATGTGAGGTATTCTGTAGCTTACTCTCATCTCTCAAACGATCTATAATGAGCACAAGTGCAATTGAGCAAGAATTTTTAAAGGCAGATGAACATGTCTACAATTACCACTCCTTGACTTGATAAAAACAGTTGAGATTGAGAGGGTTGTTTGACTGATAATATATATGATGCTAAAGTCGTAAAAGATATAATAACCATCACGAGTGTAAAAGTGTAAAACAACACAACCTGCAATAAATAATTGATAATTGGTTCTCTCCTGTCACATATATTCTTCTTCTTTACTTTTGCCTTAACTTCCGATTTTGTTGTTCTAGGCGAATCAATGAGATAAAATTGGATATAGAAATCCCTGATGACATTCGTCAGCAGTTTGAGAATTTTTGGTCAGAATTTAAAGACACACCTTTGAAAGGTGAGAATGTAAGATTTGATGGTAACAGTTTATTATATTCTATTTGAGTTTAATATAGATAAATTTGCAACGTATTAAATCTACAGGTAGGAATGCCATTCTTCGTGCCATTTGTCCACAAGTATACGGTCTCTTCACTGTGAAATTAGCAGGTAGCTTTTGCTCTAAATTCCCCTCATCATTAAAATTTGATTTTGCATTGCTAGATTCAAAGATCAATTGACAAATTTGTTTGTTATGAACACAATTATCTTCCAATGTAGTTGCATTGACACTTATCGGAGGAGTACAACATGTTGATGCTTCTGGGACAAAAGTCAGAGGCGAGTCTCATCTTCTTCTTGTTGGCGATCCAGGTAATGCTATGCTCTACATATCCATACTATAAATGTGGAAAATAAATGAACGGATACATTAACATGCTCTTTGATAAGATTCATAAAACAATCTAAAACATTCTCATCAATATTTATGATAAGGTATATTTATCACACCATTCCTCTACAATCGTACCGATTAGAGAGCCTTTTAACTCCAAATAAGTCTAAAAGTTAGTTTTAGGTACGTTAATGGTGTCATTATCTCATCATTTCAAAAGGATATCACAGCCATAAAGATTGATCAACTTCCAATATATGTAATTTTTTAGGTACAGGAAAATCCCAGTTCTTGAAATTTGCTGCTAAGTTGAGCAAACGATCTGTTATCACTACTGGGCTGGGAAGCACTAGTGCTGGATTGACAGTCACTGCGGTCAAGGATGGAGGTGAGACTGATCGTTTTTCTGCTAGCATTCCAATTCTGTCTTTTCATCTACTTATATATACAACATTTTCCCAGTTAGGAATGTGCATAATTTGCTTACACTCTGAGTTGAGTGAGTTCTGTTTGATAATAAAAGATAAGTGCTTTATTGAAATTGTAGGTGAATGGATGCTAGAAGCTGGGGCTCTTGTGTTAGCGGATGGTGGACTTTGTTGCATTGATGAGTTTGATAGGTACCATTTCCAAAGACACATTGGTCTTTTTCACATATAGTATGATACTAAAGATAAGTAGTTGAAAATGGGTCATAGCAAAGATAAAGTCTAAAATTTTTTGAACAGAAAAAAGACAATGGAGCAACTGTATAATCATATTTTACATGCTGGCCCGATTGGTAATTAAAGAGCATATGTTACATTTGTCATGTAAAACTAAAAAATGATTTTACTTTTTGACAGCATGAGGGAACATGATAGAGCCACTATACACGAGGCAATGGAGCAGCAGACTATAAGTGTTGCTAAGGTATAGCCTTTTTACATACACTTTATCCCCTGTAAAAACCATGGCTATTGATCTTTCACGAGTCTTACTGTGATAGAAAAATAGTAAACGTTTATTATCAGCTGTTATTTTTTGGCCTGATCTATGTTCGTTTTTTTAGTTGGTTATCGTGAAATTACTTTAATGGTTTAGCAGACTTTGACTTCGTGATAATCTAATTAATTTTCAGGCGGGTCTTGTAACCACTCTCAGTACAAGAACTATAGTCTTCGGTGCAACAAATCCTAAAGGCCAATATGATCCTGATCAATGTATCATTTCTTGCAAATTCTTATATGTTTATGTTTAATTCCTTGATATGGTTCTCTCGTTTTCTACTACTTACACAATCATTCTTAACAATGTTCAGCTCTATCTGTCAACACCACATTATCCGGGCCGTTGATCAGCAGATTTGACATAGTTCTGGTTCTTTTGGACACAAAAAATCCAGACTGGGATAAAGTTGTCTCGGATCATATTCTTGATCAGGTACCAACTACTCTACTTAATGTTGCCTGTGCCCTATTGATCATTGCCGCATGACTAGATATTGAGAGTAGTTATTATGAACAGGCAGAACCAGAGAAGGACATATGCCATGAAGATGTGAGCAAGAAGTGGCCACTTTCTTTGCTCAGAAGGTACAGGTTTCTGATATATAGCACTCATTCATATGGTGTAAGGAGTTTGTGGGTTCCTATTTTATATAAACTTAAGAATCGGAGGTTATTGGTGTTTTAATGTGAGTAGGTATATCCACTTTGTAAAAGGATATTTTAGACCAACTCTGAGCAAAGCAGCAGAAGAAGTTATTTCGAGTTATTATCAACTCCAAAGAAGATCTGCAAAAGAAAATGCAGGTTTCAACATTACCTTCAATTCTTTCTATACCCTTTTCTTTAGAAAAAATAATAACTAATCTCTTTACCGAATGCAGCAAGAACGACTGTTCGAATGCTTGAGAGTTTAATCCGACTTGCTCAAGGTATAACACTTACATATAGGCATCAATTTCACCTTTTACTTATGAATGGGTTGATCTGGGTTGTGTTTTATTTCAAAAGGGTCAAATTAAGAAATTTAGCTAAAGAGAACCCAAACAGGTCTAATGGGTTGAAAATCGCCAAAAGTCTATTTTAAATGCATAGAAACCTTCTAACTTGTTTTATCCAATGAATTAGATTATTATTACTATAAAATCAGTTTATAAGTATTAATTAACAAATTTTATACTGTATCTATTAAGAATAATAATTGGACCAAAAAGTGGTAGCAACCCATCCATCTTGCCACCTCTACTTCTACCCCTTGCAAAGTTATAATATCAACATCATTTGTGTGTTATAACATGTTACCATTGCAGCACATGCACGATTGATGTTCAGGAATGAAGTCACTCAATTAGATGCCATCACAGCAATATTATGCATTGAGTCATCCATGACAACATCAGCTATTGTTGATAGTGTTGGAAATGCATTGCACTCAAATTTTACTGATAACCCTGATCAAGAATGTATCCTTTTTTCTTAGCCCATACTATGTGCATGTTTCTGCATTTACTTTTACTACCAAAAGATTCAAAAAAAAACAAAAAATTGTGTAACTTACAAATAATTGCAGAAAAACCATGATTTCATTAATAATCAAAAATAATAATTAAAAAAAAAAATGATGTCAGTGTACCAAATAGCAGTAATAACCAATTTGACGAATGTGTATTTCAAAACTGTATGTTTTGGAAATAAAGCTGAGTACTTTTGTCAAATTTGTGAACGTTGTAGATTCTTTTTAAAACAGGGAATGACTTATGAAAGTAGTCGTAGTTGGTTAATTCCTTGACTAAAGATGCAGATGCCATTCAAGAACAACAGATCCTTGCAAAGCTAAAGTCTTTTGATGAATTTCCAGATTTCACTCAGTGAACACATGGCCATTAACTGGAGAATAGCATGACATATTGTTAGTCATGTACATGGACACGTGTGACACTGTACCTAAATTACATGATGCCATTTGCTCATATAGTCATCACTTAGCTTCTAATGTGACTATATCACAAGGAATGTGTCTCATGAGGCCATTATGCCACGAGGTGGGTGTGTATACTGCGCTCCATAGCTGTGTTATAATGTTGATGGGCATCGAAACGAAATATTTGTACTCATCCTCGTTAGTATGATTATTGTAAATAGGAATGATACCTATGGCTTTTGGATTCCTTTAAATCCGCCCGGGAGATGAGTTTATAAAGTTCATTCTCGGTTCATTTTGTGTGTCTTGTTATATTTTTCTTTTTAATCTCTCCAAATCCATGTTCTTTGTTATAAACTCGTGGCTTTCCTTTTTGTTAGTAATCATACCCATTTTTGTTTCAGTTACATATGCTATCAGTTTCATACTCAATAATCTCCTTAAGCTTAAAATGTAACTAACAATATTGCATAACTTTTTGGGATTTTAGGATCAATGTTGAATCTTAAAGCTACAAAGAATAAATAATGATATTACCCTTTGGGGTGTCCGACAATCAATAACAAGAAACAACTCTAGGAGTCTAAGAGAGCATTACATACGATATTTTCTAGAAAATATTTTAGGGTTAATGGTGCGGAAAATATCTTTTTCTTTTTTATTATTGTGACATAAACTTTTTTTTTTTTATTGTAACAAAATAAACTTAATGACTACTATTGTAACCAAATGGTAATTAAGCGTGGTAATTAGCGCCAACAAGTGGTAATTAAGCGTGCCATTTTGGTTCTGATAGTAGTCGTTAAGTTATTTATTACAATAAAAAAAAAGTTTTATCATCACAATAAGAAAAGTGGAAAGTTGTATTTTCTGCACTATTAACCCAATATATTACTATATTATACAATCATCAATCCGGTCAATACATATACATCCATGTACATGCTGCGTTCGAGTTAATTTTGGAAAGAAAGGGAAGAAGTGGAGAAGGCGAGAGGAAATTAAAAAATTGTGTTCCGAGTATTTATGAGGAAGAAGAGAGGAAAGGAAAGAAAATTACATCAAATTTCCTCTCCAAACTTTCTTCCCATTATGGGATGATTAGGAGAGAAAGAAGCTAACAACTTATTTTATTTTTTAAAATCACCAAAACACCCTTGTGCATGTAAGTTTCTCCGGCGCACATATACATACATACGTGGTTATCTTTTACATATATTAATCCATTTTTTAGTAGCTATCCAAGTTGTAGTATCTCCGGATGATCATCGATCAATTTGATTCGTCTATGTTTCATGTTCCCGTTTTATAACATAGCTAATTAGATTTATATTTTTGTAGTACTAATTTATTTACACGTGATTTTTGTAGTCTTAAAACATGACACTTTCATGTAACATTAAAGTATTAAACACATACATATACTTATGTTATAGATAGTTCCATATTCTTTATTGTATTAGTGAACTCATTATATCAGGAAAAAAAAATCTCATTTGCATATCTGTTAATACATACTAAAATTTTACTTGCCCCACAAAAAAAATTATAATAATAGATCTTAGTTAGTTAAGTAATTAACTACTCTCTTGTTAGAAACAACTTCTAAGTGTTCTTGAAATGTTAATGCATGTCACTTGTGGACTATTTGTGTTGTAATATGGATGTGTTTATTTTAATAGTATATTAAATAAGAAAAAAAAATGTTATGTAACAATAAAGGGTATAATTGTAAAAATTAGGCTTCTCTTTTTTTCTCTCAGCTAGGAATACAAAAAAGTTGTAAGTTCTTTCCTCTTCTTCTCAACTCGGGAACACAAAAATACAACTATTTCTTATCCTTACTCCTTCATTCCTGTTCTCTTCTTTCTATACTCTTTCTTTTCTTTCCTCTTCAAACTCGGGAACAGAGTAAAGACCAAAAAAAAGACAAAAAAAAAAGAAAAAAAAAAAGATTTATGTTGAAATCATGCATGCATTTGCATGGGTCCATCATATCAATTGAAATTTCAACACAATTATAATATGCTTAGGCTCGACACAGTCGTGACCCAGATCACCGGGTGTCACATCATCTTTCTCTCTCCGGCGACCAGATACGACCAAGTTGCCACAATCGACGACCAAGTTTTTTTTCTTTTTTTATATTTAATGCCAAACGGTCGATTTTTTTGGGAAAGCAACACTTTGAAATCGGTTGGATTTTCAACCGATGTTGAAATTTTAGACCCTCGACCGATTTGCCAACCGATGCTCCACGGTCGTCAACCGATCAAAATATCGGTCGTTGTCTTTTTTTTTTTTGGTTGCCCGACCGAAGTTTTCCTCTCCACTGTGTCTGTCTAGCCTTATAGAGCATTCTCAACAATCATTTTGTTCCAAACAAAAAATAAAAATCGTACAACAGCCATTTGTGCCCAAGACATAAATTTGTTACCCCTATTACTATTTTGCCCTTTTGATTGTCCAAAGGATACCTTATCCTTCATTATCCAATGCTCATGTGTGTGTGTTCAAGAGTAAAAGTATGTAGAAACAAGGACAATGTGTGTTTGTGCTAGGGTGAGGGCATAAAGAAACAAAGATAATAACTCAATAATCCAAATAAAATAAATACGACCCTTATGCATTATACCCTTTGCAGGTTCTAAGGAATAGAAAGGCCACACAAACACATTATGGCATTATGCAACAATAACTCAACAATTTTATTTCTAAACAAAGTCATTGTTATACATGATCATGACTGATCCCAAAAGGTCAAAATTCAAAAGTCAAAAAACTATGCGGTTTTTTTGTGCTAAAAAACCTGTCATGAAATGAAGGGGGTTATCCAATGAACATGAAAGATATCTACTTCACAGAACTTGAGAATCAGAACAGCCCCAAAAACTTCCACCATGCACCGCCAACAACTGTCCAGATCACTGCGTTAATACAAGCCATAATAAATCCAAATTTAAATACATCTGGGAGCTCCACATAACCAGCTGTTGACAATACACACAAAAGAAGGAAGACAAAAAATTATATTAGTCGCAATGCACCAAAATAAATGAAGAGACCTCATTATAATTGCATGATGTAGATCACTTCATTTGACCTCAAAAGTCAAACTAGGATCACTACTTATCACGTGTAAGAGAAAAAGTAACATACCTCCAAAGTAAACAGCAGCTTGACCACTGCTATAATGAGTTTGAGCACCAAATAAGTTTGTGTTATAAGCTAAAGCAAGTGCCGCCAATACACCAGGCACCCCAGCAGCCAAATGCATAGCAAGAAACGCAGAGTACAAGGCTCCCACATGACCCGTTTGACTAGCAAACATGTAGTGGATTAGGAAGTAAGCTCCTTGTAGAACACCAAATGCAGCAGGCCAACTCAAAGAGAAGGATTGAAGAAATTTAGCTACACAATTAGACATCCATGATACTACTCCGAGATTCGTTAATTGACCCGCCATTCCCACCAGTATTGCAAACCAAGTCAATGTGTCCCATGCTGATTTTTCAGTTAAACAATCGTCCCATTCAAGCACTCCTAATAATAATAGTATCGATAAACCCAACATTGCAGTAACAACACTCGGTATTCCAATAGAATCCCTGTTTAGACAAGAGGCTATATTAGAAATTTGTATTCGTTTATACCTATTTCACAATTTTCCATTTGTTGGTCCCGTATTCCACTGGCAGACTTGGGAGTATCAACCACGGTATTTATAATGTACTTTTTAAAAGAAATTACGAAACACAGACAATTTTTCATCACCATTCTCCATTTCTTCTCAAATCATATTAATAGAATCCACCAAAAATGGTCAATAGCGGTGGCAATTTCGACCCATTTACTTGTATAAATGGGTCAATTCCAGTTATGTTTCATTATTAATGGGTCAAATAGATAAATTAAATAATATAGTTGAGAAACAAACCGGCTCAAAGTCTCCAAAAAGCATATTTTGAATGCATACAATCTCCAAATTTAGTTTTACTATAAAAAGAGCAACTATTGTAATAATATAGTTTTTGAAAGCACATTAACACACGAAACGTTTACAATAGTTTTTCTAACCAAACTTGTACGCTTGGTTTCCGGGGGTAAATTTAACCTTGTCTGACCTGCCCATTTTTCCAATTATAATAAAAACAGAGCCTAGTAGTTTACGAAATATGACATACCCGAGTACCCAAAGAGAGACAGCAAGAAGCATAGTGCCGATCATAACCCATTCATTAGTTTTGACAGGGCCCATGGCTTCAAGCCTCTTGGCAGCCATAGCAGGGGCTTCCGGAGTATCTTTTATTTCTGGAGGGTAAAGTTTGTATAAGATGAATGGAGTAAGTAGAAGTGAAACAAAGGCAGGTAAACTAGCAGCTTTGAACCACGTTATCCATGGACTTGCAATAACTAAACCAAGTTCCTCTGCTAATTTCAAACACAAGAGGTTTTGTGCTGCAGCAGTCAGAAAAAGAGCACTAGAATTTGCGGAACACTGTCAAACATAAAAAAAACTTCATGAATACAATCTCAATCGAAGTGCAACATTTCTCTATTTTCATGATATTTTTGTTTTGCTAAAAAGGTTAATTTTGTCATATTATAGGAAGTTTGATACATCTGGTTAATTGTCAAAGATTTAACTTTTGAGCTTAGTCAAAGTCTGTATATTTCACAGAATGGAGGGACTACGTGATTATAATGAGTATGCACAAATATAATGTTGTTTGCACAGCTGAATATTTAAAACCAATAGAATCTTATGGGCATGGAACTAAAGTTGACCTATTTTATTGTCATTTAACTTAATACAACAACCTTGGCCCTATTGCTTTACAAGAAGCCATACCTGATTCCCAAAAAGATCTATTATATTAACAATTTGTGGTAAATTTTAATTATATCTATTTGATTGTAATTGGATTCAGACCGATAAAATAAGAACCATATAAAAACTTTAACGAATATGCAATTCAATAATACATACAGATGTCTCTGAAAGCATAACCTAGTCGAAAAGCCAATAGTATGTGCATCAACACTTAACTTTTATAATTAAAATTGTGCAACTCTACAACAATTCCTAATCGTTCAATCTTACTGAAAACTTCATAAATTTAGTGACTGACGCATCTAATTATTAGTATATAGTTTAATCAAATTTCATCAATAACAAATGTATGAACCAAGCAAAGTGCCCTTTTTACAATCCGCAAACTAGATAAGTAGCCCCCTTTCGACAATATCAAAACTTTTTATTACTATTAAGCTATAAAATACATTTCTACCTCATAAAAATGGTCTTTATCAATTGACAAACTACATCTAACATGACGGGGCCTATCTTTACAAGTATATACACTCATACACATCACATCAGTAACGAACACAGTTATCAAAGTTTAATCACAATGAACTAACCAAGACCTAATTGTGACTACATTAACATATTGTCAAAATTACACTAGCATTTTATTACCAATCATAGGCTCATAGCAATATCTTATGATCTCTAACAAAGCACAAGTATATCACTATTAGTATTAGTATTAACAACTTTTATACAACTAAATTACCATGATCAGTAAAACAGGCAAAACACCTATAGCTACTTTAACCGACAAACCCGTAACGAACTCAAATTCAAAATTTGCAAAACAAAAGAAGCACAAACCTGAAACTGAGACTGAATAAGATACGACCCCAGCTTCTTAGAACTCGGATCATTCGGTTTACTCCCAGCAGACAACGACAACGACTTAATAATCGGCAAAAACACACCACCAGCTCTAGCAGTAGTACTAGGCATAGCAGGCGCAATCAAAGCCTCACTCAAAGTCAACCCATAACTCAACCCCAAAGTACTCTTCCCCAACACCTTAACAAAATACGTCGCAATCCTATCCCCTAAACCCGTCTTAACAAACCCACGCGCAAAAAAGAAGGAAATAACAATCAACCAAATAACCTCATTAGTAAACGCACTAAAAGCAGTCGTAAAAGACAAAGTCCTAGTAATAACAGTAGTTGTTAAACCCAAGAAAGCCCAAGCACCGACAGGCAAAGGCGACAAAACTAAACCAGCAATAGTCGACGCAAATATCGACAAAAGCTGCCATGCTTGTGGGGTAACTTCGACAGGTTTCGGAACTACGAAACGAAGAACTAGCCCAATTGCGACTGATAACACTAAAGGCACAAGCTTTGCAGTTTTCAACTGAGGCGTTGAGGGTTCAGTAGTGATTGAGGACGAGGCAGATGCTGAAATGGGTCTTAATATTTTCCCAAAGGGTGTCAGAAAAGATGGTTTTCTTGGACTGAAGGTGGTGGTTAGTGGTGGTGATCGGAATTTGAAGGGGGTGATTGATGAAATGGGTTTGATGGGTGTTAATGAATTTGAAAAGGGTGTCTGAAAAGATGGTTTTCTTGGGTTGGATCGGAGGTGGAGGGAGGGTGGTGGGGAGAATGCGGTGGAGAAGAGGGCGGTGGACTCCATTGATGGTGGTGGATGTGGAGAGGGTTTTTGCGGAGTGAACGAAGAAGATGAGTCCCCACAGGATTTGAGGTTTGTGTTGGCAACGCCGCATAATATTTTAACTTAACTCATGTATTTTTATTTTTCTATAAACAAAATTTAAAAATGAAAAATAACGTATATAAGACAACATATAAGTCATTCTTAAAGAAAAGGGTAAAAGTAAAAATGATAACATCTTTCCGAATGTATGAATATGATAAACATAGTCGTTTATATATCGATATCTTAAGCAGAAGATCGAATATAATGCGATAATGAAGTCTTTCTTCGGATCTTCATCTCTTATATTTGATCGTTAGTCGCTTTTATCTTAACAGTAGTTAGTAAATAACTTAAAACTTGGTTTCTTACGTTTTCGTCCGATTTTTACGTTTTAAATACGTATTTTTCGTTTTCGTCGATTTTTACGTTTCATTCGTTTTTACGTTTTCGTCAGATTTTTACGTTTTAGTCAGGTTTTACGTTTCGTCAGATTTTTAAGTTTTGTCTCTTTTTCGTTTTGTTCGATTTTTACGTTTTCGTCGGTTTTTACGTTTCGTCCAGATTTTTACGTTTTAGTCCGTTTTCGTTTTCGTCCATTTTCGTTTTCGTCGTTTTACGTTTCCGTCAGATTTTTCGTTTCCTCTTTTTACGTAAAATCGACGAAACATAAAAAGAGACGAAAACGCAACGTAAAAAAACGAAAAACTGTAAAATGTAAAAATCTGACGAAAACGTAAAAACGGACAAAAACGTAAAACGGACAAAACGTAAAAAAGCGACATCGAAACGTAAAAATGGACGAAAGCGTAAAAAGGACGAAAACGTAAAAAATCGACGAAAACGTAAAAGGGACTAAAGCGTAAAAGCGGACGAAAATGTAAAACCGACTAAAACGTAAAATCGGACTAAAACTTAAGTAAACCAAGTTTTAAGTTATTTATTAACGATCGTTAAGTATAAAATGACTAACGATGCAAATATAAGAGATGATGATGCAATGTCCATTATCACGATATTCGATCGTTGGCTTAAGATATCGAACATAAACGACTATGTTTATCATATTAATACGTAAAATGTTTATCATTTTCGCTTTACCTAAAGAAAAAATATATATGTGAAAACAATGTTCATGTTAATTTAATGCTTCACTTGTGAGATTTCACCCTTTTAAAAACCACAAGTCTTTACGACTAAGGTTGAGCATCGCAGACTCAAGATCGATTGAGACCGAGAAAACTGACTGTACTGATTGAAAACCGACCAAACCGAAGGACCATCGGTTTCAACATTTTCTTTATTTCGGTTTCGGTCCGGTCCGGACCGGTCTTACGTAAAAATCGACCATTATGCCTTCTTGAACCGGATCAACCGAATGACTGGACGTACCAACCCGGACCGAACCGAACACATTCGGCAGGGCCGTCCCATGAATCAGAGAAATTTTTGAGGGCCTTGTACGAAATTATATAATCGGAGAAATCGGAGAAACTTTCATTAAGCAATATTATATATAAAGTGTCACCGTTTATAAGATATAATGCAATTGGTTATCTAAATGTTATAATATATTACTAATTTAAGATATTTCGTATCTAAATACTTTTTTTCTTCGTGAAAAATATGTCTACACATGCATATAATTATTAACGGGACAATTTTTGAAGCCCTAAAAATTTTGGGGCCCTGAGCGGTCGCTCACTTTGCACACCCTCAAAGACGGCCCTGACATTCGGTCTAGAGTTTTGATCGAATTCGATCTCGATCCGGTCCGGTTTTGGACCGATATTCACTCTTATTATGACAACGCTATCTTAGAAGGATCATTTTGTTATGTTAGATCAAACCGAGCTAGCTATGTTTGACTCGAGAACTTGAATTTCACTTATCCAAACTAGCTCAAAATCAGCATGTGACCGATTTCGTCAAGATGTATTCGTTAGTTAAGGAGAGAATCTTCCTTCTAGTATTTTGGGGCAATAACTCGAAGTGGTACCTAGTCGATCTATAACCATCTGCCATTAATAAATACGCGATAACGTTGACTTATGTGATGAACCAGTCAGTCACGTACCTCTTAGGTTTTTTCTAAAAGAACCAAAGTATTCTCGTTAAGGTCCCATAAATAGAACCTGATACCAAATTGTAGCTATAATTAGGGGTGGCAATCGAGTCGTGTTCGTGTTAACCTATTTGGGTTCGCGAGTTAGCGTGTTATTACAAGCTCTACCCAAACACGACTCATTTATTAATAGTGTAAAAAAGCTCAACCCTCACCCGCACATGCATAACACGTGTAACCCATTTTGTGACATGTTTAACTTGTTTAGGTAAATAGGTCAAGCGGTGAATAAGGTTATTGGTTTTTCGATTTATCTAGTTTAAATGCAAAAATGATATAAAGATCTAAAAAATGATTAAAAATAACATACAAATAACTATGCGACAATTTCAATGATATCTTAATATAATTATAATTCACTCATATATTAGGTACATAACAAAATACATTTAATCAAAATCCAACATTAAATCCAAGTTCCATAATTTAATTTTAGTGGCTTATATACTTTAATTTTAGTGATTTATATCTTAAGCAGGTTCGCGGGTTGGCCTCTTTATCTTACTAAGCCTAAACACGACCCGTTTATTAAGCGGGTTAGAGCGGATTGCGCATTTTTCACAAACATGTTTATCCTCAACCCAAACTTGCTTAACTTCGTATCGGGTTTGTGTCGTTTATCGTGTCATGTCATGTCGATAATTGCCACCCTAGCTATAATAGATCAACTTTACAAATCATCTTTACCGACTTAGATGTTTTTTGTTTTTTCTAAATGCTAAATTTAAAAATTGGAACCATATGACTGTTTGAGAAACTAAAACCACGTTCAAATTATGAGGGATATTGGGTTCAGGCCCGGATATATAGTTGTGCAACGACAGACGACAGCGAGTGCTAAAATTTTAGAGTCTCAAGTTCTAAATTAAGCCCAACATATGTAAATATGAGATAACTTGGAGCTAGTAATGGCCCAAAAAGATCTGGTCTCACAACTAGTCATAGTACTTTTAGGTGTGAAGGAGCATCGAAATTTCATACCATCTAGTCTAGAATCCATGGCCATTTTGGAAAATTTGCATATTTTGACCCGAGATACATACTTTTTGTTTTAACGGCAACTATCTACCTCAAATTATAAATATATAAAAAATAAATCTCACAATGTCTTAAGCAAGACTTGAACCCATAACCGTTTGGTTTCAACCATTTGGTTATGAAACATCTTTTATGTAGCACTGAGATACAAGCTCTTTGATCATTTATTTCTAACTTAACTCAACTTATGTCATATTGTTAGACTATGATTTCTTTTTCAAAATGCCAAGAATACCCTTTTGACAACCTTTGTCATCATCTCCCACCGACCTGCAAACTTTTTATTTCCAAATCCTTTCATTTTCAATCGTATTCCTCTATTTATGTTCGCAGTGCTTCGTAACATGTCCAATTTGAAAAATTTAGAAATATGGAATGAAGCTCTGCTGGCTAAACATATCTGGAACATAGCTTGTAAGAAAGATACTCTATGGGTGAAGTGGATATCTACTGTCAAATTGAAAGGGAGAAGCTTATGGGAAATTAATGCTGAGATGAAAGATGGGGGTGGAAAAATTTGATTAGTATAAGGGATGATATTGCACAGCATGTTCTGTATAAGATTGGCAATGGTAGGAGTACTGCTATATGGTTTGATAATTGGTGTGTTTTGGGTCCTTTATTCAAAATTATCTCTAGCAGGAATTTGTATGCAGCAAGGTTACCAAGAGACATGGTAGTGGCAGATATGTTATGTAATGGTAGCTGGATATGGCCAAATGAATGGAATCAAATTTACCCAAATGTGTTGCAACTTCAGGTGCCTTTGGTAAATAATGAGAAGAATGACTGATGGATTGCCTTTGGTAGCTGGATATGGCCAAATAAAGGAGGGACCCTCATCTATATTAAGCGATGGATTTCCATCGGTAGCAACATTGAAGAGGGTGGGGTATAGCAACATTTTCCTCATCGCGACCTCATTGCCATGAGGCAACATAGTAGCGACAACGGATGATGTGCCCTTGAAGTGAGTTCTCATGGATGCAAACAATTTAGCGGTTAAAACACCTATGGGATAAAAGGATTGGTCTTGGGTAGTGGTGTCTAAAATCATTTGCGAAACCTAGGTACATTAAAACTTAGTCTTTTCCTTTGAATATTCTCAATCATGTTTTTAAAAATAAACTTAGAAAATTATAAGTTACCCTCGGGAAAGACACACAATACCACATCCCAGTTGGGTGAAGGCGGTCCCATCCTCGACTTGTTGCTTATGCCTTTGAAGCAGCGTGTGAATCAAGAACCTCCGCATTGGGCGAAGATGCTTCTTGACCGAATGTCGATCCTCGTACCTCGATAGCCGACGCTTTCATTGAAGCACCTCCATCCGATTAGGTGATATACTCCATCGCATCTTCAAGCGAAGCTTCCTCCTTATCATCTCTTCCGTAACCACATTCTGTTTCGTCAATCGTAGCCGCAATCTCTGTTTCACTTCGTTTTGAAGCGGATGCCCAAACCCGAGTAACTAGTGATTCATATATTGCATTCGGAGAATGTGTTGAAACATAGCAAATCTTGGACCTTTTAAGAATTCCACCATTGGTTCATACAACTCATCATCTTTAGCTTTTCCCGGAAAAGCAACTTTGTTGTGATCATTCTTAAATTCAAGTGCCATGTGATGATTTGAGATCTTAGGGTTATGATGCTCGTAATGAAGTGTTATTGGATGAAGGAGAGGAATCGGTTTGTTTTGAAGTGGAAGAATGTGAATGGTGGAATGGTAGTTGTTGCCCAGTTATAGTCGAAAAGAATTAGACCGTTTGGTTGACCGTAGCTTACGTGTATTTCAACTTGACCAAAGAAAGTGTAACTCTTGAGAAAAGCAGATGGTCAATCTTTGAAGTTATACACTTCAATGACAACCATCAAAGATAAAAATATCTTGGTAATATTCTAGAGTGTTCTTGTGCCAACCACTCGCATTAATTCCCATTGAACCTCGAATCCGTCTATAAAATGATCCCAATGCACACATAACTCTTCATCAAAGATCCCCAAATATCATAACAAACCCTAGTTTCTTCAATGCTCCAAAATTAATCACAATCAACCATGAGTAGTTCCAACCCAATCACTCTTTCATCAGATGACAATGCATCCTCCATAAGCAGTCTTGAGAGGTGGAAGAAGAATTATTTGTCAAGCAATCCAGGCGGTGGAGAAGACAACTCATCCTTAAGTTCTTATGTATCACCTTATGAAGACTCAGATGAGGAAGCAACTTCAAAGAGAGTGAAAGAGCCTCCCCTTGCTGTTGTGAATGTGCCTTCCCTTGCCGTTGATGATTCTGATGACTCCTGTAAGGAGAGAACATCTTACTCCCAACCTCCAGCACCTCAGCCTCCACGAAGGCCACGGGCAATCCACCACCCCCAGGATAGAGGTGGTTCTCGGTCTTCTGCACCGGGTTTTGTGCAAAGAACATACATCGTATAGAGGAAATGCTTATAGATGGTGGATTGATTGCATTTTGGTTGAAATCAATAGATGAAGCACAAAGGACATATTATTTTTCTTCATCATCACGATTTGCATCAATCCATCCTTTCCATTTTGATCCTTAGCATCCTCGTCATAGTAGTTATGCATCTCCAGCCATCGAGATAGAAAGAATGGATGGTTATGCAAGACTTCGCAAACGCATATCCAGCATCTAGTGTGAAAGATGTGAGCGATCATGCATATCCAACATTATGTTAGATGTTGGAATAGATGATATGTACTAGATTAGGATAAGTAGAATAGCTCTTTTCTTGTAGTTGCATTGAAGTTGATTGTAAGCTGTAAGCTGTAAGTTGAAGAATGAATGAACAATTTTAACTTCAATACTTGTCTCCAGTATTTTATCTTCAGTGGAAACCAATTGCTTACTCCATTACTTAGCTTTCAGAGGAAACAAGCTTTGAGCTTACTAGACCATATACCAAAGGACCACACTTGATGAATTTTAAGCGAGCAGGCGATGCAAAACAAACTCGAGAGAAACACAAGAACAAAAGCGAGACAAAAGCAGACTAATAAAATTATTAGTAAGTATGAGTTAGCAAAGAATATACACAAAGTTTACTATAAAATCCTCCACAGGCATATGCCTCCCACGAGCATATGCCTCCCTTAAACTTTGCGAGTTAAGGGAAGAGAAAGATCCGCCATTGTTCTTGGGTTTCGGTGAAGTTTAGGTCTTTACTCTTCCAAGAACAACTCTTTGAAGTTTTGACAGTAGTGCCCAACATCCTTTCCCATTATTCATAGAGTCAATATATGCGGGCCAATAACCATGTTTAAAATATGGGCTAGTAGGTTGCACATAAGGTCTATCGGTGACCTCCTCGAGAAGAGTCGATATAAGTAGCTTGTGGGACATAAGGTGGAATATTCTTAACATTGGTCCACACTGGTCTAGGTTTCTTTGAAGAGCACATGCACCTAATCTTTGCTCATAAAAATCACACTCCTTAATTAAATGAAGTTTACTTCCACAAACAAAACAAGTCTTCCTTTTGGAAGATTTATTCAACAAAGCGATGTTCTATTACATGTGAAGAACTTAAACCGTAAACATTAAAGGAATTGTTTTTGAGACAAATTATTCAAAGATTTAAAGGACAAGTCTTGAGGAAACAGAGCTTGAAGTAGATTCCTCGTGACTATCCTAGAAGGCTTGTAGATAGACTGGGTGCGAGCTTGGGTGTAGGCTCGGTGAGGGCTTGGGAAGGTCGACTTATCACTTGAATCACAGGTGTAAGTAGATCCTTGATCCGATGAATTGTCACTTTGTCGGAGAAAGAGACAAAATCATAAGATGAAGCATCGTTGTCAGCAAGTCTTTTGACTTTTGCCATCGAGATGGTGTGATCCATCAAAGTCAACATTAATGGACGGTCGGTGGGCATGAATTCACCTCTAATAGGTCCGGGGGACATGTAAATCACCTTCCTTTCTAAAGTGTTCTAAGCACTGCGGTGTAGATTTCGCCCATCTTGCCTAGCTTCCAATCCTACATACTTCGAAAGCCTAAACCTATTCGGAGTTCACCGACCGACTACTATAAAGTGCTCTAGCTAGATTGTCACCGATATTAACCATTGTTTATGTCTAGCTATTTCTCAACTAGTTTCTCTTTAAGCTCTAGGTTCTCAAGACTAGCATCATCTTTTCTTTTCGGTGCGTTTTAAGTTAATATTAGCAATATCTAGATCAAATTGAAGCACCTTAATCTTTTCTTCATAAGCTATCGATTCTTTTGAAACAATACCTTTTGTCTTTCTAATGTTTTTAACGAAAGTTTATAAGCTTCATTATCAACATAGCATTCATTGTATCTAGGTTTCATAGTATCATAAGCTTCTTTAAGTTCATTGTATCTTTCACTACAACAAAATATACAATTGTGTACCGAGAAAGTCCCATGAAGGCAAACCGATCATGCCTATCTTACGAAGTACATCTAGCCAACAATCCAAGCTTCTCTCAGACGTGACTTCCTCATTCACGGGTTCATATGCGGCCAGTTGACTGTTCATCCATGGTGACTAGAGTCTTTGAAGTGCTAGCTCCTTTCTCGATTCTGGCGATAGGAATTGTAGCTAGCTCCTCTCCACTCTTCCCATCTTTGCATTCCTCGAGAAATGACCCATCCGGTGGCAAGAGAAACATTTGACCTTTCTCCTGTCAAAGCAATGGATCCTTTCCCTTGAACCCAAACTTCCTTCCCTTCTCTTCAAACCTCTTGATATCTCTTGAAGCATGGCCACTGCCATTTGACTTCATCTCCTCCATCTCAAGTGGGTCCACTTGGTCAAATCTTCATATACCGGATCTTCTTGAGTATCATAATCAAGAACAAATGAGTGAAGAACATCCTCCAATATACTTCCAATTTTAGCTTGAGGATGTGATGGAGTGGGACGATAGGATGATGATGGTAAGTAAGATGGACTTGAAGCATGCATCATCATATTCGAGTGGGATGTCCCAACAAAGGTGAATGACCGAAGAGGATGCGGTAGGGAGATCGACATCGAGTTCAAGAGATGCGAGTTTGTTGTATAGCTCATCAAAGTGAGCATGTCCACCCCTTTAGCTTTCGGGGCTATACTCGCATGTAGCCATGATGGAGGCAAAGATCATAGGAACTTTGAATTGCTATCATCATTGTCGGGCTTTGCAATCGGTGGTTTAGCCGACTCGAATCTTATGAAACCTGTCGTATCCCTTGTGGATACCTTCTTCTTCGAGATATTGAACTCTTGGAAGTGTTGTCTAAGGATGGACTTCCTCATTCTCTGGACTCTTCATTTCCACCAAACCTTGCTTTAAGAGCCATCCGGATGTCCTTTGCATCATCCATGTGGTGAAAATCACCCAAGTGATCTTCGAGGAATAGATTGAAGGAGGATGGTTCTTACCTTGTGCTCTCTGCACGCTAAAACCTATTCGGCGAGTTTGGGAGGAGCAATGGTAAACTTACCATCAAGATCCGGGATGTTCTTCTTGATCATTACCATTCTTCACAATCTCCCATAGATTCCAATCAATATTGGAGATCGATTCGCATCTTCATGGTCCATAGATCATACTCTTCCTTTTTCGGATAAGGAAACTTGCCATTCTTGTTGGAGAGACTAAGTTCTTTGCATAGAGGTGGTGTTTTTGATGTTGTTGTTGGTGGTGACTTGATTCATCATCGTTCGGGCATGGTGAATATGTCTTTGGTTGTATGGGGGTGAGGTAAATAAGGTTCTCGATGATCGTAGAGACTCTCCCGAGGCTCGATACCACTTGTTGAAAACTCTCGGACCTTGGCGGATCTTAAGCACTCGTGGATCGTTAGTGTTGCCTATGTAATCATAAGCAAACTAATAGACAATCTCTACAACTCGTATTATATAGCGGAAAGTAAATACAAGATGTTATAACTAAGAACACTTAGATCCTCTATGGATCTTTTTATTAACTGAAACTCTATGTTTCAGATGAGTTCCCTATTACAAACTATGAGGTTCCTTTTATAGATAAGGAACCCTAAAACTATTACTACTCAATCGACTAAACATTCAAATATGCATTTAATGACTAAAGCACTAGATAAAGTTGAGCGGTACAATAATACCCATGCTAACCTCGAGTAGTACAAGAATAATGATGGGTTAGCATTTAAATAAAAACAAGATGTCGATCCTAGTCGACTTCCACCCTTCCAAATAACACGGCACTTGCTTTTACACTTCAACAGAATCTCTTCTTGATTCGGCTACTACTTCAATGAGAATCCTCTGAAGAATGTGTGTAAATCCTTCTTCGCATAATTCCCAACAGAAACCCATAACCATCTTTTTTTTAATTGTTGCTTCTCTGATGCTATATGGAAGGAGCTTAAAGTCAAAATGGGCTTGCAACTTAAAGCCAATCAGTGGAGTATGATTATTGATGAGTTAGCTGATAAGCCTAATGGAAATAGTATTGGGAGTGTTGTTAGGAGGCTATGTTTGGCAACTGCTGTTTATTCTATATGGAGAGAAAGAAACAATAGGATTTTCAGAAATGAGCAGAGGAGTTGGAAGGAAGTTCTGGGTGGAATTTATGATACAGTTAGATTGAAACTCATGGGTCTTACTGTTAAAGACACTACAAAGATAAAACAAGTCTCGAGCAGTGGAATGTAGTCATGAAGATCATTGATGGATAACTATAGTTAGTTATCCCATTTTCAATATGGTCATTGTTGGCTAAAAAGTATGGCTAGAAGGAATGGGGTGTTTGGGTCGGAAGGGTGAAGAAGCGGATGGCTTGTAATTAGGGGCCACTTGTTGTCCAATGCTTGTCTCCTCCTTGAATATGAGGATGTTAGGCGTGATCTTGGTCGGGATCAAGCTTTTGAGATTGCAAGTGTCTCTCTTAAAGGTAGTTTCACGATGGAAGGGTTTATATGGTCTAATGCGAATATTGATTTCCTAATGCATTTCTATTGCAAACCATAACAATGGGTATGTATCTAGTACCTTGAGTCCATTTGGTGTGTTGTACTCACCGGATCTTCATTCCTTAAACATGTTTGGCCTTGGGAGGAAGCGTGATGAGGTTTGATGCTAAAGTGAGAGGTCTAATTCATTTGGATGTACCATAATGTAGAGCATCCCATTGTGAAGGGTATATGGTTAGGGCGGCTAATGTATGATAAGTGGAATAGCAGTAGTGAAAGATGAACCCGCTTGGTCCTCTTAATACATTGGCAAAGGAGGTTTGGTTGGTCATCATGGAGGGTGTGTTCCCAAACAATCAAGCCTTTTTGAGAGGAAATGTAGGTTGTTTGGCGAGCCCCTACATGGATGGGTTATGGGTTCCTAACGAAGCCATACACTTTTCCTGCTTTGATCATTGTGGGTGTGGGAGGAATGGTCTTAATAGGAAAGTGATGTGAAAATGTAGTTAGATGGTAGGTGCTTTATAGGTGAATTCAAGAACCAAAATGGCATGGTTTATGCTATAGTGCAGTTTGGTCTGTTGGTGCTTATATATAGTGTTGTCTGATATAGCCGTCTAACTCTATCCGATATCAGATGTTTCTTAGTTTGAATGTTTCTGAGTTGAGAGTGTTCACTCAGTTGATGTCTTTTGATGTAATCGTTTGAGATATTAATATAATTCACCTTTTGAAAAAAAAAAAAAAAAAAAAAAAAATGTCCAATTTGCACAATAATATAGATAAAATGATAAAATATCTGACAAATCAATTATTCTTCGTCTTTTTCATTTTATGTTGCATACATATTTTTCATCTGTTTTATATCTTCTTACCAAATATAATAATCACATGAACCACCAACGTAACCGTCACATAAAGAAATTGATTAGATAGCTCAAATTAATATATAGTAATTGATTTATAAGGGCAAACAATTATTTTTTAATATTAGTCTTGTAGTTGTTGGTAAAAGGAATGAAGAAATAAAAATGAAAAAGAAAATTAATGTTGAAAGTAAGTAGGTTTTAAAAGGAAATGAAAGAAATAATTTTTGAATATTAATGTTGTAATTGTTGTTAATGAATAAAAAGTTAAAGTTGAAAAAAATTATGTTTAGAAAAAAGATGGAAGAGTAAATAGCAGGTTTAATAATAGAGGATCGGGGAAGAAAGAGGGAAGATGAGAAGGACACAAACAATGATCATGAGGGGGTTTGCAATTGGTTCGCAGGGTTTCACAATAAGGAAAATGAGGTTCATAGGAGGAGAATGGAGTTCCATAGAAGAAAGAAGAATTCTTGAGGAAGGAGGGAATGTCGGTTTTGCATATATTTAATATACTAGACGACTACTGGTGCACAACGTGACGGTGTATAATATCATTAATTTGTGTCTGCAATTTTTTTTATGAATATACGGCTGTGAAGTAAGTGAAAGTGTATAAAGTTAGCGAATTAAATTGTAATTAAATATTTAAATATTTTAGTAGATTACATTGTCTATGACAACCCGCTATTTTACAGGTCATTACTATTTACTAAATCCAAATTACTTATTTTGAAGTTTACCTGAGAACATTTTACATATAGCTTTCTAGTTAAATAAACGTAAAACAAAAAATAACCATCTTGTGCAATATGACTTTAAACTAAATTTAGTTTACAATGTTAGTGTACATTGCCACTATGTGAACTTATATTTTAATTTCTAGTATAATTTCATTTTTACTTACGTACAAATAATAATTTAATAAACACATTTCACAATTTGCATGAACAAATAATGTACCCGACACTCTCAACAATTATTTTTAATACATTCTTACACATCCCAAACTACTACAAAAGTGCCAATATTATTTTCTTACACTTTTTATAATTCCTTAATTAAAAGCCCTTAAGTATACATACTTAACTTTAACTAAAAAACTATTTCCTACTACCTAATAACTTAACTTTTTTTATGTGCCGCCCCTACAATAAAATAATAAGCTATGGTATTATTTTTTCACAAAAACATACTTAGGGGCTGTTTGATAAAACATTATAATTTAGTACGGAATGAATCAAAACACTGAATAATTCAAAGATGCAGAATGAAACATAATTTTGAGTGAAAGCGATTGTTTGATAAGTTCTCTGAATAATGGCCTATAATTATACTAGGTGGTATATTATGCCGTGTTAAGCACGGCCCACGGAGCTTATTTTTGATGCTTTTGAAAACGCTATATGTTAGACTTGTTGTAGTGATAATCAACATCATTACAGTCAATTCATTGGTGTAATAAGACAATCAACAACGTATAATAAGACAATCAACTTTACTACTATACGTACCTCACTTAAAAACAAATATATCTCACAAAAACAATCGATTAAGAAGAGCCACCCGGTCTTATGCTCAAAATTGGTCCTCGACGTGTCAGCGGGAAGTGTTTTACAATTTACAATGCACACGTATGTGAGGGGAAGCACGCCACAATCTTAAGTTTTAAAAAGCCTATAAGCTAGTTAATTTAAATAAAAAAATTCGGACGACATTGAATCGTAAACTATACGTAAAATGTAAAGTCGTTATGTCGACTACCTAGAACCAATAGTTAATAACTCACAAAATATGTATACACAGTGTAAAATTACAATTGAGTGTCCACTTTTCAGTTTTAAGTTGTCATAAAATTCATAATTCATATTGTTCTTGTATTTTATGATAGTTGTATTAACTACATTTTCCTAATCATCATTATTTTTGGCACTACATTCGTGAAATTTGTATACATCGATTTTAAGTCGCAAAAACCAAAATAATACTTAATATAACTACATATAGTCAATTATGCATTTAAAAAAGAAAGGAAAATGATAAACGGACCTAATTAAAAAGACTTAAAAGGTGGTCTAACGCATAAATGACTTGTACAGTTATGCAACTGTATAAGTCATTTATGCGTTAGACCACCTTTTAAGCCCCTTTAGTTAGGTCCCTATATCACTCAAAAAAGAATTGTATGTTGTTTAATGTTGGTAACAAACACTAACATACATTTGCTTGTGAGATAAACGCAAACAAATCACTCTCGATAAAACTTATTGTCAAAAAATCCATACAAACATAGTCGATCTCGTCGGAATGAAGCTGTCAAAACAACCATAATTCTACTAAAAAGAAATTTAGAAGTCGTTCATGAAAGGCATACCATATGAATTTTCTAGACACATAGACTTTATTAGAGAGGGAAAAATTAAATGAAATAACAAAAGAAGCTACACACTCTCTCTCTCCCCCCCTATAGAATAGACATACTCAAATACCTAGCAATATATTTTTTCTATCTTCACACTCAAACTTTTGTTTTTCTCTTCTATAGTGACACACGTAAATATATCATGCTTTCCTTTCTCTCTTCATTTTCCAATGTCTTCACCATACAACAAAAAAAAAAGTTAAATAAACATGATAGAATTAGTACTAATATTATACGGTAGATAAATAATCAACCAACATTTTCATTTCCACTTTTAATATAAATTAAAGTCACTATTATATGTTTTCACAAACAAGTGAAAACAAAATAAGCTAAGATTATGTAATATACTTGTATTATTGTTTCAATGAAGTTATCTATATCTATATCTATACTACATTAAAAAGAAAAATAGTCAACATGGTCAATATTGGAAAAGTGAAGAAAAAGTGGAATAGTGGAAATGGTTGAATTGTGGATTAACGCAACATATATGGAATAATATGGAAGGTTTTTGCATGGAAAGTAGTTTTGCATGTAACTTTGCATGGTAAGTAGTTTTGCATGGAAAGTTCTTTAATGCATTCGTATTAACGCCAACGTTATTCCATTATTTCGGTTTCATTCATTACTTTGGCAATCTTCGGTAAGTATTAAAACTTTATTTCAATGTATTTTCAATTTTCAAATTTGCTACACCATTCATTATTCCATTGGCGGGAAAAAATAATTTAAACATTTCGTTACCATGCCTATATAAACAACCCACAACACAAGTTTTATTTCACAACAAGAAGGAAATGAAAAATAAATAATGGATATGCAAAATCAAACTAAAGAGAACATAATTCCTCGTGCGCCTTAGCTTTGCGATGACTATTAATAAAGCTGAAGGCCAAACAATTCCAAATGTGGGTGTCTATTTGCCAGATTCCGTTTTCTCCCATGGCCAGCTTTATGTAGCATTGTCTAGAGGGATATCTCGTAGAACAACAAAGGTATTGTGTGGAAAACTAGAAGGGGGGTTGAATAGTTTTACCAATTTAAAACTTCCTTTTAAATATTTAGATCGACTTATGTCAATCTATTTGGTTGTTTATGTTGGACGTTGATAGATAGATATATAAATGTGTAATGAAAGATAAAGGTAAGAAGCACATCACCACAACACAAGTTATTTATAGTGGTTCGGCTACAAGGACACCTTCGTGTAAGATATAACTTTTCACATACACATCAAACCATAACACAAAGTAGCATATAGATGGAATTCTAGAGAGAAAGTTAGAGGTTTAGGGAACTTAGTGAGAGAAAGTGAAAGATATTATTATGAGCTCCACTCTCTACCTTGGGAGGTAGAGAGTATTTATAGTCTTACATAAATCGCCACACATCGGCATGGATCGGGCATACGGTGGGTAAAGACCGTCAGTCCTCCACGGTGTTACTTAACTAAATACTACTTAACTTAAAATTACTACGACTACGAGCTTTCTAACGATTACATATACTTGAGGTGACCGACTCTTTAATACCGGAATTTCTAATTCCTAACAATCTCCCCAAGGAGGTCACCTCAATCATGTACCAAAATACATTGAATACAACGGATAATACATTAACAATTGATCTTGCATTCTTGATGTAGTCCTTTGCTCCTAAGCTCGTAGTCATTGATTCTTCACATTGCATGTTTGGTTACTTCAAGTGGAGGTCTTTCTTGATCCACGTGATAATAATTTTGAGCCATCTTTTGAGATCATCGACTATCAACAATCTCGACACATCCTTTGTGGTGTTGGTATTATGTGATGTTGTGACTTTAGGACCGACATGCTCACATTACGGATCATGATATCTTCTCATCGAGTAGCGGAAGCATTTGTTGAATCATGATATTGGGCGGCGTAGCGAAGCATGGAGTGAAAATATCGAGTCATTGATGCACTTATCATGATTTCTTTTGAGATGAATGTGTAGTGTGAGCATGCGGCTATGGATTGACCGCTTCATTACGATCATTTGCAAGCGTCGGGTGTACACGCATACAACAGATTAGCAATAAATCGCGCGAAAGTGTCTTTGATCACTTCGATGAATTGAGTACACGACCCACGGTTCCCGTTGATCGATTACAAATCTTGCACTGTGATCGGTGGGATTCCTAAGAATCTCCTTGACGGGGTTTCTTGTTGTTCTATTTGTTCTCAAACGGAACATCTCAAAGAAGACAACACGAGTGAGTGAACGGTAATTTTAAGTCCAGCGATTGATGAAAAGAGATTTGAAAAACAATCGTGTATTGCTCAATAGAAATTGTTTTGCAATACAACGAAGGTTTTATTGAAAATCAATTATCAATCATAAAAATACCTTTTGGTTTGAAAAATGAGTACACGTCGATGTGCTAAAGAAAAGAGTTTTTAAGCACAAAGACCGGTTTTCAAAGGTATCCGTCAATCCATAACTGAACCGGATTGATTCAAGAGATTGAATCGCCCCATTGTTTACATTCGGTTGTCACATGGTTGATCTATATAATAGATCTCACATGCCACCTACCGAGGAGCTTGTTTGATGTTGGCTCGAGGCTTTCCATCTTCATTGTGAATATGTAAACACATCACTCGGATGTTACGGCAATACCACAAGGATAATCGTGGGACTCAAGATATAATCTCTCTTTCCACATTGTGTGAAGCAGAGAGTCTTCATTGAAAGTGTCCTAATGAGATTTATTGATGATCTCGTGGCTCTAGACTCAATTTGTGCATATTTGGATCCTATAGCGGAGACTAGGGAGAGGTCTCCTTCTTCAATATCAACCATCTCTAAGAAAGTCGATAGATAATGTCGGTTCCCGTGAGAATGAAACAAGCCCTTTTAAGAGGAACTTGAGTGGTTTGGAAAGTTGAAGTGCGGTGCGTCCTTTGGGTCCATGACGTCTTGTCTTCAATACCGATGTTACCATCGGTAGCATATGAATTGAACCGGTTTACGCCTAAGGTTGAATAAATGGAGGCTATTTGTTTTCACCCTTTCCTCATTCAATTCTTTTAATTCTTCAACCCCTTGGTGCTTACGAGACTTCATAGCTAGAACCTTGTTGGGTTTATTCGATTACTAGCTCGGTCTTAGTCCGCACTCTTCCCATATCTCATTTTCTCCTTTTATCATCATACCTAAGGACTTCTACACTAACTAGTGGATTGTCCTGGGTAGATCCCTCCGGTTACGGCGGATCATGGGAACACATACCTAACCTTATCATCCTTATATCACCGTACATAAAGTAAAGTTGGTCGGTCTATTTGGTATTGTTCATACGCCATTGGATCCAATTGAAAACCATTTGAAAATCAATTCGGATACTTGTGATATATTATCAAAGCATTTTGTACTGAATTGTTTTGATATTTTAAACGAGAACTCCCCTCAACATGTGCATCAAGTATTTGAAAATGTTTTGCACACGGAGGCAAGAGAAAGAATTAACTTCTTTGATTACCATTTTCTAAAGATATCAACATCACTCCCACATCAAATCAAGTAGATATAGCATTTCGGGAAGGATGAGGTTTCCATAAATTTGCTCCCCTCAATATGTGCCTCGAGATTAGAAAAGAGTTTTGCACATACTAGAAGGAACTGCACATTGAGATAAATGATCACGTTTCAAATCATAGGTTTAAGATAGATGCTCCCCTCAACATGTGCATTGAAAATTTGAAATCGTTTGTCACATGTGGGAAGGACAGCATGTACATTCTTATGAAACCATTTACCGAATTATCGGTTTAAATCAATTTAAATCACACATTCTCCCCGATCACAATTATCAAAACATTTGAGATTTGTGATCTCGTATAGATTAAATTGATTTTGAAAGCTTTTAAGGAGAATTGTGACTTGATTGTGAAAGCGTTTGAAGCGATAAGGATCGGATTTTAAGACTTTAAACTCCATTGATAAAACATGCATGTAAATCTTTTGAAAACAATTTAATGCCAAATAACTTTTTAATTTAATTGAAATCATTCTCCCCTCAATCAATGACATAGGTTGTTGATTGAGAGATAAAGATTTTGACATATAAGTCGATGATTATCAAAAATAGAGATCGAGTTATTTTTCAAAGCATTTAGTTTTCAATAGATAAATGTTTATAGAATCGAGCATGGAATTTTGAAAACATGATAAAACATGGCTCTGTTCTTTCTTTTAAAACCGGGTTATTGCACGAAAATGACAATAAACCATTGTTTCTCTTTCTCCCAATTTTTTATTTTATTTTTTTTTTTTTTTTTTTTTTTTTTTTAAATTCGAACAACATCTAAAGTCCGTGTCATTCTTTGAATGACAACACAAAACCGTAGATATTATCGAATCGGAAAAACATGACAAAATGACAATATTTTTTGAAGATTTTTGAATTTTCAAATTTTATGGATTTTGAAAGTTTTATATTTTTCTATTTGATTTTTGAAGGTTTTATAATTTTGTATTTTGTTTTTCGAATAGATATATACAAGAGATAGATGAAGATAGACCTTTACTCCTCGTCTTCCTCACGAAGGCGTTTGAGTGTTTCGGTTGAAGGCTTTTCAAGCCAAGGCGTGGAAGAATAAACTCAAAGCGTTCTCTTGGAAGAGCTTTGGTGAAGATGTACGCTAATTGATATTCGGACCTCACAAAATATAGTTCCACCACACCTTTTCTACTTGTTCACGATGAAATGATGTCGAATGTCGATATGCTTTGCTCTTGAGTGTTGAGCGTTGTTGCATGAGAGAGCAATAGCACTTTATTATCACGATCTGAGAGGATTTTGTTGAATTCAAAGCCATAGTCGGATAATTGAGATCTCATCCATAAGATTTGAGCACAACAAGATGACATGGCTATGTATTCGACCTCTGTAGAGAAATAGAAGTACTCATTTGCTTCTTTGAAGACCGACTCACAAGCTTATCACCCAGCGAGCACCTCTGGCGTGCTTGACGTGTATCTTGACAACTGCATGATCGGCATCGCATAGGCCGTTAGTGACATACCGGTGTCCTTGGTGCCAAAGACCCATATTGATGGTTCCTTGGAATACCGAAGACCCGTTTAAGCGCTTCAAGGTGCTTTTAGTAGGCTTAGCACGGTATCTAGCACACATGCAAGCAATGAACAAGATGTACGGTCTACTAGCGATGAGATACATCGGGGATCAATCATACTCCGATATTTCGTTTGGTCAATCATGATCCACGAGAGGTCCTCATCTAGTTTGGTTCGGTCAATCATGGGGGTGTCAGCGGTCACATGAATCAAATCCAAATTTCTTTAAAATCTCATTGCATATTTAGATTGATTTATGAAAATGCCTCGGGACTTTGTGAAATTTGTAATCCCAAGAAAAATGACATTTGTCCCATCATTGACATTTGAAACTTTGAACTCATTTCATTTGAAAACGATCACATTCCATTGGGTGCATCGAGGCAAAATAATATCATCAACATAAATTTGAACATGAATTAAATGTTTGCACGACTTCACGGTGAACAATGTAGGATCAATGCTCCTTTGATGAATCCGGTTGATAGAAGAAACTTTGTGATGTATCATACCATGCCCTTGGAGCTTGCTTTAAACCGTAAAGAGCCTTCTTCAAGCGATAAGCGTGAGTAGGATGCTCTTGATTCACAAATCCTTGAGGTTGGGCGGCGTGAGCGACTTCTTTAAGATCTCCGTTCGAAATGCCGTCTTTACATCCATCGATAAACTACCATGTTCTTACTAGCGACATTAGCGGAAAGATTACGATTGCCTCGATTCGAACAAGCTGGAGCAAAAGATTCTTCAAAGTCTATACCCTCCTCTTGACGATATCCTTTAGCAACTAATCGAGCCTTGTTCTTCAACACATCACCATGCTCATCAAGTTTTACTTTGAAGATCCATTTTAGAGCTATAATCATAGCACGATCGGGCGGTACTAACTCCCATACATCAAGGCGATCAAACTCATGAATTTCATCTTGCATGGCATTGAACCGACTATCTTCATTCATGGCGGTTTAACATCTTTTGGTTCGATCTTAGATAGTGCGGAGTTGAAGAAGCACCATAAGGCATCGGTTGCGAGTTGTTTCGGGTTGATACGGAGACGAGAGGATTTCCAATGATGTTGTCTAATGGATGATCGTGAGTCCATTTTACGAGGTGTTCATGTGGCGGTTGTTGAGGCGAGGTAGGCGAGTCGATGTCTCTGAAGAAGATGGTTCGATGATGATTCGGGAGTAGCAAATATGTTTTCAAATGGAGCATCTTGAGGAGTAGCAAAGGATTAACTTCATCATTGATGCGAAACATTTCCATGATGTACATTTGAAGAATGATGATTTGTTGATGAGGCGAAGGATCGTGCGGGTGCTTCTTGACTTAAAGATATTGAGGCGAAGGATTGACTTCATTCAACGGAATATGAGCATCCTCTGTTGTAGGAATCAACACCTCATTAGTAATTGAATCATACAGTTCATCAAACATAGGATCAAACAATTTCTTTACATCATCTTGGATGGAGGTACATATGGAGTTTCTTGAGAGGAGTTTGGAACAAGGGATGAACCAATGGGATTGTTTTGAAGTGCGGGTCTGGTGGAGTGTCCAGGAGCCATTTGACCGGTCGACTCATCAAGCGTGCGTGAATTGTTTCCATGATATTTCGGGTTCTTTTGTTGTAGATTCGGTATCCCTTTTTGTTTGATGCATATCCTACAAATACTCCAATGTCGACTTTGGCCCTAAGTTTGCCTAAGTCTTGACCCTCATTAGTTGGATAGCACAATGCACCAAACACACGAAGGAAAGATAGATTAGGTTTTTGTTGTGGACAAGTTCATATGGAGTTTTCCATGAATAGTGTGAATCGAGGAGCGATTTTGTGTGTAGCATGCGGTGGCAATTGCTTGACCCGGAGAAACATTGGAACCTTTGAGTATATCGGCATTGTTCTAGCGGCTTCAACAAAAGTACGATTTCGTCTTTCAACTACACCGTTACATTGAGGGGTTCGTGGAACACTTCTTTGATGGTGATTCAACGCTTTCATAGAATTCACTAAGTTGTTTGTTGACAAACTCGGTTCCATTATGCATTACGATAATTACGGCGGTTTTGTTTAGTCGAACTGCAATTTGTTTGATGAGTTTGATGATGATATCGGGAGTTTCATCCTTTGTCCTTAAGAACTTGACCGGTGAATCTAGAGTAATCATCAACCACAACTAACACATATTTCTTCCCAAAGATATTACGCACCCTCATTGGTCCACATAAATCCATATGAATCATATGAAGAACTTACGTGACGAGTTAGTAGGTTTGGGTTTATGGGCATACTTCTTGCTTTTCCCAATTGACATCTTGAACAAAGATGATCCTTTTCATACTTTAGTCTAGGTAAACCTACAACTAAGTCTTTTACGGAAAGATTGTTGATGGTGCGAAGTTCAAGTGATTGAGACGACGATGCCATAACCATGACTTTGTTTTAGAAGCCTTTGATAACAAGCGATTGGAGGCCCTCATCATGTCATCGATAGAGATGGTGTAAAGGTTTGAGCCACGAGTTCCTTTTAACAGTTCCTTACCATTAAGATCTCTAACAAAGCGGTATGTTTTACGAAGGCTACTTCTAGATCGGAATCACGAATTGACCAACAGAGAGCAGTTATGACCTAAACCTTCCACATAATACACTCTAGAGATGACACTATCACCAACAACATAATCTCCATAACCCATATGCACCGAAATGATCATTACCAAATCTAACGAGTCCGATGAATTTGCTCACGAAGTTCATGAGCATGACCGGTCTCGGTCATATGCTTGGAGCGACTGAGTCCGGTACCACGAGCGATTTGAGCGATCTGCGGTTGAACACGAGACAAGAATGGATAAGCGGATAATTGGGATCCCCATGCAAGAATGGGTTCCATTTGGTTAGTAACAATGTTTGGAACACCCGCATCGAAATAGAAGCATTCATATCGAAAGTGAGGCAATGGAATCGTTGTGAATAGATGCGGTACTAGTGTCGATATTAGCCACATTCACGGTGTGATCACTTCTTAAGGGAATAGTTCTACCGGTAGGCATCCATTTTCTAGTGGGCATTATCGATTAGTCTTAAGACCAACGGTGTCCAATAAAAGCCTATTTCTTGAATGTTCTTCTGTGGGTTTCCTTTGTTTTCTAACTTTCTTTCGTTTTGCCTTTTAGCCTTCTTAGCATGAACTTTAGCATTAACAATATTAAGCTGGACAATTAACATCATTAGGCGAACATTAACACCACATTCATGATTAGAAGCGAATTCAAGCGGACATCGGTACAAGGTTTGCAAATAGTATCGAATTGAATTAATTACGATGCGCCTATGGCTAATACTAGAATCAACACGATTCGTTTTATTCGATTCAAACTTAAAGTTCCTAGATTGTTCTTCTACTCTTTTCCGGTGCACATTCTTAGCTTGCGAGGTCCTATCATTCCTTGTATTGTCTTGAGACTTTGACTGCTCCCTTTAATGTCATGATTACTCTGTAGAGGAATGGGAACATTAGTTTGTTTACTACTCTTTGCACCACTGTTTAGATGTCTTTGGGATCGAACTACATGCGGGTGCACTAAGTTTCACATTCTTAACACTAGAGTCTTGAGATTTGTACTCCTAGAAGGCACACTTGAGTTCTCTTTCTTAGCATTGACAAATCTAGAATCGAACCCTTAAAGGCACACTCGGTTCACATTCAAAACATTGGGAATCGAGTGCATATCATACTTGGCATTAGGCATCGAGCATGGAATCAAAGGATTAACTCTCTCACCTAATGACTTTGGGCATATTGTGATCAAGCATTCTAAGATTTCTTGAGATCGTTTGGCATATAAGCATGCATGTCCAATTGCATTATCATGAGGTTTCTCTAACTTATCCTCTTCAACAATCTCACGCAGACATTCTAGGCAATCCTTAAGGGATGAGAAGTATGTTTGAATGGCAAGTTTGTTGTTCCTTAGATGAGGGGACATATGTCACGGATAAAGCATATTTATTACAAGAGTGAACCTTTGATACAACATTTTCCTCATTGATCATTGGCATTTTCCCTTTTACGACTCTTGATTCTCAATTTCCCTTTGCAATGAAGCTATTTGTTCGTTGTTTTTGTTCTGAGTGACTTTAATTGATTCAAACAACTCATTGAAATGACGTTTAACCTTTTCATTTTCTTCTAGAAAACTTTCGTTTTCCTTTTGTAAAGCATTTACTAGGTTTTGAAGATGAAACGTTTGAGAGTTACGAGAATCTAAAGGAGGAGGCATTTGGGAGCTGTCATATTGTTCGTTTGACCCTTTAATTGAGAGATTTGGGCTTTCAACTTTACGATCGTGTTGCTTGAGCTTGAATCATTCATCACGTTTGTTAATTTGAAAAGCGCATCAAACTCGGAGCATCGAAGATGTCTTGACATTTGAAGTTTTGACATTTTCTTTAAGATGTTGATATTTTAGTTGTAAATTAAAATGCTCAACTTCTAGTTTAGAAAAATGTTTAACGAAATTGTCGTGATCATCGATTCAATTTTCTCATTTAGTTTAGAATTAGTTTTTCAAGCTCAATGACACGATCATGGGAGACTTTCGGGGCCCGAGATAATTCATGAAATTTGGAAGCATTAATAGAGCAATTTGAAGCGATGAAAACACATCTTGAGCAACACATTCGGTAATAAGATTCTCATTTAATGTATGCGGGTTCTTTCTCTCAATCTCATTATATTTCGATTGCTGCTCATAGTCACTAACTTCAACAACCATTGCATCAAATTCCTTTTCCATTCCCTTAATATCGGTTTCTATCCCCTTTTAAGACTCTCAAAGTGATCTTTTAGAAGTTTAAAGAAGGGCATGACCTCGATTAAATAACATTCTTTCATTTGTTCAAAACCCTTTCTCCTTGATTATACCGTGGGTGTGATCCTTTTCTTGCAAGTTTTCTCAAAATCAACAAATAGTTGAAATATAACGTATTGGCTAATTAATGTCTTGCTTTTAGTGGCAATTGTTCTAGGTACAAGATGCATTGGTGTATTAGGAGGATACACGATCGCTCTAGGCATTTTCCTAAGGGAGGGTTTGTTTCAACAATATTTTCCGCTTTACGCTTATCTAAATCTTTTTCGAGAAGACTTGTTCGAGAGTCAACAAAGTCGAGGCTTAAACTTGTTCAAGGAAATCCAGTTTTCCTTCTTGTAATCATGAGGAGTGATAATTATGTTTTCTCTTTGCATTTGGGATCATTTTGTTTCTTATTCATCTTTTCCTAGTGATTTCATTTGATTTCTTATCTTCCTCGGTGCACTCAACGCAACTAGGTTTACGCCTAGGCTTAAGGATTTCATTACCATCATAAAGCACCTTATGAGCATTTCTAGCCTTTTTAATTACCTCTGGATTTGGTTCCTCTACAAGGGAATGCTATGCTTATCGCTTAAGACTCGATGTTTAGTGACCATGTGAGCGATCGAATGGTGTTTCCTTGTATGTACAACTTGTTTTCAAGTTTGTTTTCAAAGTTTTCAGATTAGAAAAATCTCTCAAGAGTTTTGATTCCTTTGCATTAAATTCTTGCTTAAGCATTTTCACATTTTCTTGAAGTTCTTGTTTTGCTTATTTGTTTTAGAAAGTTTTTCTTGCAAGGAATGTAATTCTTGTTTCAATACTTCTTCTCTAAACTTACTTTTCTAATTCTTGTACTTACTTGGTCATCCATTTCACCGCTCACGGTGGTCAACTCAAATTTTGCACGTTGTTCATAAATAGCAACACGTTCCTTATAGGCATTTAGTTCGAAATTATGGAATCATCGGGGCACATGCGGTGTATTCATCAAAGACATAGTCATTGTTGATGCGCGGAGATGCATCACTTGGTACAACTTCACTTTCACTTTGTTTCACGTATTGATCGTATGGGACAATATTGTCATTACCCATATTTTCAACATTTGATTCAATAGTTTCGATTGATTGTACTTTGTCATGCATCATTGCACATCGACATCATCGTATAGTTTTAATACCTACGAGATGAGTTTGTCCTTGGATAGGCCGACTTGTGGTGAAGAAGAGATCTTGGGAGAAACCATTGGAGAGATGCTAGCCATAAAGATTGTGTGTGCGATGGGTCCATCATCTACATCAGTCGTATGCATCACGATCGGCGACTTGAAAGGCATTCGATGATTGTGACCTATCTCTGAATAAATTTGCTCATCCACATCGCATCATAGGTCTTGGCATTGCCCTCGGAAGAAACGACAATTCCTCTTCATCAGCGGCACCATTGTCACGAGCTTGTGCGGTGACATCTTATCTACGAAATAATCGGCGATACATGGGCGCTTTGGAGATGTGCGGTTCCTTGCAATGTGTCCTTCACCACCACAGTTATAACATTTGATTGGCTTAGCTTGACCTTGGTTACCATTTCTTCCTCGATTACGGTTGCCAACATAACCTCTCCCAGCTCCACCTCTTCCTTGATCATCTTGTCTTTCTGAGGCTGGTTGCACCACGATCCTTCCATCTTTAACGGTGGCTTGATTGTGTGGGTTAGATGCGATTCGAGGTTGTTGTTGGTTTGTGGGAGAGAATTCATGTTTTGACTAATGAGAAGAGCTAGTTGATTAATGAAGTTACCAGCGCGAGCATCGGCATCGACTTGTTTGAACATAGGATCGGGAATGAGTTTGTGATTACCATTACCCAAGGGTATGACTTGTGATGCTTTGGTTGTGATTCCGATGTTTGAGTAGAAAGTTGTTGAGTCATTAGCCGAGCTTGTCTCTCCTGGTTGGTTTTGAGCGATTGAGAATCAATTTTTCAAACATAGCATGTCTCTCATTCGAAGGAGGAAGGCATAGAGTTGCTCATAGTTTGTATTCTTCAATCCTTTAGTGAGCTTCACGTGGTGACAAACTTGTGCCATTCGGGATTCATGTTGTTCACAAATTTTGAGTTCGGTGAATGTTAGGCATAGTCATTCGATGTTCCTCATGTCATTCACTAACTTATGAAATCTCACATAGTACTCATAGACATTCTCATCTGGTTTCATCTTGAAGTGCTCAAATTCGTCATAGAGTTGGGATTCTCTGTCTTCCATAGTTAATTACGAACACGAGAGAAGCATCTTAACGTTATCCCAAAGCGCCTTTGCATCGGTGTTATGATTGATCGACTTGTAGATGTCTTTAGGAAGACCTTGAAGAACAATGTTTGAAGCCACGATATCGCATCGAATCTCTTTTCTCCTTATCATCAAGCTCATCATACATCTTAGGTCTGTCCATTCCGTAAGCAGAGTACCATCTTCATTAGTATCAAGTATGTCTCTAGTCGTCTCAACCCGATATGGTCCTTCATCAATGGATTTGAGAATGTTGACACCATTTTCCTTTCAAGGCAATACAATCGATTCGTTGAGCCCAAGAATCGTAGTCGATTCTGTCAAGCATGGGTGGGCGAGTATCGAGCCATTGCTTGTACATCCTCGACAGCGTGGAGATGATAGTAGGGACGTTGGTAGACATGTTAACAGATTATACGGGATTTTATAACTCTATGATTAAGCGGAAATAGATTCTTTCACGGGTTTTACTAAATCAAGAGAAACCGTAAACAATCACTCAAGTCGCTAGAAGATAATGCACTAAGTCGCTAGAAGATAATGCACTAAGTCGCTAGAAGATAATGCACTAAGTCGCTAACCCTTAATTCGCTACACCCCTAAGTCGCTAGAGTCCCAGTCGCTAGACAAAAAGCAAGTCGCTAAGTAGTAACTCGCTAAGCCTCAAGTCGCTAGCAAAATTTGGCGACAATTGCTACACAAGTCGCTAGAGATACAAGTCGCTAAAGAGCAACTCGCTCTGAGACCAAGTCGCTACCACCAAGTCGCTACTCGTGGTGGAGAGTCCACTACTTGTACTTTAACTCGCTAGATCTAACTCGCTAGGTTTAAAGCGTAACTCGCTACAATTTTGTGAAGCAAGTCGCTATGAAGAAAAATAAACCGTGAGCTAAGTCGCTAGCAAGAAAAACCTTATAAACATCACTTTTCAATCCAAAACAACCCAACCAAGATGATTCAAGCTAACCAAATGAAAACCTAAACACTTGTGATGATTCTAAACATGAAAGTACTAACAAAATTCAAACTTTAACACAAGAAATCAACCAAATGATGCAAAACCACTAAACTTTTCAAACTCAAAACCACCTAAAACCACTATAAATCCAAAGATGTGCAAGATATGATCTAACCATGGCTCTTGATACCAATTGTAAAGATATAATGGTGTTTCACATATAAACATCAAACCATAAACGTGGCGAACATCACTCATCGCCCTAGAGTCATGTCGAAGTGCATTTGCCGACACGGACATGGAACCCCATGACTAGTTAAAATTGGCTTGGTGTCAACTATCGAGATCAAATAAGAATGTCATAACCGACATAGATCATATTTTATCAAATGTTTAATCATGTTTTCAAAATCAAAGTCTTCATATCATATAGTTCAAAATCAAAGGTTTATGATTCAAAATCACGATTCGAGATAAACAATGACTCAAATAGACACATTAGGGTTCATAGCAAAGGTTTAGGAAATCCTAATATGAAAACGAAAAGAAAACTTCATATGAAACCTTTATCGAAAAGGTCGAATATCCGTACCTTATTCGAAAGCAAAAGATCAAAAGTCGAAACAGGGAAGCAAAGAATTACTCCTTCTTCACGTAACCTATATACATTAATGTCGTATATATTATTAATGATTCCAAATCATCACAATGGTCTTTTAATATTTTAGGGTTTCTATACCTAAATGTTTTAATATCAATATAGTAATTTAGGGTTTCATATATCTTTTATTAACGTTTAGGGTTTTCATTCTTTAATGTCTCATTAATGTATATGTGCCTATATGTTTAGTCTTTTAATGACTAATTACTTAACCTAACTCGTCACATAATACTCTTTCCTTTTTATTTTTCAACGTAAATGTTTATGATTTTATGTGACATATAAGTTACTCATTACTCGTATTAATTACGCATTTACTCTATTAAGGTTTAGCATAACTTATTAAATTAGCATATCAAAACTAGGGTTTAGGTTTAACATAACCTTTATTTAAGTAATGCATCTTCAAAAACTCATATGTAATTCGATTCAAATTAGGGTTTCGGTTATTAGGGTTTATACACATGTTTTAACTCATCTAAATACTTTACACATTCAAGTTATTAAGTTATACACCTCATTCGAAAAGCTAACCATGGTTCGGTCCAAACTTCATATGTTTCGCCCTCATCAAAACGACACAACATAACTCGATTCAATATCACATCATACGTTACATGTCTCTTATTATTTACTAGGTTAAATGAGTTAGGGTTTCTCTTGGTTTTGTTTTACACACTCGGCCACAAAAGAAAAAGAACAAAAGCTTATTAAACAATTATAACTTGACATATACAAGTAAGATACGTTAAAGGAAGACAAATAAACAATATACCTTAACTTGATTGAAGCAAAATCGACACCAAAGGTGTTTGTTTAGTCTCGGCGAATAGGGAGAAAAAGAAAAGAGAGCAAAATAACTAGGGTTCCAATTTAATGAATATGTGATGTATTTATAGTTGTAGTATTTGAGTTAAACTAGGAAAGTAATTGGGTTGGGTTTGGGTTTGGTCCAACGGTCACACCATTCACGCGACACCATTTGGGCTTCGCCCTAGGCTCATCCGAAACAAAAGAACACGACCCAAAAATCACGAAACATTAACTCTTCGTCGTACCAAAACAATTACGTAATATACTTTAGTTAGGTTTTTTTTAAATATTCGCAGTTAATCTTTTATTTCTTTAAGTGTTATAAATATATTTTACGATTTTATAATTTTTAGTTCCAAGGGTATTTTAGTCTTTATTCGGATTTTAAATTTTCGTGTTTTACAATTCTTCCCCTAAAGAAAAATTTTCGTCTCGAAAATTGAATGAAACGAAATGAAATGAAAACGAAACGAAAACGAAACGAAATGAGAACATACCAAACTATTCAAAGAAATGAGGATAACTTGCACGCATCGACCTCGGTTTCCCAAGTAGCCTCACGCTCGGGATGATTCTTCCAAAGAATCTTAACGAATGGAATCACTTTATTCCTCATAACTCTTTCTTGTCTTTCCGAATAGCTTCGGTTCTTCGAGATAAAGACATATCGGATTGAATTTGATCAAACGGATAAGAAGCAACGTGTAACGGATGATAGTTATATCCCTTAGGAGTGATACATGAAAACGTCATGAACATGCGATAAGCGAGGCGGAAGTGCTAAACGACACGAAACTTCTCCTATCGCTCTAGAATCTCAAACGGTCCAATAAATCGAGGACTAAGCTTGCCCTTGATTCCAAAACGTTTCACACCTCTAAACGGCGAAACTTTCAAAAACACACGATCTCCAACCCGAAATTCTAAATCACGACGATGCTTATCAAGATAACTTTACGACGAGACCTAGCTTCCTTCAATTTCTCTCAGCCACCGCTACTTTCTCATTAGTGATCTCGATCATTTCCGGTCCTTCAATCAAACGCCACCTACTTCATCCCAACAAATAGGTGCTCTACATTTCCTTCCATAAAGAAGTTCAAGCGGTGCCGCCTTAATGCTAGCATGCCAACTATTGTTATAAGCAAACTCTACTAAACATAAATATTCGTCCCAACTGCTGTCCATTCTAAAGCACAAGCCCTTAGCATATCCTCTAAGGTCTCAGATAGTCCTCTCGTGACCATCTGTTTGAGGATGAAATGCCGTACTAAAGTTAAGTCGAGTACCCCAAGCTTTCTCGCAAACCCTTCCGAAACGAGAAGTAAATCGCGGATCTCTATCGGACACAATAGATGTCTGAGTACCATGAAGTCTAACGATCTCTTCTTTCGAAAATCTCCGCTAATTTACCAATACCATAATCCTTCCGATTGGCAAGAAATGAGCGATTTGGTTAGTCGATCAACAACCACCCAAATCGCATCATGCTTCTTCCTAGTAAGAGGTAACCCGTCACAAAATCCATAGATATCTTATCCCACTTCCATGTTGGAATCTCCAATGGTCAGTAACAATCCACTAGCCCTCGATGTTCAATCTTAACTCACGACAAATCATACACTTCGACACAAACGCCGCCACATCTTGCTTCATGCCGTTCCACCAAAGTATCGCTTCAAATCCCTATACATCTTGGTAGAACCGGGATGAATAGTGAAAGGAGAACTATGAGCTTCATCATAACTTTCTCACGAATTACACGATCATTTGGAACACAAAGCCTATCTCCATACCATACAATACCGTCATTATCAACCTTAAACTCCCGCTTACCTTCTTCAACATTTTGCGCCACGGCCCACAACGCCGTCATCTTTCGAGCTTCTTTAATTTGCGTATAAGGTTCGACTCCACCTTCATACTAGCCCAATATCCATCAAAACCTCGTACACATCTCAACATCCAAACTCTCTAAATCACACAAAATCCTAGGCTCAATCTTGATACTGCAAGAATGCTCGATTTTCGGCTAAGTCACAAGAACTACGTTAGCCTTACGGATGGTCTTGAATGTTGGTGTCATAATCCTTAAGTTCTAACCATCTTCTTTGTCTCATGTTCGGTTCCTTACGAGTGAAAATATACTTGAGACTCTTATGATCGATGAATATATCACACGCCTCCATACAATTATGATATAACTTTTCACATACACATCAAACCATAACACAAAGTAGCATATAGATGGAATTCTAGAGAGAAGTTAGAGGTTTAGGGAACTTGGTGAGAGAAAGTGAAAGATATTATTATGAGCTCCATTCTACTGCTTGGGAGGTAGAGTATTTATAATCTTACATAAATCGCCCCGCATCGGGGTGGATCGGGGCATACGGTGGGTAAAGACCGTCCGGTCCTCCCGGTGTGCCAACTAAATACTACTTAACTTAAGGTACTACGACTCTGAGCTTTCTGATTACATATACTTGAGGTGACCGACTCTTTGTCAGAATTTCTAATTCCTAACAATCTCCCCAAGGAGGTCACCTCAATCATGTACCAAAAATACATTGAATACAACGGATAATACATTAACAATTGATCTTGCATTCTTGATGTAGTCCTTTGCTCTAGCTCGTAGTCATTGATTCTTCGCATTGCATGTTTGGTTACTTCAAGTGGAGGTCTTTCTTGATCCAGCGTGATAATAATTTTGAGCCATCTTTTGAGATCATGATATCAACAATCTCGACACATCCTTTGTGGTGTTGGTATTATGTGATGTTGTGACTTTAGGACGACATGCTCGCATTACGGATCATGATATCTTCCGTGGTGGCGGAAGCTTTGTTGAATCATGATATTGGGCGGTAGCGAAGCATGGAGTGAAAATATCGAGTCATTGATGCACTTATCATGATTTCTTTTGAGATGAATGTGTGGTGTGAGCATGCGGCTATGGATTGGCGCTTCATTACGATCGTTTGCAAGCGTCGGGTGTACACGCATGACAGATTAGCAATAAATCGCAGCGAAAGTGTCTTTGATCACTTCGATGAATTAATTCTGCCCCCGCGGTTCCCCGTTGATCGATTAATCTTTTGTGATCGGTGGGATTCCTAAGAATCTCCTTGAGGGGGTTTTGTGTTACAAATTTGTTCTCAGCCGAACATCTCAAAAGAAACACGGGTGAGTGAACGGTGAATTTTAAGTCATTTGATTGATGAAGAATTTGAACAACGTGTGTATTGCTCGATAGAAATTGTTTTGCAATACAGCGAAGGTTTTATTGAAAATCAATTATCAATCATAAAAATACCTTTGGTTTGAAAAATGAGTACACGATCGATGTGCTAAGAAAGAGTTTTTAAGCACAGGACGGTTTTCAAAGGTATCAAATCGATCCATAACTGAACGAGGATTGATTCGAGATTGAATCGCCCCATGTTTCATTCGGTTGTCACATGGTTGATCTATATAATGATCTCACATGCCACTACCGAGAGCTTGTTTGATGTTGGCTCGAGAAGGCTTTCCATCTTCATTGTGAATATGTAAACACATCACTCGGATGTTACGCAATACCATAAGGATAATCGTGGGACTCGAGATATAATCTCTCTTTCCACATTGTGTGAAGCAGAGAGTCTTCATTGAAAGTCCTAATGAGATTTATTGATGATCTCATGGCTCTGACTCAATTTGTGCATATTTGGATCCTATAACGGAGACTGAGAGAGAGTCTCGCCTTGATATCAACCATCTCTAAGAAAGTCGATGAATATGGGTTCCCATTGAGAATGAAACAAGCCCTTTAAGAGGAACTTGGTGGTTTGGAAAGTTGAAGTGCGTGCGTCCTTTGGGTCCATGACCTCTTGTCTTCAATACCGATGTTACCATCGGTAGCATATGAATTGAACCGGTTTACTTCTGGGTTGAATAAATGGAGGGCTATTTGTTTTCACCTTTCCTCATTGATTCTTTTAATTCTTGACCCTTGATTATACAAAGGGACTTCATAGCTAGAGCCTTGTTGGGTTTATTCGTTACTAGCTCGGTCTTAGTCCGCACTCTTCCCATATCTCATTTTCTCCTTTTATCATCATACCTAAGGACTTACACCTTACTAGTGGATTGTCCTGGGTGAATCCCTCAGATTACAGGCGGATCATGGGAACATACCTAACCTTATCATCCTTATATCACCGTACATGAAGTAAAGTTGGTGGATCTATTTGGTATTGTTAGCTTTGCCATTGGATCAGCGAAAACCATTTGAAAATCAATTCGGATACTTGTGATATATTATCAAAGCATTTTTACACGATTGTTTTGATATTTTAGAGCGAACTCCCCCTCAACATGTGCATCGGTGTTTGAAAATGTTTTGCACGGAGAAGAAAAGAATCAACTTCTTTGATTACCATTTAAAGATATCAACATCACCCGCATCAAATCAAGTAGATATAGCATTTGGGAAGGATGAGGGTTTCCATAAATTTGCTCCCCCGATATGTGCCTCGAGATTAGAAAAGAGTTTTGCACATACTAGAAGGAACACACATGAGATAAATGATCACGTTTCAAATCATAGGTTTAAGATAGATGCTCCCCTCGACATGTGCATTGAAAATTTGAAATCGTTTATGCATGTGGGAAGGAATGACGTACATTCTTGAAACCATTTGCAGTGTCGGTTTAAATCCAATTTAAATCACATTCTCCCCAGATCACAATTATCAAAACATTTGAGATTTGTGATCTCGTATAATTAAATTGATTTTGAAAGCTTTAAGGAGAATTGTGATTCGATTGTGAAAGCGTTTGAACTAATAAGGATCGGATTTTAAGACTTTAAACTCCATTTATAAAACATGCATGTAAATCTTTTGAAAACAATTTAATGCCAAATAACTTTTTAATTTAATTGAAATCATTCTCCCCTCAATCAATGACATAGGTTGTTGATTGAGATAAAAGACGACATATAAGTCGATGATTATCAAAATAGAGATCGAGTTATTTTTCAAAGCATTTAGTTTTGATAGATAAATGTTTATAGAATCGAGCATGGAATTTTAAAACATGATAAAACATGGCTCATTCTTTCTTTTAAAACGGGTTATTGCTGAAAATGATAAACCATTTTTTCTCTTCTCCCAAAATTATTTTTATTTTTTTTATTTTTTTAAATTCGAACAACATCTAAAGTCCGTGTCATTCTTTGAATGACACAAAAAACCGTGATATTATCGAGCGGAAAAACATGACAAAATGACAATATTTTTTGAAGATTTTGAATTTTCAAATTTTATGGATTTTGAAAGTTTTATATTTTTCTATTTGATTTTTTGAAGGTTTTAGAATTTTGTATTTTGTTTTTCGGATAGATATATAAGAAATAGATGAAGATAGACCTTTACTCCTCGTCACGAAGGCGTTTGAGTGTTCGGTTGAAGGCTTTTCAAGCCAAGGCATGGAAGAATAAACTCAGCGTTCTCTTGGAAGACTTTGGTGAAGATATCGACTAATTGATATTCGAGACCTCACAAAATATGGTTCCACACACCTTTTCCACTTGTTCCTGATGAAATGATGTCGAATGTCGATATGCTTTGCTCTTGAGTGTTGAGCGTTGTTGCATGAGAGAGCAATAGCTTTTATTATCACGGTCTGAGAGGTTTTGTTGAATTCAAAGCCATAGTCGAGATAATTGAGATCTCATCCATAGATTTGGCACACCAGATGACATGGCTATGTATTCGACCTCTGTAGAGAAATAGAAGTACTCATTTGCTTCTTTGAAGACCGGCTCTAAGCTTATCACTGGCCAGAGCACCTCTGCGTGCCAGCGTGTATCTTGACAACTTTGCATGATCGGCATACGCATAGGCCGTTAGAGACATCTGGGTGTCCTTGGTGCAAAGACCCATATTGATGGTTCCTTGGAATGCGAAGACCCCCAAGCGCTTCAAGGTGATTTTAGTAGGCAGCACGGTATCTAGCATGCAAGCGGTAGAACAAGATGTACGGTGCACTAGGCATGGGTACATCGGGGATCAATCATACTACGATATTTTGTTTGGTCAATCATGATCCTGAGAGGTCCTCATCTAGTTTGGTTCGGTCGATCATGGGGGTGTCAAGCGGTCATGAATCAAATCAAATTTCTTTAAAATCTCATTGCATATTTAGATTGATTTATGAAAATGCCTCCGGGACTTTGTGAAATTTGTAATCGAAAAATGACATTTGTCCATCATTGACATTTGAAACTTTGAACTCATTTCATTTGGCTTGATCACATTCCATTGGAGTGCAGCATGGCAATAATATCATCAACATAAATTTGAACATGAATTAAATGTTTGCACGACTTCGTGGTGAACAATGTAGGATCATTGCTCCTTTGATGAATCCGGTTGATAGAAGAAACTTTGACGATGTATCATACCATGCCTTGGAGCTTGCTTTAAACCGTAAAGAGCCTTCTTGATAGCGTGGTAGGATGCTCTTGATTCACAAATCCTTGGGTTGGGCGGCGTGACGACTTCTTTAAGATCTCCGTTGAAAATGCCGTCTTTACATCCATCGATAAACTATCATGTTCTTCTAGCAACATTAGCGGAGAAGATTACGATTGCCTCGATTCGAACAGCTGGAGCAAAAGATTCTTCAAAGTCATATACCCTCTTTACAATAACACAAAGTAGCATATAGATGGAATTCTAGAGAGAAAGTTAGAGGTTTAGGAACTTAGTGAGAGAAAGTGAAAGATATTATTATGAGCTCCAACTCTCTACCTGGGAGGTAGAGAGTATTTATAGTCTTACATAAATCGCCACACATCGGTCAGTGGATCGTGCATACAGCTGGGTAAAGACCCGTCCATCCTCCACGGTGTTACTTAACTAAATACTACTTAACTTAAGAATTACTACCACTACGAGCTCTAACGATTACATATACTTGAGGTGGCCGACTTTTAATACCGGAATTTCTAATTCCTAACATCCCAAATGCTACTTGATTTGATTCTTCGGCATCCTTCACTAATGCCTTGACACAACGCTTGACACCCTTCACTAATGCCTTCGCTTGACACCCATAGATTCTTCACTAATGCTCTTGACACGAACGATAAGCACCTTTCACTAATGTTGCCTTGACACCTTCGGCATCCTTCTAATGCCTTTAACCCAATATCTATGGAGAAAGGAAGAACTATCAACAAGAGAACCTTAGTTGTCTTGATGATGACGTAAGCATTGCAACTCATGGACTTGAGCTTGCACGCCTTTCAAGAAGTGGTGATCTCTCCTTTAAGAGGAACCTAGAAGATCACACAAAACAAAAGACAAACTACATAGATCACTTGGATCCGAGGTTGAGGTTAGAATACTTGGGAAAGTATGTGTAAAAGTGATGAGTAGAAAGGAAGAAATGGCCTCATTTATAGAGGAAATTTCATCGCTCACCGGATCCCACGAAAAACAAGGGATCCGCTAGCACAAAGCCGTGGATCCGTGGAACGCCTCTTGCCCATGGGTATTTTGGTTATGGGTCATGGGTCATGGGTCATGGGTTATTCACGGGTCTTTAGCTAGATACAATGTATCTTGAGTGCTCACTAAGGGTTCAATGTATTCTGACATTCTCTCGAGTGTCACCAAGGGTTCAATGTATCTAGACATCGAGTATGGGTCAATACCATGTTATGGATATTATCCATATATGATATAAGCATGATGTCGCAACGGGTTATGGTCAAGCTCCATGGGTCATGGGCTTGGGTTGTACCCAACTACATTCAATGTATTTGCCCAATGGGTTATGATACTTAAGTTTCTACCATTTATATTACCCAATATACCACATACTAGTTATGTGTATATTTTACCCAAATATGTAAACACTAGTTGTTGTACATATGTAATATTAAATCATAAAATCACTTATACTTGTTTTAGTGTTTTATGTGAAAATGTGAATATGTTAGAAACTATTAGTTCAAACCATTTACGTATTTTATTTGTTTCGTTAAATGATTTTACATTTGTTATCGACAAACATTAGAAGATTGTAAAATATAAATAAACGCTTTTACGGCTTATTTGTATTAACAATCTCCGCTTTTGTTGATGACAAAACATAAAGTTATTTTAAGGAAAAAGCTAAAATTCATAAAAGTGAATTTGTAGTTTTACTTTTTCTCCCCTTTGTCGAAACAAAAGAGCTTCGAAGGAAACTAACACATTGTTTTTAAGAAAAACATGTGAAAGAAAAAATAGAGAGCAAGTAACGGAACGGATCTCGTTTTACTCCCCTCGACGAGTCCATCCCTATGTGTAAGGGCCAAGAAAGTAATACTAAGCTAGTTTCTTTGCAACTAATTTGTAAAAGATTTCGCCTAAGTGACTAATTTGCTCCCCTTGATGATTGCAATTTTGCAAAGGGATGTCGAGAAATGTAATCCTAATATTGCAAGTAATTTGTAATGTATTGTTTTGACACAAAGCTCCCCTAGCTTTAGGGTGTCAAAGGCTTCAAGTGTAGATTGAATAACTACAAAAATAAGGTTAGAAAACAAGTATAATGCACAATTTCCTGCATATGTGATCCAAGTTAGTAGAAAATAGTTTTTCTGTCTCACGGATCCCACTGTTCCCTCCCAGCGGGATCCGCTCAGGCAATTTTGAGAGATCCGATAGAATATGATTAAATTCAAGAATGGTGATGTAACAAGTAATGTTAACATCAAATGAGATATGTATTCAACCAACAAACATATACTCAATGCAATATGGCAAGTAAACTATCATTCAATAAAACATAAGAGATGATCAACAAATCTTTAAAACTAAGAGAATGATTTAGCCATATTCTACTAATGCTAATAAGTGACTAAAGCTTAAGAAGCAACAATGTGCTTGAGTCTAGGGATGAGTAGATTTGTTGATTTGGTCCAATCTTTCAAGAAGATGATTAAACATGAAATGCCACTCATTTCGTACTTCTTGAACAAGTCCTTGAGTGATTAGACAATTTAGAGCAATTATTGTCTTGATTAGGAACCTATTGGAGATTAGATGTTTTGAGGAGGCTCTACAAATGATGATGGGGTTACATTGAGTAATGTAGATGAGGTTCTACTAGGAATGAAAGTGGTGGTAATGGAAATTACTTCATATGATCAAGTCCTTGGTGGTTCCTTGTTTCCAACGATGGACTAGTTGGTGATGTAGTGGTTCCTATTTTAACGGAAGGTTGGTGAATGGTAAGTTCTCTGGTGAATGCTCTAATGAAACAGAGAGGCTGGTGAAGTAGTGTAGTCCATGCTCAGGAATGAAGGATTAGACGCTTTGCTAGAACTAAGCACGTTTGGTTTAGAGCTCGATGATCCCTTTTCCAACCTAAAAGGTTTAATGCTAATTTTGCGGTTCTTTTGGCAATTGTTGATTGGGTTTGTTGAGGTGGGATTCTAGCACTATTATCTCTTACGGTGATGATTTGGTGGATGGCAAATCCTACCATTCGTGGGTTTAACCGGAGATGATCTTGGTTGAGGAAATTTTGCACAACACGAGCAAGTTTCTTGGGTGGTTCTTGGTTGGACGAGTTAGCACTAGAGCTTTTCTCATGTTGAAATGACTAAGGAAAAGGTTTCTAAATGCTAAGAATTATGTTGTGTTTGATGACCAAGGATTCTAGCAAGATGACTTATAAAGGAAGGATTTAGCAAGTGCATTTAAGACTTAAGTCTCTAATATCCTTTGGAATGCGATGATTAGCATGCACAAAAGTCAACTTCAGAGATTTAATTAGGATGAGGTGGAGTGTTCAAGTTAGCAAGATGAGCTTGAAATGATTTTTCGAGCAAGAGTTGACATAAATCATTATCCTGATCCTACTTGTTCTCACCAATGGGGATCCGTCTAGGCTAATCCTAGGGATCCGCCTCACAGCCTAGGAAAGGATAGAAGTGATGTTTGAAAGGTCTAAAGCCTATACCTTTTTGAGTGTTTCAGTTCTCCTAAGTGTCTTTAAATGGAAGGGTACTTAAATGTTCAAGAGCAATGAGTAATGTAGCTAATGATTGCCTTATATGGAAGAAATTGGAACTTTCGTGATTACCAATTAATGAACAAAGATGACACTAAAATCTTGAGAGTGTCAAATGGAGCTAAATGATCCTAGTGATCAGATAGTGACTTAGGATAATGTTTTGGAGAAGATCCTAAAGGTTTTAAGTTGGAAGAACTAGAATTTGATCCATTTCGACCAATTTTGAGGTAAGGATGATTATGATCAATTTTGCCATAATCGAAAGATTTCTAAGTCTAGATGTGAGGAATCATGTGAGAAATAATGAGTGATCTAGAGAGCGGAAGAGTAATGAGTTTAGTGAAACGATAGATCGAAAAGCACTTTGAGGTGATCCTTAATGAGCTATGAGTGAGTGTGAAGCTTACTAAGCTTGGAGAAGGACTTAAGAGATCCTAAGGTATTAAGTTCAACTAGTGAGGTAGTCTAGGAACATGGTTTGAGATGTAAAGGATTGAAACTCCACTTATTCACGGATCCCACGGATCCTTCACTGAGGATCCCATTAGTTACAAACTAGGGATCCCAGCATCCGGGACGCTTTTACTTAACAAAGGAGTTTGTTCTAAGTATCGAAATTAGAAACTAATGATCTCTACAAGAAGCATACATGTATACAAGTAAAACATACTAAGTATCATGTAGAAATAGGACATAAGCAATTAAATGAGATCTAGCTCACAAGTAACACAGAGGTTTATCAAACTTGACAAGCGCTATTCAAGAAGCTCAAAATAGATTTATGATCTAGATTAGTAAATCATTTGTATTAACAATGGCGGCAAATTAGATGATGGTGTTCAAGACGATGGGTTGTTTTGGCCAACTAAGCAATGAACTATGTATAGTCATTATGGATGGTGATTAGCATACAATGAACTTCGTCCATGAAGTCATGTAGCTCTTCTCGATCAAAGCAAGATAATCTCTGATGAGGCAAGTGGTTGTGATTAATTAAAAGAAAAATCAATTTTACAACTTGGTTGATTAGTAATCTTAAGACAACGCAAAGTATTTCCATTGTAAACTTACTTTAGGAAGATATGGGAGTATAGATTTCCCAAGTTGAGAGAATGAATATGAGACTATTACTAGCGATGCTCAATTACGGCTAAACACCACCATTTTTACGGGTGATTCCACATACCCAACTTATCAAGGAAGCAATTCAACCGTTAGGTCAAATTGAGTTTTTAGTGCAATAAGTTCTCCAAGATTCATTCTCAAGTTAGGAAAATTTTTATTCCTACAATGGCCTATCAAGAGTAACAATGATGATACTTTGCTTCATTTTTATTAATATTATGCTTAAAACAACTAAGGTGACTAAGGTGCCATGTTTAAATATAAACATTTAAAGTTGTCCATATGGTGAACAAAAGTGGTTCGATGAGCTAGTTCAACATATGTTGTCGAAAGCTAGAGTTTGACTTTCGGATATGAATAATTATATTTATGCTGTAAAATAATTTACTTGAGTATATCGGATGAAATAATCAAGTTGTCAATCCTACAATGAAGCTTGGAGCGATCATGAAAATGAAAACGGGAGAGTACATCATCAACACAAGTGTAGATTATGATCCGATGTACATTCTTGTTGTTTTTAGAAAACGATACAAGAAAATATGAAGTCAAGAAATCATATAAGCACATAAAACATTTATGTTGCACACATGACAAACTCAATCAAAAAGCCATTTAGTGTGTTATATGTTTTAAACATTTTTCAACTTATAAAACTTAACATTTTCGACACAACTAGATTTTATCCCAAACACTCCTTCACGAAAGTACATTGATTAGTAGAAAATTACTAACTCGACAAGCAAGAGAATGAATAGCAAGGTAAGGAAACCACATATGTTATTCAATCAAATAAGCACAAAAGCTACTTGAGATAAGCAAATAATCAAGTAATGCAAAGAAGACAATTTATCGTTTAGCATAGCATACGAAAGTTCTTTTCATCGCTTTGTGTTAAATATAAATATGTATACCGAGCTTGATTAGTTTCTTTTATGTTTATAAATATGATCAAAACCTTAATTTCAAAAGATGACACATTGTTATTCAAAGATGAAAACATCCATCTCCAATTAGATCAAAAGTTGTACAAAAGTTATGACTAAAAAATGACTTTCTATTATAAATAAATGATTCTGTAAATTTTTGTTTTGAATTAGTTTATGAAATCATTTTTAAATGAAAGTAGACTCAAATACCTTTAAAACTATAGGTGGCGCGACTTTAACGACTTACGGTTAAAAAGTTATGAATTTTGAAATTCGCATAAAAATCGTTTTCGCATCACGGATCCCTTGCTCGGTGGATCCGTCCGAAGTAACTCCCGAGGATCCGCGATTCGACACGTAACTACAAAATGTACGCTTTGACTCGACGAAAAGGTTTAACCTTGGTAGACTTTTTAGTGGAGTTATATTAACCATTTTTACCTTTATTCAAACTTGATTTAACAAGATATCTAACAACAAAACTTCAAAGAAAAAAATCACTAAAACACTTTTCATATTATGCTTATTATAAGATAGAAGCATATATCACCATTTTATCCACAAGCAATTTATTACATTTTTGACCAAAAATTGTGACTAAGAAAACATACCTTTGCTATATTCCCTTTTTATGGTTTTAGAAACCATAGACGCGAGATACTTCATGATCTTTAAAGATACCCCAATCTTTTGCTAAATATTCTTTTTAAGGAAAGAAATATTTAGAGACATTCTTCATGATCTTCTTGGTAATCCTTAATCCAAGTATGGAGAATACTTAACAAGAAAAATGTTAGAACATTCTATCATTGTCCAACAATAAACATTATAATGATTTTTAAAACATGACATTTAAAAAAAATCCTTCTTTGTAGTTTTCAAACATACACGGATCGTATCAAGTTTTTAAAGTACAACATACTCTAAAAAACTTGGTAACGAAGCTCTGATGCCAATTGTGGAAAACTAGAAGGGGGGTTGAATAGTTTTACCAATTTAAAACTTCATTTTAAATATTTAGATCGACTTATGTCAATCTATTTGGTTGTTTATGTTGGACGTTGATAGATAGATATATAAATGTGTAATGAAAGATAAAGAGTAGAAGCACATCACCACGACACACGTTATTTATAGTGGTTCGCCACAAGGACACCTTCCTTGCTCCTACTCTACTCCCCGAGTCACCTACTCGAGAGTTCATAAGCATTACACCAAACTCCTTATGGCGGAGAAGCCTTCCCAACGTCGCTTAACCTTTTCCCAGACAAAGCTAAATACCGAGTTCTTTCACACCGCGAACCACACCTAACACAACGTCGCTTACCCTTTATACGGTGCTAGGCTAACCACCAAGTTCTTTTCACACCTTAGGAGAACTAATCCTATCACAACGTCGCTTACCCTTTATATTGCTAGGCTAATCACCGAGTTCCATTACTACGAGGAACTACTACCCTCACGACACAACACCTAATCTCGAGGAGATCTACTCCTTGTTACAACAAGATCACGTATATCACCATCCTTGTAAATAAACAAATACTTATATGTATAACGATGCACCTCATCGATTATATCGACCTAGGCATTCTTCCCAAATGCTACTTGATTTGATTCTTCGGCATCCTTCACTAATGCCTTTGACACAACGCTTGGCAACTCTTCACTAATGCCTTCGCCTTGACACCTATAGCATTCTTCACTAATGCTCTTGACACGAACGATAAGCACCTTTCACTAATGCTTTGTCTTGACTCCTTAAGATCCTTCTCTAATGCCTTTAACCCAATATCTATGGAGAAAGGAAGAACTATCAACAAGAGAACCTTAGTTGTCTTGATGATGACGGCATCGCAACTCATGGACTTGAGCTTGCACGTCTTCAAGAAGTGGTGATCTCTCTTTAAGAGGAACCTAGAAGATCACACAAAAACAAAAGACAAACTACATAGATCACTTGGATCCGAGGTTAGAGGTTAGAATACTTGGGGAAAGTATGTGTGTAAAAGTGGTGAGTAGAAAGGAAGAAATGGCTCTCATTTATGTAGGAAATTCTCTATTGTTCCCTGATCCCACGGATCCCTCCCATGAGGATCCGGCCAGCACAAAGCTAGGGATCCGTGGAACGCCCTCTTCGCCCATGGGTATTTTTGGTTATGGGTCATGGGTTATTCAGCTTGGGTCTTTAGCCAGATACAATGTATCTCTCGAGTCTCACCATGAGGTTCAACGATTCTAGACATTCTCTGAAGTCACCAAGGGTTCAACGTATTCAGACATTGGGTATGGGTCAATACCATGGGTTATGGATATTATCCATATATGATATAAGCATGATGTCATGCAATGGGTTATGGGTCAAGCTCCATGGGTCATGGGCTTTGGGTTGTACCCAACCACATTCAATGTATTTGCCCAATGGGTTTATACTTAAGTTTCTACCCATTTATATTACCCAATATACCACATACTAGTTATGTGTATATTTTTACCCAAATATGTAAACACTAGTTGTTGTACATATGTAATATTAAATCATAAAATCACTTATACTTGTTTTAGTGTTTTATGTGAAAATGTGAATATGTTAGAAACTATTAGTTCAAACCATTTACGTATTTTATTTGTTTCGTTAAATGATTTTACGCTTGTTATCGACAAAACATTAGAAGATCGTAAAATATAAATAAACGCTTTTACGCTTATTTGTATTAACATATTGGTTAAACCGGTCAAAGAGTTTGCAAGTTAGAATCTATACCTCAAATGTCGTGTATCAGAAGTTTTACACGCGACGAAAGAACGCGTGTGTTGTTAGTTAATATTCATAATTGATGTAATGTTGTATTTTAAGTTCATTAAATATTTTATATGTCGTTTGATACGTGTTAAGAATTTTGCTAGAGTTGAATTATCACACGTTACAACCGTTTGTAATTTCATTTTGATCTTTTCACGCTCTATTTTGAACGTTATACTAAACACTTACCACAATATCGCGATATCGTTAATTGTCTGCGCCGCGCTAGAAACCGATCATGTCAAGAGACCAGTCTTCGCTTTTTTTTTTTAAATGGCTACTTTGTTTTAAAACAGCCAAATGAAAAAATATATGCTCATTATTAATGAAAATATAAAAAGTATTTGAGAAATTAAAATATTCTAGTTAACTTTGGATGAAATTTTTAATGCAATTAATTTTTATACCTAAATATGTAAAAATCTTCAAAATCATGATTTACGATTGATGTTATACGCCTTAACCTTTTTCTTCAAATCAATCATCAATATCTTATTTCTATTTCATCAAGTATCGTTTCTTTTTTTCTTTTTTTTCATTTAACTAATATCAAATTCCAATCATGTTATAAGCCTTTCTTAACCTTTTTCTTTGGATCGGTATCTTATTTCATATTTTCAATACATTTTTTTTTCTTTTTTCTTTTCATTCTACTAATAACAATTTCAAATCACACCATACTATGTAGTTTCTATGATACATAGATATATTGTAAAAACAAATTTATAAAAATAAAAATTACCTTAATGCTTGAGAAAACTACAAACCATCCACATCTTTCAACCTTCAAATCTCTATCAAGCTTCATGATGATGCATTTGTATCTTCATGTCCTACAATGATAAATACTCGTATAAATACTTTCTTCTCAGTTACTCAACCAGATCTATAACTATAGAAGAAGAAACACCAAACAAACCCACCACCCAAATCACACAAAAACGCATAATCTTATTAAAATACGAAACCCACACATGCAATAAAATTTAAACACAAATGGATCTGAATCTGTTGAAAACTTAAACATGCAAAAACGTAAACATACATTTTCTTGGTTATCATAACAAAGGATTAGAAAGATGCATCACGTCGTTACCACGACCATCTCAAAAACTGAATTTAAAGAAGCCCATCCTACACAAATCAGCCACAAGTAAGATTAGATATATGATCATGAGTATAAATATAAGAAAGGAAAAGAGATATGTGGTCACCGTTCTCGGAAACAACGTCGCCAGAAAATGGCAATTGTGGAGAGGACAGTCAAAATTTTGAGAGAGATTTAATGAGTCAAAATTTTGAGAGAGATTTAATGAGTAAATGAAAAAGAGTGACTGATGAGAGAGGGTTTTAGTATAAAAGTGGAAGTTTAGCAAATGCGGTTTGAAAGAGGGTATTTAAATTTTCAAAGCTTGAACAGTGTGCAACTGTTTGTTGCTGAAGTGTAAATATTTGAAGGCCTCACAGTGATCTCGAGCCTTTCACTTATAGTATAGGTAGATATTGTGAAGAATTATTAATTAAATTTAACATTTTAATATAATTTAACACTTTACATATTATTTTTTGATAGGTTTTAGAAATGATGCAATTCATAATATTAATTAACAAAGAGAGTTAACCATGGGCCGCCTTTGAGGGTTTGTAAGGCGCGACCATCACAGGCCTCGTAATTTTGAGGCCTCAAAATCATTCCGTTAATAACTATATCGCACGTGTAGACGTATTTTTCAATGAAGAAAAACTATTTAGATGATAAAATATCTTAAATGAGTAATATGTTAGAACGTTTAGATAACTAATCGCATTATATCTTATAAACGGTGACACTTTATATATAATATCGCTTAACGAAACGACTATTATATAATTTCGCATGAATTTCAAAAATTTCGCCGATTTATAGGACGACCCTGGTTAACGATATTGGAAGGTCACGTTCTTTTTACATGTGTGTTTGTCATTCTCTTTTATATAAGAAATATTCAGAAATGTTAGAATTCATGCAATACATATATTTTATTTGAGAAGAACTTGTTGCTTAACATCCAATTAAAATACTTACACCAACTAACATTAAAGATACTACGTGGAGAAAAGAATTTTGAATTATTTGTGGCACTGAATGAAAGGACAACCTTTTAGACACCAATTCATCCAGAGCAAATATGAAGCGTACATCACACTCAAATTTCCTACCAAACACCTTTTCCTCTGACCGATTCTTGAATATACGCTTAATTATCCTATTAAGTGTGTATCAAACACATCCTTAGTTTTGGTAAAATTTGACCTTGACCATATTGACTAAGAATATAAACTCATAACCTCATGGATAATTAAAGCATGAGAAACATTGAAGTGACTAGCCCTTGCTACTCCTTTCTTTCGGCTGAAACAAATCAAACGACACCCTGTTTTTTCTTTTCTTTTTTTATATTTAAAACATGTAGTCTAATCTAGCTTAATAAACAAATGCTTGAGCCATACTTTGATTTCACTATAAAAAGGGAAGTATTGTAGTCATTTTTTACACTTACAAACTTAAAACTCTCATTCACTCTCACCATAGCAGTCGACCACAAGTAGAAAGCTAGGAGGAATAATTTACCGCCTACATAACAGACTGAGATATCTGAGATATGGGACTTCACTCATATCCTTTATACTTAAATGTTTTTTGGAGTAATATATTTACCGAGGAAACCCTTTACCCAAAAAAAAAAAAGCTAGGAGGAATAAGTGTTTATTTGAGTGAGCTTTTGTTTGGGTACATTTGTGTTCATCATCATCACATACACTTTCTAATTGCAAGTAGGTCATTACACTATTTTCATAATCTCTACACAATTTACTTATGTGTTGATTTCATTTACTAGTGCTAAGTTCCATATTTACACACATTAATATCACCATGTACAAGTTTATGAAATTTATAACCACAATAAGTTAACTACTAGTCTACAATGTCATAAACTTAACTTTATTATGAACTCTTAAGTTACATATTATTTTTGATGAAATTGTGGAAACTAAGACTTTACAAATGATCTAAACTAGTCTTGATGTTCATTTAGTTTATGATGATTTGAGCTTTTCACTATGATAACTATATTATTCTATCACTATTGTACTGCTGAAAAATTGGTGGAAGAGTTAGGATAGATTTGGAGTTGATAATGGGTTGATTAGGAGATGAGAAACTAGGAAAAATGCAGTTTTGACACTAATATAGAGGCTGTCCCATTCGGGTTAAAATAGAAAAATCAGTGGCTTTTTAGTAAGATTAGACTAAAGAAATAAGAAATAGACTTTATAACGAAAACATGGTCGCTTGAACGGACAATAATGAACTTAAAACGAATAAGTTACGTAAATTTGAAGTTAGACAATGAAAACTATTTTTCTGAAAAATAATAGTTGCTGTTGGAACTTTTTATGAAGTAAAACTGGACCTTAAAAGGTAAATAGACTAGCCGAGGCACTAAAAATGAGTTAGTATACTTAAATATGTTCGCAAGGATATATAAAACGTAGAAAACATAGTTAAAACGAGAGAGTTATGACTTCTATAAGTTTTGTCGGGAAATACAAATTTTGACAGCTTTTAGTTTCTAATAAAAAGCTGTTAGAAATATTAAAACTAGTTTTCGGACACCGTAGAATCGAAATTAGCCAAATTAACCTAAACGAAAGTAGTAGCATATTATACATATTTGTTATCCGCGTCAGAAGTTTTCTAAATTACTTATTGACAAGACGAGTATAGTTTAATTACGGAATAAACTAGTTATGTTACATAAAAGGTATACTTTCACTATTAAACGAGAACATTATTTTTTTAACCACTAAACCTTATAACAAATATGTACGGGTGATATACTAATGTATAGAATTGCATACACGATATTATTTCCAAACCTAAGACATAGTACTTATTTAGGTTGCGGTTAGAGCCACCGAACCTCGTTTTCGTGCACATTATTCCGACTTGTACAGTACTACTATACTTGAGGTGAGTTTTATAACCCCGTTTTTATTTGTTTACAATATTTCTAAATTCTCGAGGTGAGAATACATTACTTATTTTTATGCGAACACGAGTACTAAAACTGTTATAATGCCTAAGTTACCACATAGCCACTAAAGTCCCCTACCAATCATGAACCGTTAATTACTTGTAAGCGCGAATATTGTAAATAGATCTATTGGGTTAACACCTCCGTCCGGGTTGGTCGCACCAATTGAATAAACGGACGCAAACCATTCGGATTAATTCTGAGTGTCTGGCAAACACTTATATGGGAAAACACCTATATAAACTCACCAATATTATTGTGGAAAACTAGAAAAAGGGGGGGGGGGTGAATAGTTTTACCGGTTTCAATTTAGATTTCAAAAGTTTAGATTTAAGCTTATGTGAAATCTTGTGGATGAATAGATAGTACAAAATAATAAATAAACTAAATAAAGAATGCAAGTAAAGTAAGAGATAGAAGGTAGCGACACAAGTGATTTATAGTGGTTCGGCTACAATGACACCTTCCTTGCCCTACTCCACTCCTCGAGTATCCCACTCGAAAGTTCAAGCACTTTGTCAACAAGCTCCTTCAAATCGGCGGAGAAGCCTCACAACGTCGCTTACACCTTTTCCGGTACAAAGCTAAATACCGAGTTCTTCCACGAGGTAGAACCAAACCTTTACACAACAAATATGTGAAATAATAAATACAAGATAAGGTGCTAAAATCTTGTGAATGGACAAATCAATCAAGGACCCTTTTCTTGGATGGTTTATTGATAACGCCACACGCTCGCGTCGGGGTCAAGGAAACTTCCTTTTCTTCGAGCAAGTTTTATAACACCCTAGCAAATGAACCTAATCGTTGTAGTGTAGTAATTAGGGTAAGCCACGGGTATTGATATCGTTCTCAGGGAATAGGAATGCTAGTAGGGAGTTACTACGCTAAGGTTAAGGTTGAGGAAGATTATTTTTATCTTTTTATATTTTATGAAAATGGAAAGGTACGAATCTCGGGTATTGGATTTGGGGGTTGGTATTTCACCGATTACTCTACTATTATCTAATTATCTAAACTAAGGTTGTGGGAGTCTATGTCTAATTAATGTGTGCTCGTATGATAGTTTAAAGATGTGTTTACTTAGTTTGTATTACTCCTTAATTATCTCCTATTGATGGTTGAGTGTCACGCCTTATTCCTAGTTGCGTTGTGTTTCTAAAGTTGTGGTATGCTTCTCCCAACTCTTTGAACTTACCAAAGGTCTTGTCTACAAATCCACGTAGAGATTATAGACTCTACTCTAAGGCACTCTTCGGATGTTTTAGCCTACAATCACTCGTGTAATCATACTCTAAGGTTCACAAAGATGAATCAAGCATTAAGTACACAACTAATGACCTATCGCATTACTAGATCATTAATCAACTAAGATAAGAAACAACCAATCAATATTCAATAATTAAGTTTCATACTTCCTAAGCAAACACACAAATAAATTGGCTTGGACATGGAGAACATGCAAGCATACACACAAATAATCAAAGACATAATTGAATTAATGAAGCAAAGACTTATCTTGGTGTAAGATAGGGTTAAAACCCTAAAATCTTGTACAAGACACCTTAGGTTCGGTTTAGGTTTTACTCCAAAGACTCTCCACACAAAGTGAAAAATTGATTCTATATAAGATTACAATTAAGGCGTCACCTTATGTTTAGTGACGTAAGCGTCGCCGCCATTAGGGTTTCGTCTTGGCCACGTTAACCTTGCGGCGGCGTGCACCTTATGTCCGTGACGGCAATCCTTTTGACTTTCGACGTCGTTCGATCGCATCTAGGTTGCCCGAGTAGCGACGGCCTACTCTTTCACAACTAGACGCCGTCTCTTGAAAACACGAGTTTTTAGTTACGACCCACAATAATTCTCGACGGCGTCGCAAATAACTCCCGACGCCGTCGCCTTACATTCAATGATGTGAGTGTCTCGATTTCGACTTTGGCCATTTCTTCATATATTCGCCTTTTCGTCCAAATAAGTGCCATTCCAAAGATTTTGCCTTCACGAGACCTAAAAGTGAAAAGGAACGATATTAAGCAATAACGGATACAAAGTGATCAAATAAGGACTTAAACGACCTCAAAATGGTACCTTTTAAAACCTTATCAAATATCCCTACACTTGTTATTTGCTTGTCCTCAAGCAAATGTGCTTTTAGCCAATTAATTTATAAGTTGGGGTCATTCAATCATTAATTCAAAACGGTCCACAACACATATAAGCCCAAGAATAGTCATAACAAGCACGAATTACATACTAGCACCTCACATGGGGTGTTTGGATACTCACATCTCTCGGTGTATAAATGAAATATAACAATATAGGAAATGGAAGATAAACACTCATTAACCGGTCCTAGTACATAGATTACCATAGGCTTGAGAATAGATCAAACCTCCATCGCTTTGGCGAAGCACCTAGGAAAGACTATCAAAGAGGTCTTTTAAAGGGTTGTAACGTTAGGCTTATGGTAGGGAAATAAGGGTTTGGTGGGATAGGCTATTTAGTGGTGGTAAGTCAAAATCTTTATGTTAATCGCATATGAAGAATGGCGTTGCTAAGCCAAGACTCGACACTCTAAACTCTAGATAACGAAATAAACAAACATAAATTTAAAGATAGATGTAGGATGGTAGTTCGTATTTTTTTTTTTTTTTTTTTTTTTTTTTTTATATCACTTTTTTTTTTTTTTTTTTTTTTTTTTTTTTCATACACTTTTACTCTACCATCCTCTACGATAACATCAAAATACTAGGGATTTATAGGCACATCCTACACTTGAGTTTTATTACTCTAACACTAATTTGACCCGAATTGAAAGATCAAAACACTTGGGGTACATTATTATGCAAACAAAGAGAATTTGAATTTAACGCCCTTCCCGTCATTTCATAAACTTTAACTTTTCCCATGAATCCCAATCATCCCAAAAGCAGATACAAAGGATATGACTCGACTTAGCAACTTATGCAAGCAACTAGATAATTGAACTAAGGGTTTAGGGTGATAACAAACATTTGCACTAAAAGTGAGTGCATAAGGGGTAGGCTAAGGCGATTTGGGTGTATATTTGGGGTGGGGTGTAAACAATGTTTTCATTGATATTCGGAAAACCGAAATATCACGAGAACCGCGAAAAGGATAGGCTCGAGGGTTAATTAGGGTATCGTGTACTAAAAATGAGTACAACGCAAAGGGTGTGGGGAATTACTCAACCGATGTGGAAGAAGTAATTATATTACAGTATCAAACAAGGGTTATCCTAATGCCTCTTATCATTTAGTTATTCCTAACTACACAAGTGTAGCCTCACTTATGATCTCGAATGCATCACAAAACAAGTTCTAGAATCTAATATACTACCGGTTCACACTCTAAGCATTAAAGATGAATGCTTTAATTCCTACTAATCTAAGGGCGATCCTCACATTTTGGGTGGAATTTGGGTGGTAAGGTTTTTTTTGTGCTAGTCATATAACTTCCTATCCATGAGACGCTTTTGTTAAGACTAATGGCCCACTCCTATATGTCATGAAAAATTTTAAATTTGGTGCCAAAATTACCCTAACCGACATTTTCTCATGGTTTATTACACAATCACAATTGGACAAAGCAAATAGTCGAGGATAAGCATAGTTTCAAAGTTCCTGTTTATTTTCCCTCCCTACATTAAACCGAACATTGTCCCCAATGTTCCCGAAAGTATCAAAGTTATGATAAAAGAAGGTAATTAAAACGAAAGAAACTAATACTCCCCGATTAGCTCGGTGGGATCCGTGTGTGAAGTAGTGGTTAAATTCTTTTCAAGAAGAATTATTGCGTGAAAAGCTCCTTCCAATCTTATGTAACTTCTTCTTGACAAACTAAACCTCGCACACTTGAAGAAAACAAACTAAACCTTCGCGTAAAATCGGTAATAATATATATATAAGACTCGATTTAAACTAGGATATAATGCTTGTGGAATGAATGTTTACTGCATTTCTAAGAAAATTAAGACCGGAAAATTCCAAAATTTATAAGTAGCTCGTAAAACGAGAAAAAGTAATCGATGTTTTACTCCTTCCGACGCCGTCAGTTGCAATCTGACAGCCGTCGAGTTATCCTCGACAAAAAGCGGTGCGATTTTCCGGAAAATTTCGGAAAATTTACATCTTTAGAATGGAAAAATTTACGCAAAACATCCATTATGACTCGATACAAGCATTTGACTCAAACAAACATATATATCTTTTAATTAATTGTTATTCTCATGTTTACGTTTTTTGAAAACGTGTAATCCTCCTACACTTATCCCTTATGTAAAATACCTTTATATGTAATTAAGACGGTTAAAACAAAATAAAGCATTTTTACAAATTTAAACACGAGGATAAACAATTAATAAAAGATAAAACATACATCATGCAAACTAAATTACACCACATGTAAATAAACACCACATAGTTCAAAGGTCACTACTAATTAAGATATCCAAGATTATTACATGCCAAAATAAAATTGTTTCAACAACCAACCATACTAAATCCATAAACTACTACATCAATCACGGGAGGGGTCCATAACGATAGTCATAACCGTGGGGAAGATGGCCCAAATACCCATAGGGTGGATAATCCTCCTCCCACCGGGAAAGGATCAACTGGAGATGCGGGTCAAGCGATCACGCATGGATAGATATTGCATCTGTCTCGACAAGATGGTCGAGGTCCGATTAGCCCTCCGGTCTGCTGCGCCACCCAGTATCCATGCGCCCATCCATGCTCCCCGGTAGGCCCGCCAATCTCCACTAGACATATGCCTGTAGTTATCAAGAGAGCTTCCGCCATCTTCTTCCGCTTGGTGTCGGTACTGTGGCTCCTCATCATCATCGTCATCACCACCTTGAATGACGGGCCGAGAACGGAACCAAGCGTAACCTCTACCATAATCCATCGTGACATTCATAGCTTTCAAAGATTTAGCCTTGACAACCCTAGGTGCCGCCATCGATTCGGGAATGAAGGTACCTCTCCGCCAAAATACCTAGGGATCGAGCTAACAGGGTAATAAGCATGCCCCATACACCCTATCCGCCAACCTAACTCCACTGCGGATCTCAAGTAATCGACCAACCGAATGGGATGTTACACACACCCCTGCCAATATCGATGAGAGATAGAATAGGTGCAGTAAGGTGACACGATGACTCGTGGCATGTCTCTCTCGTGATAGAGAAGGTGAGGCATCGATGTATGAGCCTAACCCGTGGATCCGGATTTGAAGCAAAGGTACCCCGATGAATATACTCCCATCGGCAATTGTGTTCCAGGCGAATACACAACATCTCATCCTTATGAGTAATTCCATTTACTAATTGAGTCCTAAAACCTCACTCTCGGCATCCTCGGATGTATATAGTCCCAACCTCCATCCAAACTCAAGCGTCGACATTGCCTCCATTCCTCCTAACCTAAATCGGATCCCTTGGAAATTAATATTATCGACATGCATTGATATTTGGCGAGATATGATGCGTGAAACTCACGTACCAACTCGCCATACACGGGCTCTCCTATTCGAAACAATCTTTCCCATTGGGGATCGGTGAACTTATCCTCCTAAAACTATTCAAAATTCCCTAGCCAAATCATTCTCCCGAAATGCCCAATCCAACACAGCCCCGAGTCAATAGTTTGATGGAGTAAATCGTTGTAACTAGCTTGACAACCTTCTTCATAAATACCCCCATCCAATGATTGTGTCCGCAATGTTTTCTTGAGCATTAGAAGATTGTCCCCAGTCCTTTTACTCTTCTCGTGGAGATTCTTTGTGAAAAAATGGTGGATTTGATGTGGGAATACGTTTTTTATTGGTGGGGCGGATAAAAATTGTGTAGGGTAAAGAATGAAAGAGATGGATGTTTGACACACGTCGATCTGCTTAGCGACGGGCGTCACTCGTTAAAGTGTGACGGCCACGCCCGATTTTCGTAAAGAAAACAGTTTTTTTTTTTTTTTAGTCCCCGGGATCAAAAACACGGTTACTATTTTTGACAAGAAACTTAGCTTTTATTTTAAAATCAATTTGGTTATTCCACCAATAATCTCCACCATCGTAAGTAACGATATGTCAAATTGTCTTTCAATCGCGATCTCGGAGGTTCCAAGTCTTGAGGTGAAGTCCTTTCTTTCCGTGTTTAAAACAGAAGAACTTTCCTTAGCATTGGGAAAATCGGGAAGTGATACGTGGACCATTCAATGAATGTGTTCCTAGGGAACAAGTGGGGAACGCCGAGATAGGTGTTTAGGCAAGAATATGATTCATCGAGGGTTACTAAGGGAGAAGGTTCGTAGTCACCCCAAGATGTCCCAGTATCGCATACACCTTTTCAAGCTTTTTAAGTGTATTTTCTTTGCGATTTCACCACGGATGCTCGACATGAAGTTATTAGCTAGGCCAAGAAAGTGTTATGAGTTCTTCACATTTGAGCTTCGGTATTTTATTTATTTCTTCTTGCTTGTAGACAAATGTCAACATAATGTCCTCAAATTCATCCTGCCTGGATTTTCTTGGGATAAAAAATTCCTTGACCGCATTCGTATGTTCATTAGCACGCGTTGTTACTCCCATCAATGCTTTTACCTGAGCCTCCATACTCATAATTGCTTGTGCTTGGGGAGTTAACCCATGTTCATGAACAACTGGAATTTCCCAACCTTCCTCTTCATATTGGGCAAGGTCCTCAATAACCTCCCAGCATGCCTCAGCATCAAGGTTACTTAGTCTTCCACCGGAGGCATAATCAATGGTTTGTTGGAGAGAGAGACTGACATGATCATAAAAAATTTGGACTTGGAGCCAAAGATCAATGCCGTGATGAGGGACTTTATGAAGTAAGTCCTTGAATCGGGTCCATGCTTCATAGAGAGATTCACCTTGACGTTGTTGGAACATCAAGATGTCATTCCTAAGCTTAGTGGTTCTCCCGTGGGAAAAATTGAGCAAGGAAGCGAAGTAAGATCATCCCAACTTGAGATGGAGCCCGGGAAGTCGCTCGCCAATTACTAGCTTGGTCCCGTAGAGAGAATTGGAAGAGACGCAGCGCGTGGTCTCCGAGTAGTAGCATCAAGGTCGATGGAATCGGCGATTTTGAGAAATCCTCGATGTTGATTTGGATCTTGAACGAAGTCCATGGAATGCACATCCGTTTTGCACCAACCGGATGGTGTCGGATCGCAGGCGTAGTTTGGGCTTGGTCGGAAGCTCAATGGTGTTCTATAGCCTAAGTGGCTTGGTCTTGAGTATTCACCAAGAGTAGACTCTTGGTGGGTCATTTGGTGGTATGTTGATGAATGGTAGTGGGTTATCACCTTCCATGATGAAAAGTGATGAGGTTACGAACAAAGGTTACGAAGGGGGATAGACTAAGAGAAATCTAAAATGAGAAAAAAAAGTTTACTTGATAGGAATCAAGCAAAGAAACCTAAACGGTGGACTACTAACTAGCTATTCTATTCCGGCGTGGCGCCAAAAACTTGATAACGCTACACGCGTGGCCGTCGGGGTCAAGGAAACTTCCTTTTCTTCGAGCAAGTTTTATAACACCCTGGCAGTGAACCTAATCGATGTAGTGTAGTAATTAGGGTAAGCCACGGGTATTGATATCATTCTCAGGGAATAGGAATGCTAGTAGGAGTTACTACGCTAAGGTTAAGGTTGAGGAAGATTATTTTTATCTTTTATATTTTATGAAAATGGAACAGCACGAATCTCGGGTATTGGATTTGGGGGTTGGTATTTCTACCGATTACTCTACTATTATCTAATTATCTAAACTAAGGTTGTGGGAGTCTATGTCTAATTAATGTGTGCTCGTATGATAGTTTAAAGATGTGTTTACTTAGTTTGTATTACTCCTTAATTATCTCCTATTGATGGTTGAGTGTCACGTCTTATTCCTAGTTGCGTTGTGTTTCTAAAGTTGTAGGGTATGCGTTTCTCCCTAACTCTTTGAACTTACCAAAGGGTCTTGTCTACAAATCCACGTAGAGATTATGACTCTACTCTAAGGCACTCTTGGATGTTTTAGCCTACAATCACTCGGGTAATCATACTCTAAGGTTCAAAGATGAATCAAGCATTAATACACAACGAATGACCTATCGCATTACTAGATCATTAATCAACTAAGATAAGAAACAACCAATCAATATTCAATAATTAAGTTTCATACTTCCTAAGCAAACACACAAATAAATTAGCGGGACATGGAGAACATGCAAGCATACACAAATAATCAAAGACATAATTGAATTAATGAAGCAAAGACTTATCTTGGTGTAAGATAGGGTTAAAACCCTAAAATCTCGTACAAGACACCTTAGGTTCGGTTTAGGTTTTTACCCAAAGACTCTCCACACAAAGACCGAAAAATTCGGATTCTATATATAAGATTACAATTGGCGGCGCCACACTTATGTTTAGTGACGCCGCCGTGTCGCCGCCATGGGGTTTCGTCTTGGCCACGTTAACCTTGGCGACGGCGCCACCTTATGTCCGTGACGCCGTCCTCTTGACTTCGACGCCGTGCGGATCGCATCTAGGCCGTCCCGAGTAGCGACGGCCTACTCTTTCACAACCAGACGCCGTCTCTTGAAAACACGAGTTTTAGTTCGACCCGTCACAATAATTCTCCGGCGCGTCGCAAATAACTCCGACGCCCGCTTCTACATTCAAATGACTGTGAGTGTCTCGATTTCGACTTTGGCCATTTTCTTCATATATTCGCCTTTTCATTCAAATAAGTGCCATTCCAGATTTTGCCTTCACGAGACCTAAAAAGTGAAAAGGAACGATATTAAGCAATAACGGATACAAAAGTGATCAAATAAGGACTTAAACGACCCCTCAAAATGGTACCTTTTAAAACCTTATCACTTATATGAGTATCGTGATCTTGCCTTCGTGAAGGACCTAAAAGAGAATCACAACAAAGAGAGAAGAAATACAAGAATGTTCAAGTGATCTGAGGTTAGAAGAGTGATATAATGTATGAGAGAGTTGTAAGAAGAAGGGTGAGAAACAATGGAGAAATGACTCACTATTTATAGACATTTTGTCTATTGTTCACCCCGGATCCGGCGGATCCCTTACCCAAGGGATCCGGCCAGTGTAATCCGAGAGATCCGGACTCTGGGTCAGTTAAGTTCGAATTTTGGAAACCAAACTGGGTTATGGGTTATGGGTTATGGACCATGGGTCATGGACTTTGGATCATGGATACCCAACAAGATACATTGTACCTAGTCAATGGGTCTTGGGTCATAGATTATGGACTTTGGGTCATGGGTCATGGATAATACCTAACATGATTTCATGGATGATGTCATGCAATGGGTCATGAGTTATTGATCAAGCTCCATGGGTATGGGTCGTGGGTCATGGTTTTTACCCAACCTATTACATGTTTTATTACAACACATTTTTATTACAACATATATGTAAATAATCAAACGTATATAATTTACAAAACAACGTGTATTCTTAGAATTATACTTATGATAACTTTATATTTGTTATCAACAAAACTTAACGAGATCGCTAAATACAAAAAAAAAAAACGTTTTTACAGTTTATTTGTATTAACAATTATGTTGACCTTTTTTAGTATGTATTTCTCAGGTCCTTAGACAACATTGCTAAGTTTACATATGGAGCATACACCAGAGTCACATTTTGGCAGTACCATCACGATGAAGATCTCTTTGCATTACTAATAGCGTTTGGTTATGTATTAAAATTTTTACATTTTATTGTAAACTCTAAACTGGTCCTTTTGTAAACCTTTATGTCGAATCAAACGTTTTTTTATAAATGACTCATATAGAGGTCATTTTTTATTACCTTGTACTTTGTATCCATGAACGTCATGCCTCCGGTTACCATTCCGCTGCGACATATTTTGAGGGTGTGACATTGTCCTTTATCTATACTATATATAATGGAAGAAAACTTTTTCCTTAAGTATTAAGGAATACAAATTAATATGCAACATTTACAAGTGGTTAATGCTATTATAACACATTAAACAATTCTACACATAATTATTCAAAACATTTATGAAACTAAAACTAAAAAATAAATCTGTTTGCGAACCATAAAAAATGATTGTAATGCCTACTGTTTTATATTAAATCAGCATCAGCGAGTACTCCACATTTTTATATGAATTAGTTTAATATTACTTAAACTTAATATACAAAAATATCCTCACAATTCATAATGTTATTTGCAACGAAAAACATAAAATAAAAAACATTTATCGCAAAATATTTTACTACAGGATACGCCGACGCAACACGCTGGATACCCTGCTAGTACTCAATAATCTTAACCAGATCATTTTCCTCCATTAAATGTCACTAAGATATCTAAACTTTAATTAAGCAATACAAATAATAAAACATATTGTACAACCATTCAAACACAAAAACAATTTAAAAAATACAAATATTAAAGCTAAAGGTACAACACCTATAACTAATGTTAGTCTTAAAATATCCTCTCATTCAAAAATAGAATTAAGATACCACAAAGTACAAACCAAATAAGATACTAATGTGGTCATCATAACCTAGACACTTAAATTCGATTGAAAAAAATCATATATGTCAAAGTACGAAAAATTTTAGGTGGTTTATATAAGGTATGAAAAATGTGCAGCGTTTATAACAACAACAATAACAAACCCAATCCCGCAGGAGCAGTGTAAGGGGAGGTGAAATGTAGACATATCCTAACCATACCATCAGGATAAACCCGACAATAAAGAGACTGCTTCCAGGAGGACCTCCAGCCAGTGTAATTGTGTAGTTGAGAAAAGTGTTGGGTCTAATAAATTGACCCAATCACCCTGAACAAGATTTGAAAATAAAATAGCCTAACTCACTAATTAAATGGTGAGTGACTCACCGATAAAGAAATCGGTGAGTGTTGTTTAGTACTTTACTTAACGATACGGTGTCGGCGAGTAAAATATATGAGCTACAAACAACACCAGGTGACATCGAGATTTTGACAAATGTCTCGGTGATCCAAGACCTATCTCTACATACGACCGAAATATATTGGTGGGAACTTCCAAGAGAAGAAATCAAACAAGTACAAGACTTTACCAAAGGAGTGGGAATATTGTATGACACATTCAAAAGAATGGTTGGTCTATTCCAAAGAGGAAAGATGAAGATGACCACATGATGGATGACATCTCACCTACCACCACATGTTACATCCTACCTACCACCTCAAGTCTTTGTATTTTTTATATATATATGTTTGTATTGTAATAGAGATAGGTATGTATTCTAAACAAACAAAATACATACTATTAGTTGTTAGGATCATCCTCTCATTGAAACACAAGCATAGCTTGGATCAATGAGAGTTTATTTGTCATTCAATGGGGATAATATACCGAGATTATCCCCGTAAAAAGTTTAGGACGTTATCATGTAGTCTAGTTGGTATTGAGAAATCTTGTATTAATTGTTCTTCATTTTTAATGAAATTATTCTTTATTTTTATCAAGATTTTCTCAATTATTTGGACCAACAAGTGGTATCAGAGCCAGGTTGGATTATTCTCATGATCCAGATCCGTTCATTGACTGCTGATAACATTCATCATTGTCAAAAATATCAAGGGTGAAACCTTCAAAAAAACTGCTACTGTCATAGCATTTTTTGAGGAGGAGAGACACACTGATATTTACTGTTTGACAAAAAGACACCCAAATAACCGACTGATTGAAATAATCAGTAGAAAAAACAACCCTTTACCCAAAAAAAAAACCATATCTTCACTCATATCCACACATATCCCAACACACTCACAAAAAAATCCCAGATCCGGATTTACAAAGAATGGATCTATCACTTTCATCATCAAAAACTTCAGATATCTAACTAACCACACAAAAACACCACAACCTCACAAACCCCAAAACATTTGACATAAAACCCACCCAAAACAAACAACTGATTATCATAATCAGTAAAAAAAACTCGATCTACATCAAAAATCATGAACTCCCACCCGAATCCAAACAACCATCATGTATTCACTACAAAAATCCAACACATAACCAAAACCATAACACTAACGAGCGACCAACAAAACCCCACATCACCGCGGCATCAATGTCTCCGTCGATAGCTCCCACACCTTTCCCGTAATCACACCGTATACTCAAGTCGAGCTACGACCACCGTAAGAAAAGGTAGACGCGTCGGGTCAAAATCTATGGAAGGTTCTCCAGGAGGAAAAGGTATACGGGTGAAATGGTATAAGGGTTCGACTGGATTTGTGGTTCGGGATTAAAAAAGTGTTACAAGGATTGGCTGCTATGATGGTGGGTTTGTGATAATATGAGATGCTGATGGTTGATTCAGGGAGTAGTGCGACGCGACTCGAGGATTGTTTTTTGGTGGTTGTAAGATCGAAATGGGTTGAAGCTGAAATTGATCATCAGGTTGTGTTAGAAAGTGTTAATATGGGTCTTTAGGAGTGTGCCTGAACCTGAATATCGGGATAAAACTTGGGGAATACTTGAACCTGAGCCATTATACCTTAGTGGTTAGGCTAAAACTATGCTTGAATGGATACCCTGATGAAGTTCAAGGGAATCAGAGGTGTACATAAGCTGTTATAACTCTGGTTTGTAAAGATCAAATGGTCGTAGGTTTTGAAAACCGGTATCACAACCTGAGGTATCACTGATAAGGATCAGTGAATGACAAAGATCAGGGTGTGATGTTTGAATCGGGGATAAGTGATTATGTGTTGAAGTTGCTTATTGCTTTTACCAAATGATAAGATCATTCGGAGTGTTGTTGTGTTTTCGGGCTTTCGAATATGTCGAAGTGTGAAAAGAGCAAAAGCTGTTGAGTTTCAGGCAGGGTAGAGTATGTATCAGGGTGTAGTAGCATCAGGGGTGAAACCAAAACTTGATAACTTCACAACCTAAACCAAAACACCATCTTACTCGATATCCAAGCCTGAATATCAAATCCAAAACCGTAACCCAATCCAAAACCACACATCAGCTACCTAAATTGTTGAACTTCAAAAACTACTAGGGTGGTGCAGTTTTTGAGGGGGAGATGATGAAGCATTTAGCACTCGACTACACCAAATACCAATGAAGCATTTAGCACTCGATGACACCAAATCAAATCACAAACAGCAGGTCTGCATATCAGTTTGAGTGAGTCAAATGTACGAGTATCAGGGGTACAAAGATAAAAGGAAGTGGGTAATGATTCCATCAGGAAGCTGATGTTTGTTTCCAAGTATCATAAGTTGGAAATTCAGGGAGTGCCTTTGCAACATCGAGGAGGTGTAGGAAATTCAAAGCTAAGCTTGAACATGGGCTTGAAAACGAGAACTCCCCGAGAAGTCTTTGAAGAGTCTCAATGAACACCCAAGTCCACAAACCCGAGCCATCGAGCTCTGGTGATCGAAACCCAGTCACTGAAAATTTGAGAACCCGGCAATGAACACGGTCTTGAGGAGCACACAGAAACCGAGTCTCTAAACTCGTGGTGATCGAATCGAGTCATTGGAAAACCAATGTGCATACTCGTGTCACTAAATAGCAAAGTGTACATTCAGGTCTCGATACTCGAAGCCTCGAAACTCATGAAGACTCGAATCGAATAGGTCTCGAAACATGGGTCCCAAAACGAGTGCTCACTCTAAACCGAAACCATAGTGATTTGAATGTTGTGATTATAAGTATATTGGGGTGTAATTTGTACCAGTGTATTTGTATTCATAAATGTATATGTTGTAACACCAAGTCAGTGACAAAGAAAATGGACACCGATGTATCAAAAATTGAACCGTGTCCTTTCACTGAGTGATTAAAATGTGCTTGTGGTATTGCAAAAGAGAATGGACAACGATGTATCTAAAATGAACCAGTCCTCTTAGCATCAAAGTGAACCCATGGTCACCGAACCCCGACCATCTGAACAACCTAAACCTTCGGCCCTACACCTTTTACCAATGACCTTAGGTCATTTGTATATTCAAATAGGGAGACCATGGGTCCAATAAATTGACCCAATCACCCCGAACAAGATTTGAAAATAAAATAGCCTAACTCACTAATTAAATGGTGGTGACTCATCGATAAAGAAATCGGTGAGTGTTGTTTAGTACTCTTTACTTACGACACGGTGTCGATGAGTAAATATATGAGCTACAAACAACACCAGTGACACTGAGATTTTGACAAATGTCTCAGTGATCCTGAAGACCTATCTCTACATACAGACTGAAATATATTGGTGGGAACTTCCAAGAGAAGAAATCAAACAAGTACAAGACTTTACCAAAGGAGTGGGAATATTGTATGACACATTCAAAAGAATGGTTGGTGCTATTCCAAAAGAGGAAAGATGAAGATGGACCACATGATGGATGACATCTCACCTACCACCACATGTTACATCCTACCTACCACCTCAAGTCTTTGTATTTTTTATATATATATGTTTGTATTGTAATAGAGATAGGTATGTATTCTAAACAAACAAAATACATACTATTAGTTGTTAGATTATCCTCTCATTGAAACACAAGCATAGCTTGGATCAATGAGAGTTTATTTGTCATTCAAATGATAATATACCGAGATTATCCCCGTAAAAGTCGAGGATGTTATCATGTAGTCTAGTTGGTATTGAGAAATCTTGTATTAATTGTTCTTCATTTTTAATGAAATTATTCTTTATTTTTATCAAGATTTTCTCAATTATTTGGACCAACAAAAAGTTCAAGAATAAAGAGCGTGAAACTGAAAAAATAAGTACAGGGAAAACATAAAACATACGACATAAAGCAAGCAAACAACCCATAAACAAAACCAATCGTAAAAGCTTAAAGAAAAATGACAAACAAACAAAAAGCATATGACACTGGAGAAACACATACACAAAGACAAATAGGAATATAAAGGCACGTTTGGTAGAGATGAATTTAGAGAAATAGAAAAGGTAGAGAATAGAAATGTAGAGAATTGAAGTTGAGAAATTGCAAATAACTCACTGTTTGGTAAAGATGAGATGTTAACGAGAAATGTAACTTTTTTTTTTTTTTTTTTTTTTTTTTTTAATCTTTTGATGGTATGAAAGATCAAAACCTTTCATGAACCAATTTAACAACCCTTTTAATCAATGATCAAAGTTCTAAGTGATGAGTTTTAAAAAATAAAAGCAATCAAGGTTACTATTTCCAACCAACACATACATAATCGACAATTAAATTTCTTATTTATGCCTCTGAGTGGAAAAATATACAAGACAATCAATTAGTTTGTGTTCTTTTAGCACGACTAAACAAAGAACAATTATAAAGATAATTTCAACAAATTGTAATTTAGAAATACTTACTGATTTTTGTTTTAACAAAAGACATCAGGTTCAAATTCATCAACAAATTAACATTTGAAAAACTTGAAATCTATGTTTGGATGAAAGAAAAGAAGCAACCTATGGTTGGATGAAAGAAAAGAAACAAATAAATCATCTACACATAGGTGACATACATGTGGTTATAGAAGAATGGAAGACAACAAGAAGAGGGGGAGATGACGGCGACTTGGCCGGACATGAGAACCAGAAAAGATGGGTTGACAATAGTGATAATTGGGGCTAGGGTTCAAATATTTAGGCAAAATGTGAGGAGCACGTGCACATGACCCCTTATACCTCTTTTTGTAAGTTGTATTTTTTTTATTTCTTAAAAATGAAAAAACACGGAGAAATAAAGATGTGATCTATTTCTACTCAAGGGTATGGAAATCAAATTGCAAAGAAGCTAAGGGTGCGTTTGGTATAAGTTTTGGAATCACAATCGGTATATGTTTCATTGTAAGATAGAATGATTACATGGAATAGATCTAAGCCAACCTCTTATGAGTGGTATGGAGTAAGGAGATTATTAAGGAATGAGTTCATAACTTGAAACCCATATATGTCAACCAAACATGTATAATCATAGTAATCATCATTCCTTCATTTCTATACCTCCCAACCAAACGGACCCTTACATCTTGAGAAATGAGATATCTCCGCTTTTTTATTTCTTTAATCTACCAAACACGGAAAAAGGTATTGACATTATAATCTCATACTTAACCTCGTCTGTAGAAACCACATTATGTGTTAATGAGTTATTGAGGATGCATAAAAAGGGTAGAACTTTCATATTTTAAATTGTTTATTATAAAATAAATACAATGGGTAAATATAAGAGTTAAATAGATAAGATTGGATATATTTGTAATATTAAAATTTGGTTGGGGATATATGCAATTAGTGAAGTTTAAATTGGGATATATGTAATTCCTCCTATTACTAAATACCAATTTTGTATAGCCCTGCATTGCGATGCACGGCTACTCTACCATATTTGTATGAGATAATGTGCGATAAAGTTAGTCCCTGAAATTCTTGCCATGCGTAAAGTTATTATCACTATAAATATATAATTGAATAATATTGTTTGCTAAAAGTTTTCTCATATTTTAACATGTTCTTGATTATAGGGTAGCTGCCACTGCAACGCACAAATACTTTGCTAGTATACACATAAATCATATTCTAACATTCTCCAAAACCGCCTAACACCGCAAATGTCGTGGGCTACCAACTAGCGAGCAAAATAGGATCTCGTATAAATGCACAATGGCGACTGGTTAAGTCGGTGACACATCAACTTTCTCTCCGACGACACGACGACGACCTAGTTGCCAGTGGTGACACGAGAATTTTTTATTATTTTTTAATTCAAATATTTTTAAAACAAAATTAAACTTCATTAATAAAATACTTAACATTACAACAATAATTAAAAACTTAAACTAATAAAACGTAGACGCGTTATAATACTTATTAAACCGCAACTTAATAATCTAAGTTGTAACGTTCTTTGATTCTGACCTTAAGTTGTTCAAGTTCTTGTAGTTGTCGGGGGCATATTTGTGTCGAGAGGTGTGTTGTAGAAAATTAAATCTTGCGTCCGGGTTGATTGCTGCCATTGCAAGTCACCGACGTTGAGCTCAAGTTTCTCCTTTTAACTCCTCGGCTCGCCTTGCCTTTGCCTCTGCAAGCTCCATCTCTTTCTGCTTCAACTTTATGTATTCTCTTCCATATTCTTGGTTTTTCCTTTTTAACTTTTGATCTTGAAAAGTTCTTGGCCATATTAGTAACAAATGAAGCGGGTGGCTCGTGTGATTTCTTCTTGGGCGCGTCACGACCTTTTGGTCGTGATTCTCGAGTCTTCTTCTTCTAATCATCCACGTCTTGGGGATGAAAAGGACCTTTGTTGACCCGAGGTGGTTTCCGAATTCTGGATTTCTTCCCGACTAGTCTTGGTGAAAGTAGGCATCTCAGCGGTTTTCCAAGCAGAATGCCCTCTCAAAACTTTCCAACCTCCTTCAATGTAAACTCATGCTTGTGAAGCACACGGTATTCGCTAAGCCTTTTCATAGTCGTCTTCGTCATTCTCACCGCTTCGTGATTATCCTTGATATTATCCATAATTGCACAAAAGAAACCAACCCTAGAGCGAATCCTACCTTCCATTTGGTCACATGGAGTCGAGGTTCTTGTTGAACCGGCCACTTTCAAAGCACGCTATCACCTCATCCCAAAACCCACTCCGGTTGATAGAGTTCCTCTCCCGAATTTTCGACACATGTACCCAAGCTCTACAAAGCGCGACTTCTTCCGTTTTGTCCATGGTACGACGGGTGCGGTTGCAACATTCTTGCCTCGCCTTCCCTTTGTAGCCCGCTTTGTAACCTTCTTTGATTTGACGGTGACGTCTCTTCGACATCGTCTTCAACACGAATAGAACCGCAGTATGAACCGTGCCCGAACCTTGTCCCATCGAAGCATCTTGAGTCGGGTATTGTTGAGGCGTGAAGCATTGGCGAGAGGAATTCCATAAAATGCTCATAATCCATATCAAGATTAACATGAAGCGGTGAAAACGATTGATTAGGTTGGGAAGATTGTGAGAAATCCATGTTAGGATGATATGACGAACCGCTGGTGCTTGGTTTTGATTGATACTCGGACGACCCGGTGGGAAATATGGACGATTGACGAAATGAGTTTTGATTGTGGTTGGGTTGTGGTAGTCGTGTTTGATAATCAAAACCGGGTGCTTGAAAACGAACATCCCGATTTTGTTGCGGTGTTAAACCGGTTAATTGAAACGGTGGATCCGTGAGAAATTCAAGTTCGGGAATTTTGGGAAGTCGGGATCGTCGGGTTTTGAGTTGGGAGTTTTCTTTGTGACATGATGAATATTCAAGAAGTTGTTTGAATTGTGTTTGAAATCGTGTGTTTAAAAATGTGTTTGAGGTTGGTATTTATAATGTTGTAAAAGTGGTAAAGTTTGAAAAAAAAAAAGGTCAAAGTTTGAGTTTAGAGTCGGTGTGTCTCAACCGAAATATTCTTCTCTCCCAACCGACGATCGAGACCTCCACATCGGCCAACCGACGCCGACCGACTCTCCAACCGAGCCCAACCGACTCACTCGCGATAGCCTTACTGACTTACTGAATTGAAGTAGCACGTGGTGAGAATCATATGGAAGTTGAAATGACAAATAAAATTGCACACATGTTTTGTAGAGAGTAATAGTATCACGTTTGAACTTTGAATGGTCAAGAAAAGCACACAAACGAAAAGTATCAAAAATCATATACAAAACACCTACCGACTTTCCCCACCATTTCGTTATTAGTTAATTCCTCGATATTCTTCCCAACCCATAATCCCACCATCATTTTTTCATTTATAAATACTCTCACAAATCTTTGATATTTATTTTCAAGATTCAAATCACCTAACTAAACAAACATACCCAATTTCATAACAAATCAACACACATGGCTTCTTCGATCAACATGGCTTCTTCATCATCCACATCTCTACTACGATCAAAGTAAATCTTCTATATTTGTATCTTCTTGAATTTGTTTGAATAAATGTGTAAATTTTTTTTAGCCATGTTAATGCAATCATGCTTATGGGTTTGTTTTATTTCATGTTGGTTTGATAGATTCTATATTGGGTTTGAATTATTTGACCCATGTTTATGATTTTTGATCTATGAGCTCACAAAATTAGTAAACTAGTTCATGCATGTTTTTGTGGATTAATTTTGAGGATGATATTCGATGTCTTGAATCTTGTATTATTAAATATTGGGATTTCATGTACTTTCAGTTTTTGTCTTTTTAAGAGATTAACTAAGTTTTAAACCTGCCACCTTGGTGTGGTGGTTTAGCTAGCTTGTAATGGTAAGAGGTGATACTAAAGTATTAATCAAGATCATTAAGACTTTTTTTATAAGTATAAAGTTGTAAACTTGTCGTCTATTTTGGCGTGTCTCAAATCATTGAATTTTATGTAACAAGTTTGACTAACAAGACAATTGTCAATTGTCATTTTAAAAGAGATCACTTTATCTTGCATACCTTTTCTTTTTATTCTTTCCTCTTCTAGAATGCTTTGATATACTAGACTTTATTCGATAGATAGCGGCAATGATAGCTCTGCATCGGTTGTAGGACAGCTTTGCCCCATTTTCTGCATTTCCTGTTTTGACCCATTTCCGCAAACACATTCTGAACAAAGCTGAACATATTTATATATAAGCATATCTGCAAACTATATACTTTCATATGATGCGCCTGAGCGCATTTTTATACATAAAACTGGCCTTATTCCAAACACCCCTTTCAGTACTTGAAACTAACTAAAATACATGGTATCGGCTACAAGTAACTTGCAAAACCTTTGACTCAAACTATATAAACATGCTACAGAATCCTGAAACTGAAAATGATACTTGACTCGGGACATTTCAAGAAGATAGCATTATCCAAATAAATAAATTGGTCATACTACTTTCATGGGGTATGAGTTTTACATAAACACTATGCATACTATGTTAACTATATATATTAAATGGGACGAGTGCACGTGCTAGCCCCTCAGTGTTGTTTTGTACATTTAAACGTACTAATCTTGGTGTTGATCATAATGTAGGATGACCACGAATTTGAACTCGTTAAACGGTCTGCATTCCAAAAATCTTTTTTCGTGCAATGGGCAAGAAAAAGAGGCGTTTGTTGGTGTAAGATTGTGCTCAACGAGTAAATATGATTATCGTGTTGGGAAAAATGCTGTCAGCTTGTCATCCGGGGTAGAAACACAGCCGGATGCGATAGCATTGGGGACATTAGCAGCAGAAATGATTCCTAATATGGACGCTTTTTGCTCTCTGATGATGGTGAACATGACCTGGATTGGCCCACCACAGGCTTCTCATCTATTCCCGAGGCTATTGAAGATATTCGCCAGGAAAGGTGGTTTCTCTTTCACTTCTCCTGGTTTCATATTATAGAGTTTCAGGAGTAAATAGGGTGTTTGGATATAAGTTTTAAAAGTGTGTTGAATAGTTAGGATTGGATAGTCTGCTTTACTAAATGAACTAGACTATATAGGTTGGATGTCCTTTACTAATAATAAAATGTTATAATGTTTGACATTTGATCGCTTAAGAAATAATTAGATATAGTAATCGGAAATGACATGTTGTGGAAAAGTAAGGAAATTTTATGCAGCAGAAATGAAATTTCCTAAATCTGGTTATAAAAAGGTAAATCGGTAATCTATCTCATCCTTTGATAATGCATTTTGTTGGTGCTGGCGTGTTATGATATATCCAATACTGATTTTCACAATTTAAAATATTTAGATATCCCAAAGCAGAATAAGTTTCAAACCCAAATTAAAACATAATTATACAAGTAGTGCTGCATTTGTTTCTTGTTATCTTTATCTTATATATGGTTTTGATTTATGTCACAGATGGTGGTAGTTGTAGACGATGAAGACAGAGAAAATGAAGGAGATTTAATAATGGCAGCATCAAGTGTTACACCCGAAGCTATGGCTTTCATTGTTAAGCATGGAACTGGGATTGTTTGTGTAAGCATGAAAGGCGAAGATCTTGAAAGATTGCAACTCCCTCTAATGGTTACTCATAACGAAGAGAAGCTTTGCACAGCATTCACGGTATCAGTGGTATGGTAGCTTTATCCATTTACTATTTACTTTACAAATATTTTGATTCGTTTAGTTAGTCCCTGGTTTCATGATGATGCTTTTTGTCACAAAAAAATGTTCCAAAAGTTAACTTAAAAAAAATCTGATTTTTTATAATCATGCTTCATCATCTTGAATATTGGGTGGAGTGTTGTTTCTTTCATGTATTTAGAGGGTGTTTGGATTTGCAATTTGAAGTGAATATGTGATCATAAGGGATAAGACTCAGTTATAAATAAACGTTGCATTAGGAGATGGTGTTTGGAATGTACTTTAGGTTGAAGTTGTAATGACGAGATACTCAACTGCTCGAGTGTTTAAGCAACTCTGATTATTAAAGAACTTATGACCTTATATTTTACTTTTTAATAACAAGTTTTGTGGCAGCAAGTATGAAGCTAATTGTTTGGCTAAATGATCAGTTTCAAAACACAAATCCAAACACCCTTAATCTAGCTAAGTGAAAAATGCGATGGAAATATTAGTCCTATAAGTTCACTATCCAAATTGATATAAAGAAAGCTTATATTTGCGGTCTATTTTACAGGATGCAAAACATGGTACAACCACAGGGGTATCAGCTAGTGACAGAGCAACAACAATAAAAGCTCTAGCTTCAAAAGATTCAAAACCGGATGATTTTAATCGTCCAGGTCATATATTTCCCTTGAAATACAGGGATGGAGGTGTCTTAAAACGAGCTGGTCATACAGAAGCTTCTGTTGATCTAGCTGTACTAGCAGGGTTTGACCCGTAGCCGTGTTATGTGAGGTTGTGGATGATGATGGTTCCATGGCTAGATTATCAAACTTAAGGAATTTGTCAAGAGGAGAACCTGAAAATCATTTCCATTGCTGATCTTATCAGGTGAGACAATGTTCTTTTCATAGCCAGATATTTTGACATTTAAACGTATGAATGGGTCGGTTCAGGTTATGTTATGTTTGTAACGGGTCAAATGGTTTGAAACAAGCCCAAATTGTAAAGATAGTTACTGACATAGTATAAGTTATGTAACCGTATTTGACAAACTAATTATGTAATTAACAAAATTGAAGTTTTGGGTCAAATCAACTTTACCCGTGGTAAAATCTGCCCGCTTGTTCATTAACTATAACCTGACCGATCCACCCATTTGTCTAGATATAATTTGGAAATGTACGAATGAAACTGTGTTGACATTTGGTACAACTGTTGGCAGGTATAGAAGGAAAACCGATAAATTAGTAGAACGGGCTTCTGCTGCACAAATACCTACTACATGGGGCCCTTTTGTTGCTTACTGTTATAGATCTATCTTGGATGGGATCGAACATATCGCTATGGTCAAGGTGAGTATGTTCTGTTTGACATTTATAGTCACAGTTCATCACAATTGTAGCATCAAGTAATTCTAATTGTAGCACATTCTTCTTAACTTTATGTAGTCATTTATATTTTTAATAAAGATTCAACAGTCGATATTTTTACGGTGAAAACTCATGTGATTGGCCTTTAATTCAAACAGGGTGATATCGGGATGGTAAGGATATACTTGTGAGAGTACACCGGAATGCTTAACAGGAGATATATTCGGTCTGCAAGATGTGATTATGGAACCAGCTTGCACTTGCAATGCAACAAATTGAAGATGCTGGCAGGGTGTATTGGTTTACCTAAGAGGTCATGAGGGTCGTGGCATTGGATTAGGTCACAAACTTCGTGCGTATAACCTGCAAGATGACGGTCGTGACACTGTTGAAGCAAATGAGGAGCTCGGTTTGCCTGTTGATTCAAGGAGTATGGCATTGGTGCACAGGTAGGTTCACTTTCTTCTGTACTTTTTTTTTTTTTTTTTTTTTACCACACGAACCCATGGAACCATTCTAACTATAATCTTGATGTGCATTGAATCATTTTAGATTTTAAGAGATCTTGGGGTTCGAACAATGAAGTTAATGACAAACAACCCTGCAAAATATAGTGGGCTCAAGGGATACGGCTTGAAATTTTAGGAGAGTTCCCTTTCGACTACCGTCACAAAGTACAACAAGAGATATCTGGAGACTAAACGAACTAAGATGGGTCATGTTTATGGGCCAGGGACTAATGGGGTTCCTAACCTTATTAACCAAAATGGCAAAGTAACCACTGTGAACCCGACTAGTTAACAAGTTTTGAATTACATTTATTTTTCGCATATACTGATTATAGAAGTCATAACTGAAATCCAAATTTTCATTCGTTTTCCCCCAACATGTAAAAATAAAGGCGCTTGTTTGTAATAGATACTTGTCAGAAATTGTAATGTAAATCCTCATGATGAAGGAATGATAAGAGTTGTCTGTGTTTGTGATAGAATTAGTACTTACCATCTATATACTTTATCATATGTGTGTACATCCAAAGTGTTTAAAAGTTTGATTAGAAACTACAAGCAGAATAGTTCGCGATATTTAAATGAGCATGTAAAATCCAATGTTCACATACATGTTGCTTTAGCCCATTAGAACCATATGTGTTTCCATGGAGAACATTGATATATGAAGTTTCAAATTGCGTTATTTCGGGAGAATACTCCATGACAATTTAAATATGGGTGGAGCTAGTAAGCGGATGGGAGGGTGCTCCATCGAGCACATGAATGACTCCCACGATGCGCCACAATCTCTCCTCTTTCATCGCTCAACCGGACCACTCCACCAATCACATTATCATAAAAGACAACAATAGCATTTTGTCCTTTAGTATCCATGGTGTGCGTCATGATGACACACAGAGTTGGCCAAACATGACCATAACAACGGGGATGGAGTGAATGTTGTGTGGCCAGTGGCCACTGAGACCGCAAGGCACATGAAGGTGCGCATGATCGCCACGAAGAGCTTGCTCTCAATGCCACTCCATGTCGACATACTATTAGATATTAGTTTTGGTATAATCTCCATCAATCTTAGTAAGCCCCAATGCAATGTATATATACATTATATAGCCGAATTTGACTAGATCATAACCGTAAGTACCTTTGTGAGTAGTCTGACTAAGTGTCCCTCTTCGGAGGGTGGTTGAGCCGGTGATAGGTTGAGACAAGTGTTACCCTGAGAGGGTGAACCAAGTAGTGACAACAGGGAGTCGATTTGAGCTGGGCTCATGGTTATGCTAACATGGGAGTTGGAGCGAGGTGGTGGTGTGCTTTGAACGTTAAATATATAGGTATGCGAAAGAGTGTAAGTAGGTGGTCGTGTGTTTAGCTGAGAGTTAACCACTCTTCTTTTTGCAGCTAGTAACCTCGATATATATTGTTGCATCTCCTCTTGCTGTACCTTGGCACCCAATATATTGCTTGACACCGGAGTACTGAAGTCTTCCACCTGAGACTGCACCCTTATATTGTCTACGGTACCCTGACCTCTTTGTTCCTGAACGACTTGACATGTGCAGGTGGCCTGGGAACTCATTGCTCCTTCTGAAACCGTGAGGGGCTTTCCTGGAAAAGTGTTGCATGCAAGCCGACGTGGTCGCAGGTTGCATACACTTCCCGATGGTCCTCATATGAAGTTTCTAGCCGATTGGCGAGGATCATTTTGCAAAGACTCGTCGACCCTCCTCGCCGAGAGTTAGGTCTTCCACCAAGACCGGTCCAAGGTGGTTGTTGTTTATTATTTTTTATTATTATTTTTTGGGTAACCTAATTTTCCGACTGACATCATGAGCCGATTAATCCCAAGTCGAATACCCTTTCGATAACCAAGTCGGTGCAAGTGAACCTCTGTGGCCGCAAGGGGATTAATTTTCTCCCCATTTGATTCGAACCCTTGACCTCAACTTTGGAAGTCTAGGTATTCTTACCGCTTGGTCACCCTTTGTGGTTGAGGTGGTTGTTGTTCATTTCCGAAACCAAAGGTTGTGAGGGTTGTTCACCAGAAATGTTGGGCTAAAAACTTGTTAAAAAGGAAAATAATTATGCTTTTCCAGGTGAGAAAATGAATGAAAAGAGGTAAAAGTTTATGTTCATAAGGAAGTTTTGGGAAGTGATTGGTGGTGATTTTTGTCGCGTAGTGAAATATTTTTTTCAACCAGGTTTTTTCCCTAAAGGATGTAACCTGTCTTTTATAGCTTTGATTCCTAAGGTTAATGATGCTAAATTCGTGAAGGAATTTCGTCCCATCAGTCTTATAGGATGTCAGTATAAGATTGTTAGCCGTAAAATTTTTATTAGAAGTGATGGTCATTCACATTTAGGAACTTTGTAACGTGTGTTAGATATCGTATTAAAATAGTCAACGGGCTCGTGGATTGGACTAAGCTAAATGGCTAGAAGTTATGCTAAGCTAGCCTTGAATAAGTTCATGTAACCCAATCCAATCCAAGTCCACCACGAGGCCCATGGAAAGCCCTTTAGGCGCCTTGTACTGTAGATAAATACCCCTCAAACGGTCATTTGAGGGTGTGTTTGAGTGTGTGTGTGTTTTCCTTTCAAGTATAACAACATCTTGTTTTCATCTTTCTCTTATTTCATACGCATAACATCTTAAGTCACCAACTTCTTAATATTTTCTTCTTCATCTTTCACGCATAAAGTGTGTTTGTTTCACGTGTGTTCATCTTGTGTGTTATGGTTGGTATACGCGTAAGGTTGATGTAAAAAAATAAGGTCCTACAATTGGTATCAATCGCCTAACAATGGTTTAGGAGTGTTTTTGGTTGAAGTTTTTTGTGTAGTGTTACGCGTAGTTTTTCGTTCTCAAAGTTGTCACGCATAAAACTTTAATTTTTGCACTAACATCTTCAAGATTCTTATGTTTTAAGGCTGTTATAGTGTTAAAGATTCTAGTTTTTGGAAAAAGTTCGAAGCTTTACGTGTTTTCTTCACTTTTAAACTCGTGAGTATTGGTAGTTCATTTCTACGCATAAGCAGAAAAAGCACTTTGGGTGATAACGGTCAAAACTTTCTTGGTATTTGAGTGTTTTGGAAGTCGTTTGTGCATAAGAAACCGCTTTGGAAACCGGACATTTTTTACGCAGAAGAAAAGAAAGTCAAACCCTCGACTTACGCCAGAAGAAAAAGTCAAACCCTAATCCCACGCGTAAGGTTTTATGCATAAGCGGTTGGTAAAGAATCTTCGTGCAACAACGGTGACTCAGTGCTTCCCTCACTTGGATAAGTTTGTGGAACACTTCGACTTGTGAAATCTCACTAGCTTGGATAAGTTAGAGAGATACGATTCTTGTTTTATGCGTAAGCAAGTTTTACGCATAAGATTTCAATCTTACGCCTAAGACCGTGATTTACAAGTAAGCATTAAATCTTACGAGTAAGATATTTTTACACCTAAGAATAACATCTTACGCGAAGGATATTTTTACGCATAAGAATTAATTATTACGCAGAAGGTTACTATTTTACCCCTAAGGTTCAAAACTTACGCCTAAGGAACAAAACTTACGCCTAAGCAACCATATCTTACGCCTAAGAACAATTTTACGAGTAAAATCTTAAGCAAAACTACAAACGGCTATAACTTTTGAACCAGAATCTGCTTTCGTTTCTACCCATCAAAACAACCGCAAGAACGAGGAGAATATACCGAATAAACTAAAGTTAATTGGGTCAACCTCAAGTCCTAAAACGCTCCAAACAAAGTTATTGAGGTTTTAAGTTTTAGACCCAATTTTCACTACAACAACCAAGCTTAATCTTCATCAAACACAACACCTTTATCGTTGAATCGATCCTACATCAACTTTATCATAACATACCTTCATCAATGGCAACTCAACAAGACATTCATGCACCGGTGCCGAAAACCGTCCTCATATGTTGGAAAAAGGTGGTTATCTTCAATGGACAAGTCGATGCTTGCTACATCAAGACCAAACCTAATGGAAAATTGATGATTCAATCCATTACGAATGGACCCTTCAAGCCTCGACAAGTCCAAGACCCTAGAAACTCGATGCAACACCTCCCGCCCCACCATCTTCTCGCTAAAAAGAATCGAATACAATCAAGAGGATCGTAAACAAGTCAAGCAGATGACATGGCAACCACATTGTCCAACCGGGTTTACCAAGAGACATCTTTGTCAGAGACAGGCCAGAAACCGCTTCGATATGTGGGAACGTGTTAGACGGCTTTGTCATGGAACATAAATTGGTCAACAAGATACGGAGAACAAGTCGCTAACCGCATGGGAGAAGTTTACATCTACCCGTGAGAATCAACTGATCCTACTATGGAAGGTTTTGCACTTTAATGAATGAGTCGATCGAAATAATTTGACACCCGTAACTATCGTGAGTACATCAAGTTCCTAAACAATCTACCGTAAGAATGGGGACGATATGTCACTATTGTCAACCAAACAAAGGACTTACATCGTGAACTTTGATCAACTCAACGATTTTCGAATGAAGTCGAATGAAAGATTAGCAAAGAATCATGATCCATTGGCACTCATTGCAAAGACTCCAACTCAGTGAACTCACAACAACAAGCTTCATCATCTTCCACTAACAACAACTTGCAAAGAATACATTCCACAACCACAAGCCATTATCCTCAACAATAATTCTATCCACAAGAACAACAAGTCATTCAACAACAACAGCCTCAACAATACCAGAACAAGGAATCACCGATCTTGAAATTGAACAAGAACAAGCTTTGTCAATCGTGATTTGCTTTTTGACTAAAGCATTCAGAGGTCGCTATTCCACACCAACTAGCAACAACCAAAGTATTTCATCAAACACTCAACAGAAAATTGCACAAACGGGTGTGAATATGGGTCATCAAGGACAAATGGTTGGAGTTATTGGGAATCAACAGGATATGCTATCGGATTTCACATGGGTAATCAGCGGTTCCGTATCGTGGTAATCAATGGGTCAAAATGTTGGAAATCGATGGGTCGAATGTGGGAATAGAGCGCTGGTAATCGAATGGAATGTTGCAGCCCAATCGTTGGGAATTATGGAAATGTGAATCGTGGTAATCGGGTTAAGTGCTACAACCGCCAAGGAGTGGGTCACATGGCAAGGAACCGTCCCACTAAGCCGCAAAAGAAGAATGCTTAGTATCTTCGGAAAGCTATGTTGTTAGCACGTAAGTCGAAGGTGGATGCATTGAGTGTCAAGAAAATGATTTTTTCGCTATTATGGATGATTTGGAAGACCTCGAGGAAATCAATGCAACCGCATCTTCATGGAAAATCTTCAGAGACTAAGCACGACATCGACTCTAACGCACCTCCCGCCTATGACGCCAATGCAGATTCGAGGTGCCAATCATTGATCCATGCTATAACAATGTCATATTTGATGTGTTTACTCATGACTAACAAGATTCTCGTGACGCCAAGACCTACCTATGATACATACCGACAATCCGAGTTGTGGCAATACTAACTATGAAACTCCGATGTGGATCCTAGTGGAGGTCAGGTGGCACAAAATATCGAGACCGATGAGGAAACACGTGCTCACTTTGAATCATTAATCAATAATTGTGGCATTGAAATTGAGAAAGTTAAAAAGGTCAATCGCGATGTTAAGGCCGCGAATGCTAAATTGACCACTGAGCTTGAGAGTTACAAGGAGAACGCAAAAGCTTTTGAATTTCACAAAAACAAAGAGTCAGAATTAGAAATTGGTTATCAAGATTCCGTTTTAAGAGAAAATCAATTGCAAATCAAGTATAACACACTTGATGTTAATTTGAACTTGAAAATAAAATCTTTAAACAAGGAAATTTCGATCTTAAATAACCAACTTTCTAAACAACAAGCAACGATTCGATCTTGAAAAGAGAAGAAACAGCTTGATTGTCGATTTTTCAAAACGAGAAGATTCTCTTCTTGATGAAATTCTTGATAAAGATGAAAAATAAAAAATTGGAAAATTTGCTTGTTACAACGGGTCATTCAACCAAATCAACCAATATGTCGATTAATCAAACGAATCCGTATTTTCATACAACACAAAAATGGTTCTTGGTAACACACCTCCTTGTTTCTCAAGAAAGCTCGTAAAGAATGTAATGTTTTAAACAATGGAAAAGCACCGCATGAACCCATAATTGTTCGTGATTCTCTTGAAACGTTAGAACTATCTCGAGGAGAGTAGATCAATAATGAAACAAAAATCCGGAAATCAAACCAATTGATTATAATAAATGGAACAAAATTAATGGAATTACTTTTGTTAATTAAAAGAAAAGTCAAAGTTTTCCATCACACCAAGTATTTCAAACAAAGAGTCAACACTGCTTTCAAAACAAGTTTCAAAACCAATTTCAAAACTAGTTGTTGTCTCAAAATCTCTTTCGAACATTGAACAAATGTCTTCAAACAATCCTTTTAACACAAGTGATGCGAGAAGTATTTTAGACAATGTGAAAACTCGAATCATGGATCTTCAAGAGATCGTTAAAACTAAAACCAACATTACAACAAACATCCGGTTTAATAGTTTTGATAATGAAAATAAAAGTTTTTGAAATCGAATTGCCCTCACCGAATAACATCAACTCAAGGGTAATTCATTTTGAACAAGCATTTTGAAAGAAACAATTAACTTTGTCAAGGACCATAAACCGTAAAGCAAGCTAATGATTGTGTTGAACACATCAAAGTTTTGGAAAATTTAAATGACTCTCTTCAAGATGTTATAACCATCGATATTATGTCCATTATTTTACAAACATATTCTCGTTGAAGATCATGAAAGACTCCACCGAGACCTCCAAATTGTTTCAAAATATGAAAATGCTCTTGAAAACTTGAAAAGAAAATGTCTCATATTTTAAACAACTTGATCGAAAAACCGAGGAATGCAAGTATGACAAATTGTCGATGAGCGTGCCTACAATGACATGAAAGCGAAAATGATCTTTTGAGGGCTCACCGAATGTCAAAAAGCAAAGGCGAGTGGATACTAAGATTACAAAACCATTGACCGAGGAGAAAGCAAATGTTCCCAAACCGGTTTTAAAACCAAAATGTCTGCTTTATGCCTCCAAAAGTCAATGAGAAAATGATTTATCCAAACCAATCAATCCACCCGCCTTGCCTAAACAAAATGTTGAAAAAGGAAAAGCGGTTATCGAGAAACCAAAAGTTTTAGCACCGGCCTTTTAAGATGAGTACCACTAATGCCTCGCCTCCACATCTAAACCATATGGAACAAATGACATAAGCTTAGAAAAGCACTCCAAAGAGACTAGGAAAGCTGAAACCACTTCTCTAGATAAAAATGTGAATCCTAATGAGTGTGCCTTACCTTCTACAGGACTAGGAAGCACCTCTAGGAGCAGCAGACTAAAGCCTAAGAGCAATACAATGAACAATAGAGTCTCACTTGCCTCTAAGAGTAGTCTCTTGAATAAAGAGAAGAAAGTAGAAGAACACCCTAGGAATTTACCGCCTTGTAATAAGAAAGACATTTCATCTGAATGTAATGAACCTATGAAACTTGCTAAGTTTAATGAATGTGTTGATTCTGTTTGTTTAACTTGCAAGAAATCTTTAACTAATGTTCAAGATGATTGTGTTTCTAAGAATATGATTGATAAGCCTGTTCAGAAGAACTTCCCAAAAAGAACTTATGCTAAACGAATAGGAAGACTAGTGGCAAGACTTAGGCTTTACACTACTGATAAGAAGCATAGTTTTTACTTTAGGGATGACATTTGGAAACCAACGGGTAGAACTTTCACACTCCAGAATGGTAGAATGAGTGATGAACCCGTCTTACCAATAGATAACTTCTATGAGTGTGATCGATTTTACCTCTAACCCAAAGGAACCAAAATCAAAACGGTTTCCAAAATCTTCTTCTTCTATTATTGGCGTGTTATCGAAATATGTCTTTGGATCGTCGACTGGTTGCTCCAAGCACATGACCGAATCAAGTCACCGATCAATTTCGCTTGAAATTCATGGGAACCAGACGCTTTGGAAAGGATCATGTAGCAAGCTATCATGGGTTATGGAGATCTACCTTTGGAAATTATTTGATCACTCGGGTTTACTATGTCAAGGGTTGGGACACAATTTGTTTTCAACAGCGGCCTCGTGATGCGATTTAGAGGTTGCTTTTAGGAAAATGCTCGCCGTTAGAAACTTGAATGACACTAATCTCTTAACAGGAAGCGTGATACAAACTTGTATGCTATCGACATTAACCAAATGGCCTCTTCAACACCAATATGTCTTATGACACGAGCATCCGAACAAAGTCCCGGTTGTGGCATGACGGTTATCCCATCTCAATTTCGACACCATCAACAAACCGCCAAAGACAACATCGTCAATGGACTTCCAAAGTTCAAATACACCAAGGATCACTTATGTCCATCATGCGAACAAGGAAAAGCAAAAGAGCATCATATAAACCCAAACCCATACCTAGTTCGGAAGCAAGGTTGCATATGTTGCACATGGACTTATGTGGCCCAATGAGAGTTGAAAGCATTAATGGGAAAAAGTACATTCTTGTTATCGCCGATGATTATTCAAGATATACATGGGTTAGGTTTCGAGATCAAAAGACAAAGCACTGTGCATCATCATCACCTTCCCGAAACGTATTCAAGTACTTCTTCAAGCTCCTATAAGAGTAGTAAGAATGCACAATGGCACGTAATTTACTAATCGTGAGTTAAGAGCTTATTTTGAAGATGTTGGAATCACTCATCGACATCACTTGTTAGAACTCCACAAAGAGAATGGGGTAGTTGAAAGAAGAAATCGACTTTGTGGAAGTCGCCGCACAATGCTAATCTATTCTAGTGCACCATTATTTCTATGGGCGATGCTATTGCCAACGCTTGTTTCACTCGTAACCGATCCCTAATCCATCCAAGATTCAATAAAACCCCATATGAAATAGTGAACAATGTAAAACCCGATATCTCTTACTTTCACGTGTTGGCGCTTTGTGCTATCCGACAAACGACAGAGAAGATCTAGGAAAACCGAAAGCTAAAGGTGATATTGGAATCTTCATTGGATATTCGGGATAACTCGAGGGCATCTGTGGTGTATAACAGAGAACTAGGAGAATCATGGAGACGATGAATGTGAATTTTGATGAACTTTCAAAATGGCTTCGAGAGACTCGCCTAGAACCCGCACCAAACCCGCAGACTACGGACACATCGCTCAGACTCATACATCAAAGAGCTCCATCAACTTTTTGCCGCCACACCTCATGAACAAGAATGGGAGAATTTCTTTGAGCTAATGTTCGATGAATACTATGGTGGAACTCGACAAATGCATCAAACAATCATTCCACCGCACCCGCCAACATCATCTACTACCACTAACAGAGGATGCATCTACAACGGTCGAAACCAATGCACCAACTCCATCAACATCATCTACATCTAAAACTCCTATTCTTCAAACAGCTTTTACCAAAGCTGATGAGCAAAACCAAAACATATCATTTCAAGAAGAACCTATACAAAACCGTAACAATGCAACGTTAGATGGAGACTTATTTGAAAACCCATTTGCTACGGAATCACCGAATCATCCTCAAGCTTACGAGAACCATCTAACTCGTGACACGATAACATACGGTATCCTTCTACTCAAGTGGACAAAAGACCACCCAATTGAACAAGTTATGGTGAACCTTCTAGGCCAATTTAGACGAGACGCCAACTTGCCACCGATTGTGACTTTGCATTTACCTTTGCTCAATTAGCAATATTGAACCGAAAAACATTCGGGAGGCAATGGCGTAACCAAAGATGGATAGAAGTGATGCAGAGGAACTTATCCAATACCGCTACATGACTCTTGGGATATGGTTCCAAGACCAATCGACATTCACATCATTGATCTCAAATGGTTATGGAAGAACAAAAGGGATGAAGAGATGACCGAATTGCAATAAAGCTCGCCTTGTGGCCAAAGGATATGTGCATGAAGAAGGATAGACTTTGAAGAGTCATTCGCATCGGTAGCTAGATTTGAGGCATCAGATTTTCTTAGCCTATGCATTTCACAAAACATCACGGTTTATTAGATGGACATTAAGACCGCGTTGCTTTGAATGGAACTGACCGAAGTCGCATGAAGTAATGGAACCTAAAAGAAGAGGTGTACGTGAGTCACCCGTAAGGCTTCATAGACATGGAACATCCGGACTCACGCCTACAAACTCAAAAGGCAATCTATGGTCTAAAACAAGCTCGAGAGCGTGATATGACGAATCGACTTCTTTCCTTATTCTAAACAATTTCACCAAAGAAACGGTCGATCCTACCTTTTTACACAAAAATGCAAAACGACATTTTGATTGTCCGATTTACGGACGACATCATTTTGGGTCCACTAATCCGAATCTTTCAAAACATTTTGAAAATCTCATGAAAAGCAAATTTGAAATGTCCATGATGGGGAACTAAAGTTTTTCTTGGTTTACAAATACATCAATCCCACGTGGAATTTTTATCAATCAAGCTAAATATACTACCGAGATTTTGAAAATCATGGTATGTATAATTGTGATTCGTCGGTAAACCAATGGTAACTTCACCAAAAAATTGGAGCCGATTTGTTTGGGAAACCTATCGATCCAAGAAATATCGAGCATGATTGGTTCTCTCATGTACCTCACCGCTAGTCGTCCCGATATTCATTTTGTTGTTTGCTTATTAGCACGGTTTAGGCAAAGCCTCACCGAACTCGCACCTCAAAGAGGTTAAAAGGATCTTTCGCACCAAGACATCCATTCACATGGGACTTTGGTATCCGGCGAACCGGATTTGATCTAATTGCTTTTCGATGCGGACCACGCAGTGACCAAGTTACAACAAAAGTACATCGAGGAGCACAATTTTGGGTGAAAAGTTAGTCACCGGTCTTCAAAGAAACAAGATTACACCGCACTTTCAACCGCTGAAGTCGAGTATGTGTCTCTATCTCGTGTTGTGCTCAAGTTCTATGGATGAGAACACAACTCACGATTATGGCTTTACTTTCGATAAAATACCTATGTATTGTGACTCGAAAAGTGCCATAGCCATATCATGCAATCCTGCTCATCACTCAAAGACTAAGCACATTCGTGTCCGCTATCACTTCATAAAAGAACATGTGGAAGAAGGTACGTTGAATTATTTTTCGTGAAGATGATTACCAACTCGCCGATCTATTTACTAAAGCCCTTCCCAAAGAAAGGTTTAACGATTTAGTTCGACGAATTGAATGCGAAGCCCAACCCCGAGGAGTTAGAACGAATCTTCTTGAAAATGATTTTCCAAAGTCGCCATATATATTTTTGAAAACAAAATACAAAATTTGAAAACCAACAAAAGCAAAATATAAAAATATAAAACTTTCAAAAATACAAAAACAATATAAAATCAAAAATCCAAAAATATTCTTCTCACGACATGTCTCTTGTATAATTGATATTCAGACGTTTAGAAATGTCATTCAACAATGATACTGCATGTATGATGCTTAAACGAGAGTTCTTTAAATGTTTTCTAAAACATGTCGCTTCTCAAAATTTCTTCAAAATGGCTTTCAGATACTTAAGTACGAAACCCAAACAAAATGATGACTTTTGATTATTTCAAATCAAAACTCGTGTTTTTAAAGAAAAATCAAGTGTACGCTTCAAGGCACTACATTTAAACCGGTGAGAATCATCATCATCTTGAGCACCTTTTCCAATATTGTTCAAAAGATTTTCAAAATCTTTCAAAATATTTAGTGCTCAAGATAACTCCTCTAAAACCCTTTAATTGATTATGCTTTATTAAAGGGGGAGTATAAAACCAAAATGTTCTAAATTCATGCTTAAATCAAATCCGTTCGTCTTCCCAAAAGATTTTTTAAATGTTGTTTGATCCGTTGATATAAAAAATATCACGATTATGCTATTTTGAGGGGGAGAAGACGTGATTAAAATGTGATCAAAACGTTTAATGATCGTTGTTTGAATCTCAAAAATGAGCTCGACTCAGTTGAAACCAATGAATTGACGAGTAATCAAAGTCAGTATATGTACCTTTTCGAGAAACTCGTGATAGACATGCACTTTCATGGGTCTAACCTCCTTTCTAGGAGTGTTTACATCTTCAAGTTAGTTATTTGAGCTAGTTGTCACCTAAAAACTGACAATGGAACTCTTTAACTGAGCAACGAACCGTGTCTCGTAGGAAATTGTCTATCATGAGCGATCAATTCAAAAGTGCGAACTCTACCCTCTATGTGCGATTTATGTCAAAACATATAAGCACATATGAAGGGGAGTGTTTATGAAAATATAAAACTCTGAGTGTTTCAAACATGTCTTCAATCATAAACACTTTGAGAGATTTTCAAGAAAATGGTTTTATGGAAACATGGGATAGTCATGGAGTTATAAGGTGACTAAGGATAGGTAACTGTTCTATGATCCGCAGAGCCGAGGATCTACCCAAGGACATCACAAATAGTTAGTATTAGAAGTACTTAGGAATGATTGAAAAAGGAAAATGTGAGAAAGGAGAAAGAAGGGTTGAAGAATTAAAAGAAAAGTAAAAGAAATGGTGAAAAGAAATAGCCTCCATAATCAACCTTAGGCGTAAACCGGTTCAATTCATCTCACATCGGTTGTCACTAGATGACACCGGTATTGAAGACAATGACGCCATGGACCCAAGAACGCACCGCACTAAACCTTCTAGCTACTCAATTCCTCTTAAAATGACTTGTTTCATTCTCACCGAACCCTACATAATCTATCGACTTTCTTAGAGATAGTTGATATCAAGAAGGAGATCCTCTCCTAGTCTCCGCTTAGGAAAACTAAATGCACTAATTGAGTCTAGAGCCACGAGATTCATTAAAAAGATCTCATAGGAACACTTGACATGACATCGCTTGTCGCTCATCAATAAGGGCACAAGTGGATATATTCTAGAGTCCTACATGTGTCTTAGCAATCCGCCGGAACATTTATGAGAAGATTCACATCCGCGATCTTCAATGATTGAATGGAAACTCCCGCCAAGGTCAACATCAGCAGCACCGACAAGAGGTCACTTGTAACTCCCCGTGGATTACGCTTAGTGTGTCTCAAACGGTCTACGTCGTGGAGTGATGCTTCGTGTACTTCAATGACTCATCCGAATTGTAGATGTACTTCGTATATCGCGTTATCTCACTCTGGGACTCCAGTTCAGAACGGCCTTTGGGAGAATTAGAGACGTGTTTTCAAACTATGTCATAACACCCTCAAGTTCAAACTTGTAAGCTACCGGATTACTTCTAACCCATGTTTTTATGTTTTCTTATGAATGCTCACGGAGGAAGAGATCGCAGATTCTCCACATGCTCATACCAACAACACATGAAAGTTCTCATCAAAATCAAAGGCAACATTAAAGTCAAAGATGATTCTTCGTCAATGTCAAAGAATCTACAAAGTTTAAAGACACGAGAACTACATCATTGGTAACCAAAAGTCAAATAGAAGTGTGAGCATGGTGGAGAAAGACGTGAGACACCTAACCAACGGTTGACAACGGCGTAAAACCACATTAATTGATCACAAAGCATGAAGGAACAAATAATCAAGACTATTCTATATCTACACACAAAGTTCAAGCTCAAGGAAAGTAAAGACCTTATCAAGTGGAGCATCTTTTGAATGACCACCCCTTAGGGGGAGATTGTTAGCCGTAACATTTTTATTAGAAGTGATGGTCATTCACATTTAGGAACTTTGTAACGTGTGTTAGATATCGTATTAGAATAGTCAATGGGCTCGTGGATTGGACTAAGCTAAATGGTTAGAAGTTATGCTAAGCTAGCCTTGAATAAGTTCATGTAACCCAATCCAATCCAAGTCCACCACGAGGCCCATGGAAAGCCCTTTAGGGCATCTTTTACTTGTAGTATAAATACCCCTCAAATGGTCATTTGAGGGGTGTGCTTGAGTGTGTATGTGTGTGTGTTTTTCTTTGAAGTAATACAAGGTTCTTGTTTTCATCTTTTCTCTCTAACACATATACGCATAACCTATATCATCAAGTCACCATCTTTCCATCTTTGTTTCTTGTTTCGCTCACGATAACGCTGGTGTTTGTGTTCGTGTTTTACGTGTTTGGTTAGTTTGGTATACGATAAGGTTGATATATTTAAGGTCCCACAAAGATAGTGGGAAAGATCCTCATAATAGATCGAGTTTGGTCACCGTAGCTTGGTTAGTAAAGAGCAATCCGCATTTATTCGAGGTCTTCAAATTCTTGACGGTCTCACGATTCTTAGTGAGGTGATAGATTGGTGCAATCAGAAAAAGAGTAAGGATATGATTTTTAAAGTCGATTTCGAAAAAGCATATGATTCGGTGCGGTGGGAATTCCTTGACATGATCTTGTTTTTTCTACCGCTTCGATTCTAGTTAATGGGAGTCTAACTCAGGAATTTTATTTTTAGCAAGGTTTACGCCAAGGAGATCCCCTCTCCCCATTCTTATTTTTGTTGGTAATGGAATCTTTACATATCTCTTTCGTTCGTGATATGGAAGGAGGGTTATTTAAAGGAATTCAAGTAGGTTCTTATGAGTCGTTACATATATCTCATCTCTTTTTTGCTAACGATGCGGTTTTTATTGGGGAATGCAAAGAAGAGAATTTGCTCCATCTTGTATGTAATTTTCAATGTTTCTACCTGGTCTTCGGATTAACATTAAAAATGTAGTATTATGGGAGTCGAGGTGCGAAGCATGCCGAGGTTTCTAGAGGCGAAAACTGCTTGATGTGAAGCTTCCAAAACTCCTTTCAAATATCTCGTGTAATGGTGGGTCAGAAATGTCCCGCATCCATTCCTCGGATTTGATAACCGATAAAGTGGTGGCTAGATTATCTAAATAAGGCGAAGACTCTTTAACCCTTACTAAAGTGGTATTAAGTACTATTCCTTTGTATTGTTTTTTGCTTTTCAAAGTCCCGATTGGTGTGATTAAACGCCTTGAATCGTATAGAAGCGCTTTTGTCGAGGTATGGATCCTAGTGTTCTAAGGCTTCAAGGTTTCATTGATAGTGTTGTTGCTAGTAAAGAAGTTGGAGGTTTAGGTATGCAAAGTTTTTTTGCTATGAATCGTGCTTTGCTTTTTAAATGAATTTCGAGGTTTAAGGCGATCTTGAAGCTTTGTGGGTGTCGGTTATTAAGGCTATCCATGGTCCTGTGGTAACCTCGATCGGGATATTCCTACGGGAAGTATTCAACTTGGCTTGATTATATTCGTAGTATATCTCAAATTAAAGGAAGAGGTATGGATTTGTTTATGGGTATGTATAGAAGGCGGAAATGGCAATGACACTTTATTTTGGTTAGAGAATGGATGGGGACGGATCTTTGAAAGTAAAATATCCGCGCTTATTTGCTCTGTAGGAGAACAAAAGAGGTTTATGTTCGTAGCTAAAGTTCATAATGGTTTGATTTTTGGTTTTAAACAATGCCAAAGGGGAGCGTAAGATATGCAATGGAAGAGTAATCCAACAAGATAAGTACTTTTGAGTTCGCTGAAGATCAAGATAGTTGGTCATAAAATGGATGGAGAAGGTATTTTCTCAGTATCTTTCGCTAGGAGATTCATAAATGACGGGTTATGTGTCCCGGATGGGTCGCTTTATATGGTTAAAATTAATTCCTATCAAAGTTTATATATTGGCTTACGCTTAGCTTCAATAAGCTTCCGAAAAGGTTTAATATGTCATTAAGAGGGTTGGAAGTGTCGTCTATTTAGTGCCCGGTTTGTCACGAAGGGGTCGAAACCTCGAATCATCTTTTCTTTTCATGTTCGGTATCCCCTGCCATTGTCTCAAGGTTTTTAGGGTGGTGGTGGATTCCGGATATCAATATTTTTTTGTATTGGTTCGATGGTTTAAGGTTAAGGAAGGAGGTGAAAGACTACTTAGAAGGTACAATGTTCATTTTGTGGTGGATCGTTTGGAGCTATCGAAATAAGTTGATCTTCTCTTCAGATGTTCCAACAAATGCATCTTTATTTGATCTTATTATGTATCATTCTTATGTTTGGTGTAATGCTAGAGCTAAGAGAAGTCTAGATTGGTTAGGATAGCTTAAAAGCCCTATGACAGCCCTTTTGTAATTGTCTTTTTTGAGCTTTAGCGTCTTGCTAGGTTCGTTAATAAAATCGCCGTTAAAAAAAATGATAGAACAAATAAGGGAACGAAACGAGATTTAAACTTTTCAAATGAATAGTGTTGAGAGGGTGTAACATTTTCTTAGAGGTATCTATACTACAATGCACGAAGGCACCTCACTTTTAATTTTAAGACGTACAAAAAATTAAGCATGGTTTACAACACTTTAATGCACTCAATTTTCAGAATTACAACAAAGTAAGCATATTGTACAACAAAATAAAGCGTGATGTCATTTTAAGACCAAAATTCTATCAAACAACATTAATGCAATTAAAAAAAGCCCTTCATCACAAATTACAACCATTTAAGCACAATGTACAATAGCTGCAACCAATTTTAAGATTTACAACAAAATAAGCAGAGTGTACAACAAAATAAGCATGATGTAATTTTCAGACTTACAACATTAATGCTATTAAAGTGGCCAACGTTATTAACGACTATAATGAGTACTACTTACAAGAAAAAAACATAGTGTACAACACTTTAACGCACATAATTTTCGTGACGCACACCATAAAAAGCATAACAGTACAACAAAACACCACATTAACGCTATTTAATGTAGTCAATTATTTAATTGGTCAATAAATACAATTAAGATGCTTATTAAAACACACCTTACATAAGAAATACAAATTATCAAGATATCAGACAACCAAATTAAACACAATTCCTCGCATTAAATTTCACTACTACAAATAATAAAGACATTATACAAATATTCAGCTCGAATCAAGAACGAGCCAATGGGCTGAGCCTGAACCAAGGCGTGACCAACGGCCCGAGCCCAAGCAGACACGGGTTAATCGGTTCGAGTTCCCGAACGGGCACGGCATATGTGAATTTCGATATCCAGAATTTATTATTGAAAAGAACATAATAAACTAAAATAATTATTCATCCGTGGTTTTATTTCGCAGACCATTGCCACAACGCTACGGACACCTCGCTATTATAAGGATAATACGGTGGTGGAGTTTGTGCTTATTATCTATTATCAAAGGCATCATATTCTGTATCATTGTAACCACACAAAACGAATAGATTTCCAATTACTTTATTTTTCCTATAAAAGTTTAAGAACTCATAATTGCACATAAAGTTTGATGCGAATTTAATTAATGCAAGGGGTAGCAATAAAAAGAAATACTAATACGAAGGCATGGGATACAATAAAAAGTTAAGTTCCAATGGCACCAATATGTAACTACTATGCTAATTTTTGCTTTCATGTGTAATAATCTTAATGTTTTATATTGTATGTATATTTTTGAATTTTGTTTATTGTGTGTATTTTATAACGGAAAATGATTAGAATGCTTAAATTTATGCATAAACAAGTGTGATATAATCTGATGGTTACCAAAAAAAAATCGTTATCGATCAACCATCGTGACGATGCCAAAGTGCTTAAGCATTGAATTTGTGACATCTTAGCCTCCCAATCTAGACACATTTTATGACCATTAATAAGAGTATTGATAAATGAGGTATGTAAAATTATCACAAAATACATATAATAGATTAAATTTAAAATATGATGATACAATAAGGAAAAACATGAAGATAGTTATACAACAAAAGAAAAAGTGGAAAGCGGTTACATTTTCATGCCTTTACCCAAAAGTTAAATATGCATGAGTAAGTGTAAAAGACGTTAAAAGGAAAATATCTCAAAATTCTAAAATGTTTTTTCTCGATAGAGGATGTTACAGATAAAAAAAGTTTTTTTTTTTTTTTTTTTTTTTTTATTATTATTATTATTATTATTATTATTATTATTATTATTATTATTATTATTATTATTATTATTATTATTATTATTATTATCATTATTATTATTTATTTTGAGTTTTTAATGATGAAAATAAAAATGAAATTTTAATGTAAAAAAGAATTTGATGCAATTTTTTTTCAACTTGTTATATTTTGATGCATAATAAAAATTTGATGCATATACTAAAACTAAGTTGGATTTAAAAACAAAATTTTAAAGCACAAAATGTCGATTTATAAAATTTTAATATGTAAACGTTTATTTAACTTCCATCAAAACTATGCACTTTTAGTAAAACTTACTTCAAAACTTTTTTATCCACAAACATCTCCTATCGCATGGTATTTTTTGAAAACTTTTTAAAAAACTTTTAATTTTAATTATTTTCACGCTTCTCACAACTTTATTTTATTTTATTTTTTTATTATTTTTTTTATTTTTATTTCTTTTAACTTTACCCATAATTCGAAAAGGTATACAATGTTTCACCAACACTTTTGACTAATGAAATTTAATTTTGTATCTCTTAAACATTTTAACCTTTAAAATTTTTAAAATAAAGTTAAAGTTATTGTACGCGTATTGTTGTAAAAGACAATGCATATACAAAAAAATAAAGTAATCTAAGTGTAAGAATAACATATATAATAAAGCAATAATTTAAAAAGATTAAACTCGACACCTTTCTTTTCGCAGAATGAACAATTTTTTATTTCTCAAGGTAATATACTTTCAAATTCATTTTCTTAGCAGATTTTCATTGAACAATGGACATTTTTCGCCCTCTTACCCACAAAGAAGAAATGATGGCAAGATGATATTTTTTTTTTAATTTGCCCTAGTTTTTAATTATGTTAAATTTTGGATATGTATTAAGATAAATTATTTAATGATTTATAATTGTGTTAAATCTATGATAAAATGTTTTGTTTTAAGTTTACACTATTTACTTATTAAGATAATTTAGCCCACCACCCACTTCCATTCGCAGCGACATGAGTTTAAATAAGATATCGCATGCAAGACGTGTGGGTTCAAATAAGACTTTAACCCTTACCATTTAGGTGGAAGTTCATGTACCATTTCATCATTTCATTCAGATATAACACAATTCATTTCACATTTGAAATGGTTTGATTTTAGAATTCTCTCAGAATAAACTTCACAAGTCAAGAAGTTCATAACAAATCCCATTAACTAATTCTTGAGCTCAATTTTATTTGAATCTCCTTGATTCCTCAGAAGAACAGATCAACCCAGATCAAAGAATAATCCTAAGATCTTATCCCATAAACCTATGAGTTTGATCGTCACGATCAAATTCGCCAAAATACATTCGCTTCCTATCACAAATACGCTACCTCATAATTTTATTCCGCTTTCAAACAAAACACGCTTTCCGCATTTGCCAAGACATTATTTATTATTTAAAAAAAAGATTACACTTGCTTATTTTCTCTTCCTAATAAGCAAAACGTCCAACTGCTCATAAAATACCCTAAAGATGATTAATTGAAAGATATTATCCTCAAAAAAAAAAATTTGTCGCACCTCGAAGAAGAAGCGATGATTTAAGAATTTTTTAAACATTACCCTATAATAAACTCAATACTTGCATGCATCTATAATCTAAAGAAACACATCCTTAAAAACAAAAATATCATTAAAAATTTCTCATCCAACCATCTACATGGGACTTGGGCCCTTTAATATCTTGAACTTATGGTTTGCATTTTACAGCAAGGCTGATGACATTGACACCTTGTTTCTCTCTTCTTAATAGTCGTCACTTCAAGTAGGTCATGCATACACAAAATGGACCACATCAAGATAAGATGATTAAGGCTATTTTGCTCAAGAGAGTCTTACGTTTTAGTAATGGCTCAAAAGTTTGGCATTTAGCGTAAAGAATCTTACGCTTTGCTAATTTATTTATTGTGATGATCATGAATAGTCTTTGATGTGATAACACTTGCAGTTACTAGATTTCCTTACTAGTCTCGGATATACGTAATAAGACTTGTCGATAAAAGCTGTAGCTAAAACTGTTTGACTTGTCGCCGCTAATGGTATGTCAGGGTCGTGACTAAAGATATTTAGCCACAGATTTTTAGCGACGAGCTTATAGACATGAATTGTGGTCGCTAAAGGCCATTAGCCACAACATTTATTCGAGGCTAAAAGCCCTGATTTTTGTAGGGGATCTCGCCTAATAGAGTTCAAACTTGGTCACATGCGTCATACATGTGAGTTTGTTTGAGTTTCCTAATTAATTCCACCAATTGTGGACATATTCTATTTTGTCAAGATCTTATTTGCCTAATTGATGTTGCGTGAAATGGGTGGTTGGTTCACTAGCGCTTAAGTCAAATGGTAATTCAAGTTGTAAGTTGCACGCCAAAGGAGTTGGGTTGATCAATACAACTTACTTTGGTTTCTTAATATGATTAACAAGCTATTTTAATTTCTTCTGTAAAACAGTTTACTTATCTAGACGTTAACTACCCATATAAGCTTCTGGTTAATGTTCACGTACCCGACTTGACATGTCTAGAATTTTGATTTGTAGACATTAATTTCAGTAGGTCCCCACCCAACCTCTCTCTAAAACAATATTCTCCAACCTCTCTAAAAACACATCCACTATATCCGATTCTTTCTCCCGCGGTCGGTTTCACCACCGTCGTCCTGATCCTTTTTGTACTTTATTTTTCTCACAAAGTTTTACTCACAGATCTCGCTATCTCGCCGTTGTTGCCGTTCTTGGCCGCCGCCACCGCTTCACCTGCGTCAGATCCGTTTGTGGTCCGCCATCGATAATTGTTGTGCCGGTTTTGATTCCCAGATCTGTTGGGCTTGTTTCTCCTTTGTGACGCTACTTTATCTTCTTTGTATGTTTGTGTACTTTGTGTACTTTTGTGCTACACCTTTGTATTGTTTGTCTTCCTAAAGTTCTCACTTTGGTGATTCCCCCACCTTTTATAGTCTTTCTTTGTGGTTTGTCACAACTATTGGGTGTACGCTTTTCTTTGGCTTAACTTGTCATGCTCGTGTATTTTTGGCAAGCGACATTGATTTTGCCCTTTACGTTCACGTAACTTGTCAATGCTCAAATTACCTCCTTTCGTGAGGTGTGATATTAAATGTAATCTTTTAAAAAAAAAAAAAAAAAGACATTAATTTCAGTATCTTTTTGTCGACTTTAAATCATGAGACAAGTTCAAACTATCTATACTACTTATAATAGAGGAATGAATCTCTCTCCTTATGATCTTAAAATTAAGACTTACAAAATACAAAGCCTATTGTATAATACATAATGCACTATTAATGATCTTTCTCATCAATCTTAATTTTAAGACTTACAAGTCTTAAAGCTTAATGTACAAAATACAAAGCACTATTAATGTGGTCAAAATATTTAATGTAACTTAATTAATTAACCATCAATAAATACAATTAATGCAGCTTATTAAAACACCTCTACATGTTAAATACAAATTATCAAGATATTGTACAACTAACTTAAACATAATTCTGCATTAAAATGTCACTAATACAAATAATAAATAACATTATACAATATTCAAGTTCGAACTAACAATCATCCAAATGAGCCCGAGTCCGAATCTGCACGATCCAAACGGACACGCCAACGGGTCGAGCCCCAGTGGGCACGGTTAAACGGCTCGAGTCCGACGGCACGAGCTAAACGAAATTTTGAAACCAGAATTTATTATCAAAAAGAACATAATAAACTAAAATACACGATTCACCGAAAATTTTTATTTCGCAGTATCCGCCGCAACATCGCGGAGCCCCGCATTAGATGTCACTAATACAAATAATAAAGCACATTATACAGATACTCAAGCCCGAACGGTCAACGGGCAAAACGAGCTAAGCCCGAATCGACGCGGGTAAACGGGCTCGAGTTCGAATCGGGCATGCGCCAAATAGGCACGGCCAACGAGCTCGAGGTCGAACGGCACGCGTTAAACGAAATTTTGATATCCGTAATTTTATTGTCAAAAGAACATAATAAACTATAATACATGATTTACCGAATTTTTTTATTTCGTGGTACTGTCGCCGCAACGCGCGGGTACCCTCGCTAGTTTAATTAATGGAAGGACATATTCACATGCTACGCTGGTTGTATTTATCGAACGGGGTCTATGCTTCACGGATCGCAAACCTCCCAGTGGGAGGGTACTTTTGCGCTTTTGTCCCCTTTTGTCTCGCTTGCTTTGCTTTTTTTGTGTTCCAAGGATTGCACAAAGTTTTTTTTGTCCCAAAGTATTTTTTGTCCATGCATAACACAAGAATTTTTTGTCCAAGTGCATAAGCACACAAGCAAAGAAGCACTCCAAAGTTTTTTTGTCCAAGTGCATAAGCACAAGCAGTAAGCACTCCCCAAGTTTTTTTTTGTCCAAGTGCATTAGCACACAAGCAGATTGCACACAAGCTCAGATTAGAGTAATCATCATCGCCAAGTTTTTTTTTTGTCCAAGTGCATAAGCACACAAGCAGATTGCACAAAGGCTCAGATTAACACGTAATCATCATCGCCGATTTTGAAAACCATTTGCACAATTGATAGAAAAGTGTTAGGCTCGGATATGAAGGTTGCAAAGTGATAAAAATATCACTTTGCCATCCTTTCGGTTATAAAACCAATCGTCATCGCCTTTTTTGAAATTTGTTTTGTCCAGTGCGATTGCACACAAGTTACGCATCGATTGCACAATACCATATTGCAACCAAGTTAGATTGCCACGCATTCCACATTATACAAGTGAAACACATGTTTCACAATGTTCAAGCAAGTACCAAAAGCAAAAGAAAGATTCCCAAACTGTAGGAACTCACAAGAAAGATTCCCAAACTGCAGTAAGCACTCCCGTGTTATATTCAGCCTCATCACCACAAGGCAGTATCACATTCACAAATTACCACAAACAAAGCAACTATCACCAAGTATCTCTCACCACAAAGCAGATTCACAAAGTTACTCTCACCACAAACAAAGGGTTTTTCAAAGTACCCCCAAGTTACCACAAGCAGATTCACCAAGTTACAACAAGTGAAGATTCCACAAGTTACAACAAGTTACGATAGGGTTGGGTTATATTGACGGTGGCGGGTTTTTAGATTAACCCACTCTAGTACCTGTGGTCAAGTTATAACACGCCAAGTGAAACACAAGCCGCAAGTGAAAGCCGCAAGTAACAAACCACAAAGAAACAACAAATATCTTAGGCTGCCGATATGCCTCAATCACCAGAGGTAATGACAATTTTACAACATTAGGCTCAGATTAAGTTTCACATATTATCATATATGGCTGCAACATCAAAGGTTGCAAAATAAAATTTTTTTGCCGTCCATAATCAGCTTAAAATAACAAACTGCTTATCAAGCATATAAGCAGTTTGTTATTTTCAGATTCATAAGCAATTTCATCTCCAAACCCTCTAAATAATAGAGAGGGTTAATCTAAAATTATAGCCACAGTCAATATAACTCAACCCGTAAAGTACTATTGAACGAGGTCTAACTGAGCCATGCCACAATGCGCTTGCACAAGCACAAGGGTTTGCCAAGAAACCACACGAGTCTGTGGACTGGGTAGCTGCAGGTGTATTCATACCACTCAATGGTGGCGGATCAAGGTGTTAACCTACCCGTTTGCACTCTACACAACTCGTGCAGCCACATAACATCACATAATCACCCACTCACATAAGCGCTTAGAATCGCTTTTACCATAGGGTTTGTTAAATTAAACCCCCAAATCACACAAACATCACATACTCACCATCACAGAACCAAAAGATCCAAACCCTAAAAAAAAAATTAGGCGTTTTTAAATTTTAAAGCAGATCTATTAAATTAAACCCAGAAATCACACAAACATCACATACTCACCATCACAGAACTAAAATACCCAAACCTTAAAAAAAAATAGGCATTTTTAAATTTTAAAGCAGATCTATTAAATTAAACCCATAAATCACACAAACATCACATACTCACCATCACAGAACCAAAATACCCAAACCCTAAAAAAAATTAGGCGTTTTTAAATTTTAAAGCAGATCTATTAAATTAAACCCATAAATCACCCAGAAATCACACAAACATCACATACTCACCATCACAGAACCAAAATACCCAAACCCTAAAAAAAAATTAGGCGTTTTTAAATTTTAAAGCATATCTATTAAATTAAACCCATAAATCACCCAGAAATCACACAAACATCACATACTCACCATCACAGAACTAAAATAACCAAACCCTAAAAAAAAATTAGGCGTTTTTAAATTTTAAAGCATATCTATTAAATTAAACTCATAAATCACACAAACATCACATACTCACCATCACAGAACCAAAATACCCAAACCCTAAAAAAATTAGGCGTTTTTAAATTTTAAAGCAGATCTATTAAATTAAACCCATAAATCACCCAGAAATCACACAAACATCACATACTCACCATCACAGAACCAAAATACCCAAACCCTAAAAAAAAATTAGGCGTTTTTAAATTTTAAAGCAGATCTATTAAATTAAACCCGTAAATCACACAAACATCACATACTCACCATCATAGAACCAAAATACCCAAACCCTAAAAAAATATAGGCGTTTTTGAATTTTACCAACATAAACATCAAATAAACATGATATAATCACATAAAACGCGTGATAAACATCATATAATTAGCGAGAAAGAACCCAAACGTACCATGGATCTAAATTAGAGAGAGAAAAAGAGATGAGATAGAGAGAGAGAGTGAGAAACGTGTGTGTGTGTGTGGTGAGAGAGTGAAATACAGATAAGAGTGAGAGAGAAACGCTATAAAACGCGTTTTCTTTTTTTTCTTTTTTTCTTTTTTTTTTCTTTTTTTCTTTTAAAATGTAAGGTATTTTGTTATTTTGTAAAAAAAGAATGAAACATTTGTAAAAAAAATGTATCACTTTTGTAAAAAAGGTTTCATTTTGTAAAAAAAAAGAATGAAACATTTGTAAAAAAAAAGGTATCATTTGTAAAAAAAAAAAAGTATTTTGTATATTTAAGTTGTAAATGAAACATAATGTAAGTTGTAAAAGAAAAGTAAAAAAAAAGTTGTAAATGTAAATGTAAAGTATTTTTTTTTTTTTTTTTTTTTTTTTTTTTTTTTTTTTGTATTTTCGCTTTGCCACGAGGAAGTATCAGAGGATTGCCCATTTATCAGACAAGAGGTAAATATAGCCTCGGGGCTTTCCATTTATTTAGGGTATGCATATTACCCGAGGGTGAATGAGCATAATGAGCTTGAGGAGCTATTTTTTGTTCACCCCACTTCGTATGCTCTATGGCGTACGTTCCCTGAAATCATGCTGAAGGACTCCACGTGCAATACCACCATGTTTAAATTGCCATTGTTGGAAATTGTTGGAGTAAATCCAACGAATAAAACATTTTCATTGGCGCACAACTTTATACACGGTGAAAAGGGCATAATTTTCGCTGGTATTGCAACGCGCGTGAAAGAGGCGATAGACGAAAGATACTACCCACGTGTTATTGTCACCCGAAGTGAGATTTAGCGTTGGTGGGGCATGTAGAGCGTAATTTCCCACCACAAACTACTTTGTCGATGGCATATAGAGCAAAATTTGCTCAAGTTTACGAGAAATGATGCAATGGGATAGATGAGTATGACTCCATTAAAAGGAGACGGATCGGTTGGTTAAAGCTCCGACACGCCTCTTGTTCGAGCAACATTACGAGCGCCACAACAACGCTGGTCAACCATGTACTAAATTGTTAATTCTATTTTTTTTATTATTCAATTAATAAGCACCGAATGACCTTTGATTAATTCATTGTTTTTTTCACTATCGCCGAGTATCCGGATAACCGGCCGCAGATTACAAAACATGTTTGTCTCAGACATCACCGATGAATATCGCTTCCTCGCCGCACAACAACGTGTAGAGTCGAGGCTCACCACGCTGTTGAAATTATATTTGGGCAACACAGTCCAATTTAGACAGTTGTTGAGTGCAATCGATAAGATTGTATTTAACAAGAAAATGCGATAAAAGAGAGTTTTAATAGAAGCATCGCGAGAAAATAAATGATTGCAATATACTACTATTTCAAGAATTGTGGTATAAAGTTTCTCACCATGCTTTCAAACTCATGCACAAAGAACTCCACCTGCCTATCACCGTAGAAGATTGTAGCCATAAGTTGCGTACAATTTACGGACTGCCATGCTTTCACGAGATGCAATACTATGTATATAATGGTAAGTAAATTTATAACTATCAAATTGTTTTCCCCATTAATATACTACTTTTAATGATTTCAGGACGCCCCATTCCACTGGAAGAACTTAATATTTTTTGGAGAACCCTACATGTTCCGTGGCCTAATATCAATAGGCCACCGCCTGAAGATGGCTCTTCCAGTAATGATGATGATGATGATGATGATGATGATGATCATCATCATCATCATCATCATGATACTTCGTTTAGAGATGACATTCGGCAATTCAAGAATGTTTTTACCAAAGCATCGTCGTTTGTCAAGAATAATATGATAACGAAGTTGAGATCGATATACCAACCTACATCTGATGACACACGAGAACCTTGATACGCTTACGCAGCGCGTTCGGGGTCAAAGGAACTTCCTTTTCTTCGAGAAGTTTTATAACACCCTGTATGATTGAACCTAATCGCTGTAGTGTAGTATTAGGGTAAGCCACGGGTATTGATATCGCTCTCTAGGGAATAGAATGCTAGTGAGAAGTTACTACGCTAAGGTTGGGGTCGAGGAAGATTATTTTTATCTTTTTATGTTTTTAGAAAATGGAAAGGTACAAATCTCTGGTTCGATTTAGGGGTTGGTATTTCACCCATTACTCTACTTGTCTAATTATCTAATCTAAGGTGTATGTAGTCTATGTCTAATTATTGTGTGCTCGTATGATAGTTTAAAGATGTGTTTACTTAGGTTTTATTACCCTTAATTATCTCCTATTGATGGTTGAATTGTCACGCCCTTATTCTTAATCGCGTTGTGTGTCTAAAGTCGTAGGGTATGCGCTTATCCTCAACTCTTTGAAACTACCAAAGGGTCTCGCCTATAAAATCTCTAGGAATTATAAACCTAACTTTAAGGTACTTTGATGGTTTAGCCTACAACTACTCTAGGTGTTATAGCCTAAGGTTCACAAAAATTAATCAAGCATTAACTACACAACGAATGACCTATCGCATTACTAGATCATTAACAATTAAGATAAGAGACAACCAATCAATATTCAATAATCAAGTTTCATATTCCCTAGCAAACACACAAGTAAATTAGCCGGACATGGAGAACATGCAAGCATACACACAATCAATTGAAGACATAATTGAATTAATGAAGTAAAGCACTTATCTTGTGGTAAGATAGGTTTGAACCCTAAAATATCGACAAGACAGCCTTGGTCTCGGTTTAGGTTTTACCCAAAAGACCACACATCGAAAACCGAAAAATTCGGATTCTATATATATGATTACAATCGCGACGGCGCCACCTTATGATTTGTGACGCCGCCTGGTCGCCGTCGTCAGGGTTTCGCCTAGCCACGTTAGTCTTGGCGACGGCCACCTTATGCTTGTGATGCCGCCCTTCAGATTGTCGACGCCGCTCGATCAAATCTAGGCCGCCCGAGTCGCGACGGCCTACTCTTTTAAAGCCCGACAACGCCACTTGAAAAATGCACTTCGCTTAGTGTCCCATCGCAAGTGCTCACCGACGGCGCCGCAATTAACACCGACGCCGTCCCCTTGTATTTTAGCAACTGAGTGTCTCGATTCTTGACTTTGGCCATTTTCTTCAGATATCCGCGCTTTTCGTCCAAATAAGTGCCATTCCAAAGAATTTGCCTTCAAGAGATATAAAAGTGAAAAGGAATGATATTAAGTAATAACGGATACAAAAGTAATCAAATAAGGGCTTAAACGACCCTCAAAAGGTACATTTAAAACCTTATCAAACCCGTTATTCGTAAAATACCGTGGACGTCCGAGCGCAAAGGACAAATGGGCAAGCTACACAAGTCCCGGACTTGAATGAAGTTCCAACCAGATCATCGAAAAGCACCGCTACAAGATCTACACAAGTCCCGAACTTCAACAAAGAACCCGTCCGACATAGTTCTTTCACGGTCCTAGTGATCAACCAAAAATAAGACACAAAGTTGTACGATGGAGATGCAGAAGCGAAATGCTTATGAGTATGCTTCCATCCTTTGGCATCCATACATAATCGTGATATAATGTGGCGGTAACGGAAATTATGGGTTTCGCGCTGCCCATGGTGTTTGGGAACAACAACATTTGTGGCGCCAAGTTAAGCAGATGTTATTGCAACAAATGGACCTACATTGGCGTGTTTATATGGGTTTGTGGGGGCAAGTTGGTTTTAACGATCTTCGCCAGACAATTGACCGGTCCGATATGGAAATGCAACCGACCGATCGCTATATGGAAATGCCAAACACGGGTTGGTTATCGCAGAATCGACAGACGACCCGTTGCATTTATATCTTCGCGGGTTGGAATATGTGTTTCCGCTTCGGTCCAAACTTCTCACAAAGAACTCGACACTTGCGATAGCAGCTGTGGGGACGAAGTAGGTCATTACATTGTTTCGACGCTAGATTTAACATTCTCCACTTCCGCATCTCCACCCACAATGGAGGAGGAATGATCCAAGTCGCATCCCAATGGGAATTATTATATAGGCATCGATCACCAAATTAGTAAATAATATATACATACAAAACATTGTAAATAATTAATGATTCATGTTGTAAATAATTATAAACATAGTGAATGATTCATGTTGTAAATAATTATAAACATAGTGATTGATTATCGATTTATGTTGTAAATGATTGATTATCGCTTATATTTAAATTAATAATAACATTGTAAATGATACGTGTTTTATGTTGTAAATGATTGATTATCGATTTATGCAAATTCTTTTGTCGGGTTGGCCAGAAATCCTTTCTCACGTCGATGTAATAGAGGATTTATTATAGAACGGAAATTCACGAAATCCTTTCGGGCCTAATCAGATTATGCATGTCTCTTTCAAATGATAAATAATCACACGCTTCTTAGGGTTTTATGTAAATAATTTGTTTGTTAAAATACATTTCTTATTATTTTCTTAACATGTAACAACCAGTGGAGATATTACTACATGGTTTATACTTCAATTGAAAGATTTAATTTGAAAGACAGATTTTAGTCGAGCCTCATCTTCAACGCAATACTAAAATGCGGCCATAAAGATAATGAGATCAAGAACAAACAAGAATAAAGACGCTGAGATGGAGTTAGAATTGGCGTGAATCCCGAGGATCACGCTTCGCCGGCAAGGCCCACGATCTTTAAACGGATTAATAATCTTCATACGTCGTAGATGTTGTTGATTTAAATAATACGTTAACGCTGACGTTTAATTTAATTATAACATTGTTGTTCATAGCTTATTTAATGCAGAATATTTAACGTTATTATACAAACAAAATAATTATACATATACAAAACATTATTAAACAAAAGTATATAAATATTATACATGTACAATACATTATTATACACACACTTATTTCTTAAAAAAAAAAAAAAAAAAAAAAAAAAAAAAAAAAAAAGGTTTATCTAACCCAACCCATGCTACACACACAAACTTTATATCACTTCAAAGTACATACGGAGTAACTATATTACACACAAAATAGAAATAACAAACCATAGATGATAATGTAAAAAAATTGCTACAATATTGCATTGGGCAAAACGTACAACATGTAACGACTGATCTTTTTCAACTTACAGAAATTATCTTTAGTTTTTATTTTGTATACATTATATTTTTAAATTGCCTATATACAGATTTTATGACAATTTTACCCCTATCTGTTAACAGAAGTGTTGATAAATGAGAAGGGCAAATTTGTCACAAATTACATACAATAAATAGAACTCAAAAGTATAATGTATATAAAATAATAAAAACAGCTACACAACAGCGCAAAAAGTGTCAAGTTGATTACATTTTCGTGTATTTTGCCTAATTGTATATGCTTTGATGTCATAATCTTGTTCCAATTCTTTCATGCGTTTATCGTCTAAATGAACCCATGCTTCTACACCATCGCCCTCATGATCATCCATCATGATCACCAAATTTTGGACAGGAAGCTTTCCTGTGCTAGCCCAAATCGTCTTACCAAAACCAAAATCAGAGTTGTAGAACGAAAACTTGCACCAACAAGTGAATAGATAAAAGTTCACATCATTATCATCTATTTTTTTGTTCGACTCCAAATAAGGATTAATTACAACCCCATAACCTTCCTCACCACCTGTTAATATTTTTGTGCAATCCGTAATTGTTTTCTTAACTGAGCCATGCAGAATCTTGAAAAAATCAATTAAATCGATTTTGTCACCTTCACCGGGCCCGAGCTGAGAAGTTGCCAGACCCCAAAAATTTCCAAATGAGTTTTCTGGTAACCGAGGAACTACTTTGTCCCTCAGTCCAACTGGTTGGATTAGAAAAGATGCTTTGGATTGACCATTGTTCGCTTGATCCATGCGAACAAAGGCCTTCCATAATAAGGCAACAACAAGTTGGACTTTTGAGGGTTTACGAGACCCGTTTAGATCAAATCCAAGGTTTTCTCTAATGGCTGATATTGCCTCCCCTTTAAAGTGAAACCTTTTTGCCTCATTTTTCACCCCAACGCTTGACCTAGGTACTCTTAGGTCAAGCTCAGGTAGACCTCGCTGGGGGAAGTAAAGTGGCGAGTTAAAAATAGGGGAGTGTTTTTTGTTCTCATATTGACCATTAGTTTTAGAAGCCCAGTTGTTAATAAAATTGCACATAGTACCCATGTCCGAAAGCCTATGTGAAAATAACATACCAATTGCGAAACCACCACACTCAAAGGTTGTGACTTTGACACATAGCATGGGATCATCGTCTTCATCAGCCTGCCCAATCTCACAAGGAAGGAAATCGTTAAGTATGCCGGCTTTCAACCCTTTTTTTAGGCCTACAATATCTGAGATTGTGAAATTTGCTTTTCCTAGGACGTACAAAACACCTTCATCATTACAATTAATTAAAGAAAGCTTACGAATAAATCTCCCAGCCAATGGGAAAAATTCACTCAAAGTTTTTGATAACGAATCCTCTAAACGGTCACAAATATTTCCATTCAGACCATTTGGATCGTTAGACGGTAAAGAGTAGTAGAGAATGAGAGGAACGTATATGGTTGGGGCTAGCTCATCAGTGAAAGAAATGTTGTAGAAACGATGGGTGGTCGGGGTTGATGTAGAGGGTTTCACTAGCTTAGACAAGTAGTTTACGACCTCCATATTTTTAGTGTGATCTGATCATGGTCATACGCCACATTTATAGACTTATAGTGAAGCTGATTCCAAATTTGAAATGTGTGTTGCTCAACCACATTTTTTACTAGATAATTATTTATTTCCCTAAGATAAAGGGGTCCATAGTGTGGTCTACACTTTCATTATACGGTCTTGTGCAATAACAAATGTCTTTCATGTCGAGTGAAGCTCAAAGTGGTCCAAATTATGTTGTACACATTTCACGTGACGGGTAAACTATAATACAATATCGTTTTTGTCTTTCTAATTTGGGAAGTATGATTTGAAATTGCTTAAATGGTTATATTTTGTTGGGAGGCTATTTAAACATCTCAATACATCATATACTGGTGATGACTTGCCTACGTGATATGTCATGATCTGTTTTTTAAACGATTGTATTTCAGTGAAATGAGTCAAATTTGATTGAGGATAATTTCGTTTAGAAGATTTGTGGCGTGTAGGAACTCAATCTCACTTTTTATTTGCTTACACTGCTTTCAGAAATGAAAAAGAAAACACAATAGTTAAAACTTGAAAAATAAAATTGAGGAAAACTTAACCCAAAACACCATCTAAGGCTTTGTGTAAATGCTATTGAAAGATGAGTAGTTTTTCAAAGAAAAAAAAAGTCGAATGTTCAGAAAGGAAAAAGTAGTTTGTAATATTATTAACAACTATTCCAATGATGATTTGTGTAAATATATGGAGACAGGTGATCATTGCAAGGAAGAAGCACGGTTCGTTTAGCCTTGGACGATCAAAGCATGCATTGACATTCATTCTCTACGATGTCCGTATTGTGTGAATATGTGATACAAACATTGGGTCATTGTTGCTTAGCTCAATGGAAACTTTGAGAGAAAGTATTTTGTTTGTGGCATTATCGATTCGCTCGGTTCGATTAAGGGCAGCAAGTACTTAATCATATTGCTAGTTGTTGGGTTTTACTAATCATAACAATTTACAAAAGCAAAGAAACATCATCAAAGATGTAATGGAAGAATAAAGAATAATATATGATATTAATTAACCGAATAAAACGATACCTTTAAAGAAAACAAGAACCAAACCAGATTGTGAACAAGAACAAAACCCAAAACCCTAACTTAGAGTTTCACCAAATTCGACTCACAAGAAGTCGACCACCAAGGAAATCACAAACACAAGGCGCTCATTATTCGTTCTCGTACACACGCATTATTAGCGATTTGACGTGAAAAGTTTGGTTCTCAATCACAAATAAAACCAACACTAGTTTCTTGAGCTTGAAAAAATCGATCCTCGAGGAGGGGGTTGTACGATTCTGCCAAACACAAGAGGGAGGAGAGGAGAAAAGAAATTAGGTTTATCGGTGATCCGTTATAAGAATAATGAATACTGAGGTTTATATATAGGTTCTCAAAACTGTCGACCAAGAAAACTCACCTCCTGGGCTGGGAAGCCCACGATCGCCATGCATCCCCAAGGGATTCTAGATCCTTCTTGTCCACTAATTTCATCCTTAGTCCTCGTAGTTTATATTTAACGACCGTTAGTCAAACCTCGTTAAATATTAACTATCGTTATGTTTTATTTCGTGACAAATAATTAATAATAATAACATTTATATATATTAATTATTTAACATCAACTCTCATACGTAATGTGCAATCCTCAAGTCTCGAGTTCAATCCCACATACGATATTTAAATATCCATAAACCTTTCACCTCCCACTGATATTACTAAATATAGTAATGACATTGGTTTAGTCTAGCCTAACACGCCAATGCCCCCGGATCGAATCGAGTATGGTTTCCTCGAAAACCATTTAATGATTCATCATTTTACGTATCCTTTGTTATTAATACTACATTAACTATGAATATGGATCAAGTCATTTCATATGTTAATGTTCTGCTTCGTTATATCCGATTGAACAAGATTACCAAATCATCCGAACGTATTCCGATTGATCTTGGGTATGGCCATACAAACATCTTCACAACCCTACGAGGGCCCAAATATAGTATTATGCTTTGAAACAAATTCAAAGGAACAAATTCTCTCGACTACAAACATAACTCATGAACTTTGTAACACTTCCGAAAATAAATTTTATAACTACCAGCCACGGATAAGTTAGACTATCTTACACAAATGCACTACATTCATAATAGCTTATCCGGTATCTCAAGTCCGAGGATAAACACTTCATGATATACTTAATGACAAAGATCCATAAAGTATCATCATGTAAAGTCGATATGTCCTATATTCAATTCATTCAATATCATGTGAATCTGTATGTCCTGCATCAATATACTTTAACTATATTCTACCAAAACTCATATTTGTCTTAATTCAATGACATTCCACATCATTGATCGACAACGGACTATTTAGAATAACATAAGTTATTCACGGATTATACATGCAAATATAGGATATAATATTAAGAAAATGAAAAATAAACATAAACAACTTTTTAGTTTTTTATTTCATTAAAGTAATATTTGTTCATAACATCCTTTATCCAAATACTAATCACGGATCTACATGAAACTACTAGCTAAACGAAGTCCTATCCCATCAAGATGGTCAGTAAGTTTTCCTTTCGCAAAGGTTTCGAAGGGATCACTAGATTATCATCCGTATGAACTTTGAGTAGATTGATTTCACCTATTTTGACTTGTTCTCGAACATAGTGATATCGACGAGGAAAATGTCCGGCGCCTTCATGACTCCAGCTCATTGGCAAATGTTATTGCAGCAGAGTTGTCACAATACACATTTAAAGGTAATTCGATTGAGGCATTACTCCGAGTCCCGAAATGAATTTCCTAATCCAAAATGCTTCCATCGCAGCTTCAAGCGACTATGTACTCTTTTCAGAATAGACATCGCAACCGGTGTCTCGCTTCGCTTCTTCCAACCAATCGCTTCTCCATTAATGACAAAGACATAACCCGTCTCGAGACTTTGTATCATCTTTATCGGTTTGGAAAGACGATCGCAAAACCTCAGAACATCAAGTTCTCGCATCCGATTTCCTCCATACACTAGAAACATTTTTAAGTAGCCCTTAGATACTTAAGAATGTTCTTAATAGCCTGCCGGTGTTTCACACTGGTTCTGTTGATACCGATCGGTGATATTATGTGCAAACGCCACATCCGGCCTTGTACATCTCACAACATACATGATAGATCCTACCGGTACCAAGCATAAGGAACCTTTCTCATGTGCCACCTCTTCGTGTTGACACGCATAGTTTATTACTTAAGCCATGTTCAACTTGCATCAAATATCCCTTCTTGGAATCTTGCATATTGAATCTCTTCAATATTTTATCAATGTAAGCACTTTGCTTAGTCCATTAACCGCCTTGATCTATCTCGGTAGATCTTGATTCCCAGAATAAATGCTACTTCCCCTAAATCCTTCATAGAAAAGCACTTTCCAAGATAAGACTTTACATCTTACAAACTTGGAATGTCTTTTCCCATGATCAATATGTCATCGACATATAAGATAAGGAAAATAACATTACTCCCACTAGCTTTGTGATACATACATGGCTCATCAAGATTTTGAGTTAAACCAAATTTCTTGATTTTTTCATCAAACTTGTTCCATTGCCTTGATGCTTGCTTCAACCCATAAATGGATCTTTGAAGTTTCATACACGCTTTGGAAACTTTGATTCATTAAACCCTTCAGTCGCGCCATATAGATGTCCTCATCTAGGCGACCGCTTAAGGGATTTTGACATCCATTTGCCATATCTCATAGTCATAGTACGCAGCTATGGCTATAAGAATCCTAATAGCTCTAATGTCTCGCACAGAGAAAATGTCTCCTCGTAGTCTATCCCAAAGGTTTGAGTATACCCGAGCTACAAGACGAGCTTTATAGGTGTGTGCATTGCCATCCATGTCGGCCTTTATCTTATAGACACTTACTCCAACTACCTTAGCATTTGGAGGTAAGTCAACCTCATCCAAACTTCGTTATCTTCATGGATTGCATTTCCCATTCATTGCAACTCGCCATTTTTCCTTTTCGTGACTCATCATGGCAGCCTTATAGTTAGGTGTTCACCAAGATCCCCAACAAATTTTCCTCAAGATTTACGTTGAGACATAGACGCCAGTGCACGCGTAGTCCTGCAGATTCACGAATGGGAACCACTTCAACTTCGTGTGGAACACTGACTTCGTGTTCTACTTGAGGTTGGCTAGTGTTTTCGTAAGATGTTGTATCTTCTTGATCATATTCCGCATCACAAACTCTCCCATCGAATTCATGAGATATGAGACCCTTTCAGGAATTCTCCATACCTAGCAACAATTACTTTGTTTTCGTGTGAAAAGTAAAAGTAGTAACCCATAGTTTCCTTTGGGTATCCTACGAAGATATACTTAATGATCTTTGTTGTAGCTTATCAACAGAGTCACGCTTAACAAACGCCTCACAACCCTGCACCTTTAAGTAAGACAAGTTGGGAGCTTTCCATACCACACTTCATAAGGAGTCTTATCAATCTTCTTAGTTGGAACCATATTCAATATGCGCAATGTAGCTTCTAAAGCATAATCCCAAAAGGATAAGTGGAAGAGTAGTAAGATTAAACATCGATCGCACCATGTCTAACAATGTACGATTTCTTCTCTCGGATACACCATTTTGTTGTGGAGTATATGGAGATGTGAGTTTGTCAAGCGATACCACACTCGCCTAGGTAATCTTTAAACTCGCTTAAATATTCACCACCCTATCGGATCAAGAGCTTTAATCTTCTTTCCTAGTTGCAGTTCTACTTCACTCTTAAAACCTTAAATGTTTCAAAGACTTCATGTTTATGTTTAAGTAAATAAACATAACCATAACGATCGAAATCATCAAGAAGGTTAAGAAGTAGCTAGCACCTTCATGACACATGTCTTAGTGGTCCACATACGCCAAGATGTATCACACCAAGAAGATCAAGCCCTTTCTAAACTATTTGTAAAAGGTTTTTGGTCATCTTCCCGTATATGCAAGATTCGCATTTATCAAATGATTCATCATTGATGTCTTGCAAAACCCGTCATGTTGCTGACTTTTGCATGCTTTCTTGCCTATGTGAGCAAGTCTACAATGTTAAAGAAATAAAGAATCCAAATCACTTTTGATTCTTTTATTATTGATGCTAAAGATGTAATTATTTTTATCAATCATATTATCATGCAAATCAATTTCAAACACACCATTTATCGGAATAACATTAAAGTAAAACACCATTTAAAGAAACCGAAATTCCATAATCAAGAAATGTATGAATAAACCAATATCTTTTAACAAGGAAATGTATACGACACCCCTAACAATAAGGCACGAATGACAATCGCTCAAAGACAAGATTAAACCCAAAGGTAAACTAAATCAAACGCGCTTATAGCTTCAACGACCGCATGTGCTCCATTACCCACGTGCAGTATTGTTGTCCATAGCAAGCTTCCTTGCACCTCTAAGTCCCCGCAGATTGTATTACAAATGTGAATACCACATCCAATATCATATACACAGAATTTATTTTACGAGGAAAAGCAAATAATTCTATCATCAAAAGAGTACCAAGTACTAGCCACAGCATGATTTGTATACCTCTTATTGCAAGAACTCATCAAGATAGAGTGGACAATTCCTCTTCCAAAGGTCCTACCTCGGTGCAGTTGATGACAAGCCCGATCCTTCTTCGGATTCTCACGCTGGGAGGGTACTTGGGTTCTTGTTGATAAGCCATAACTTGTTTTCCTTATCAACTTTACCCTTACCTTTCCTTTCTTGTTCGCTAGCGGCTTATTAGGCTTATAAATCCTACCCTTTTCGATGGTTAAACCGCAGTGTAGGGCCTTCGGGCAAACCTTTCTCGTAATCAATGAGCATCGCATGTACCTCATCGACTGCCTTCCCGTGCAATGCATATTGTAATCACGCGACAAACCATCAAACTCCTTATTAATGGATCGTTGATAAGGCCAATTTGTATGTCATTAGGGTAGACATAGTCGAGTCTCCCAAGTCGGGTCCATGTAACTCATCATTTCCAGTGCAATAGGGCCACAGTGTTTCCTTCTCCTCGCTTGCAACTATGTAGAGCATTTATCAAATCATACGATTCTGAACACAAGCTTTTCAAACAACCTTTGCAATTCTTCGAGCATGAGGTTGGGAAGTAATTTTCAAACCTGCTTTTGCAAGTTTGAATTATACTCCCAAGCATAATGCGACCTCATTATACTTGTCATACTCAGTTGCATGCAAAGACGCGCTTCAAAGCAGTAGCACCACCGCAGGTTTAGGAGGACAAGGCGTAGTCAAATAATCTAGTCTTTTGGCAACCTCAAGACAATTTCGAGTCATTGATACCAATCATTGAAATTGCACACTAATCAATTCTCTCGATCAAACATAGATTCGAACGACGAGGCTAGGCAGAGATTCAATTTGAGCCATTTCTACAGTAAAATAAAAGTCCAAAAGTTAGTACTTTCGATAAGTAAACATTCAAGAAAATAAATACCCTTTGGTCAATATTCATATTAACCATAGTATTTTCCTTGAATTTTGATCCTCATAATAATAGTTTCACCACATCGCTTGATCCGCTAGTGATGAAAGTATAGAATAGGTAATTGTTGAACAATAATTGACAAACAAATTTTCAATTCCAAAAGTTATGGGATTTACAATTTTGCCAAAACAATTAATGCAAAACGTAAGCATGTTTTATCCCATCTTATGCCTTAAGTCATAGATCTCACTAACTAACTTAATTAAGTTGTCTAACTTAGAAACTGCAAATAATTAAGCTGAGGTCTCACACAACAAAAAAATTCACCTTGTTATTGTAATCTAGATCAAGGTATCACATAACTAAATTACAACTTCAAGTGTTTCATAACATTAGATGGCATAAACTTAAATTTAAATGGTACAATTTTTTGACGTGTAATCAAAACTTATGTATAAAGAAGCATGCATACAACTTTATATCATAAAATTTTCGAAAAAACTTACATAATATTTTAATTGCTAAGATTAAATTCTACAAAGTTTTAATCGATGGTTGAGAAACTTACAACTTTGCACTAAGATGCTTCAGACAAAAATGGTTATACTAGGTAGCTCCAATCGAACTTACAGAGGCGAGAGGACCGTAAGCGTAAAAGCATAACCTTAGACATCCTTTCAAAAGCGATCACAAGACTTTATAAACCCTTTATAGTTTGTTCTAGTGGGTGAGCCGTTCTAACTATTTAAGACAATCGATCAATCGACTAAAAGTTCAAGATTTAATTTTAGAAAACAAATCAATTTTGCCATTATTTAGTCCATTTAATTTTCTATTCATAAAAACCCCTTTTGCTTACTAACATGTCAAACAATATATAAACAAAAAGCATTTTAATAAAAATTAAACACACTCAAATAATATAAACATATAACTAAACAATTTTAACATATGTAAAACAATTAGCCACATGCATAATTATTTCGATAAACGCTAATAAACAATTCTAGGCGTAAATAATGCATACATTAACTAGGCTTTCAACCACAAGGTAGAAGAGCCACATACATCGACAAGTCGATCAAGTAAGCCAAAGTCAATCGATACCAAATAGCACATAACTAATTTTATTAGATAATCAGCTTCTTCCCAATTCAATAATTATCAAATAAATAAAACATGTGTATATCAATAAACAATTTATTACAACAATACTCCATGGCAAAACATGCATGTTCCACCATGGATTCCGTATAACAATTATCACCCAAGATACGTGATATTACATTCGCACATAACAATTTATTCATAATAACCACATAAAATTAGCATGAATCCTAGGTTTCTACAAGTTTTACAAAATTAAAACCTAATTAAATAATAAAAGGGTAATCGACCCATTAATTAAAAATTAGGGTTTCAAATTCAAAACCTTAGAAACCATAAAAAAAACATGCAATAATCATAAAGATTCAATTTTTATGTGTTTCGGTAATTAATAACATCATATTAACGGCTCGTGATGCCACTGTTGGGTTTTACTAATCATAACAATTTACAAAAGCAAGTAAACATCATCAAAGCATCGAACGGAAGAATAAAGAATAATATATGTATATTAATTAACCGAATAAGAAACGCTGCACTTTTAAAGAAACAAGAACCAAACCAGATTGTGAATAAGTAACAAAACCCAAAACCCTAACTTGGGTTTCACCAATTCGACTCGGAAGAAGTCGACCACCAAGGAAATCACAAACACAAGTGCGCTTGTCTTCGTTTCAGACACACATACTATTAGCGATTTGATGTGAAAAGCTGGTTTATGAATCACAAATAAAACCAAACACTAGTTTCTCGAGCTTGAAAATCGATCCTCGAGGAGGGGGTTGTACGATTCGCCAAACACAAGAGGAGAGAGAGGAGAAAGAAATTGGGTTTATTGGTAATCTAAGGTTAAGCATGGTAATAATGAATACTGCCACAAGGTTTCATATATATAGGTTCTCAAACTGTTGACCAAGAAAACTCACCTCCTTGGGTTGGGAAGCCCACGACCGGCCATGCATCCCCAAGGGATTCTAGATCCTTCTTGTCCACTAATTTCATCCTAGTCCTCGTAGTTTATATTTAACGACCGTTAGTCAAACCCCGTTAAATATTAACTATCGTTATGTTTTAATTTCGTGACAAATAATTAATAATAATACATTTATATATATTAATTATTTAACATCAACTCTCATACGTAATGTGCAGAATCCCAAGCCTCGAGTTCAATTCTATTATACGTATATTTAAATATTCATAAAACCTTTCACTAGTGACATCAATTCAATTGAAAGAGATGTGGTTTGGGTATCCTGGTTCATATCTAGTGTTCATAAGATGAGCTCACTGTTTCAGCATAATACTTTGGTATGTGTGGTAATGTTAATTGTGGTCCCCTAATTTGAAATGTCTATTTTGAGTTTGCAAAGGTGTGTGGCTATTTTAAGAGGGGTGTTAGGTACACTGGTGTGAGGTGAGTTATGTGTGCGTGTGTTTATCAAAATGCTAAAGCATCTTACTAAATTTTTACAAAATGTTTACTTACACGATCCCGCTGGTGTGAATTAACTGTTTGGATCGTAGTAAAACGAATAAAAAACTATTTAATATTATTGTGATGTATGAAGGATTTAGCGAGAGGGTCAGAAGAAAACTTTTACTTTTATTACACTTTCGCTCCATTTTGTTATCCACTTATATTTGTTTATATTTAATTGATGTATTATTTTTAATGGGTAAAATTGACAATTTGTTAACTCGAATCAATATTTTTTACACATATCATAAAATACATAAATTTTGTTTGTTGACAAAATATGGACGGAAGGAGTAACTTTATGTGCTTCACACGGAAAAAATTCAAGGAAGTAGTGTTTTTAGACGTATGTTTATGAGTAATATTCAAGTTATTACTATGTACACCTTAATTTTGTTTTTCCACTAATAGACTAGCTAGTTACATTTCATAGAGTGATTTATTGTGACAAACTTCCAAAATTAAACTCATCTTTGAAAGAAAACAAAAACACTATACAAATGTTACTAGCTTATTGTCAAAAAATATTAAACTTGATTATTTGATTACTAATGATAACAAACAATTTCAAATGTGTCATATAGTGCCAGAACGTAATATTTTTGATGCAAGATAATAAGTTTTATATCATAAAAGTTTTACTAAACAATATATCGCCGCAACATGCAAGTAAATTTACCTCGTTTTATAATAAAACGTTTTCTCCTTGCTACTAAATAAAAGTATATGTGATTTTTGTCTTATTTTAATGGTATTTTGTAAATATACAAAAGTTTGAAACATTTTATAAAGTCATGCTAAAGTCAAATTATTGTAATGTTTAACTTATTTTCATCTTAATATAAAAACCTTTCCATTAATTAAAATATTCAAATTTAAAGCTAACGAAAATTATACTTATGGTTAAAAGTAGAAAACCAAATATTTAAATATAACTTTCCAAACAACCCATACGTTAAGGGGTTTTGTGTAACTTTATAAGCGTAACTGAACGAGTTAAAATTTGTATTTTGGTTATTTTTGCCCCGATGTATTATATAGTTATTTATGAGTTATATATAATTGATCATACGTTATGATATTTGTTTGGGAAGTGATTTGTACACTCCAACAAATGATTGAGACACTCTAAATTAAAGTATTGTGTTTAGACATTTATACTCACGATGTGAAATCAGAAAGATAACTATGGCGATAAACGCTCAAACACAATACTTTAGAACGTCCCAATTATTTGTTGGAGATACAAATCATCTCCTATTTATAACACAAATCTTGTCACATTTATAACTCAACTAAACCTTAGAAAATTCCATTGCACAGATGTGGCTAGTCTTCTTGATCTTAGTATTATCTGGGACCATTATTTAATTTTTCTACAATAATAAATAAAATGTGTTCACATTCATTGGCAATATTGCAAGAGACAAGTTTTTGATTGAATTGGATGGAGGCATGGAGCCCTCGTGCTGGAACAAAAGTCCAAAACATACACGTACACATGCAGTTTCTGCAAAGATAATCAATGCATGGTTGATATTTGAAGGGACGTGATTTGTGGACTAATTACGCGCACCATAAGTTCATAATATGTCGTAATATATACAGTATAAAAAGATATAACGACGTAATTTGTTGACTAATTACATAAACCATGCATAAGTTGTGGTGCATATCTGAAAAGGCTATCTAATATGAGTTATATTTCAATATTTTTCTAACGCGTACGTACAAATCAGTTATAATTACTTTGGTATATGTTTTAAATAGTTTTGACGAAGGGAGTTGATTCATATATATAGACAACTAGTTGATTTGTATGTTATTAAAGTTGTACGTGTATAGTATAAACGACCGGCATGCCCAATACTATTTAGTACCAGATTATGTGCGTGATAATTAATCAGTATTCAAACAATAGTCTTAATTAATTCAATATCGGAACTGAAAATCAATCTGTAAACATAAACACGCTGCAAGTTTGAACTCCCATAAATCGAGCAAAATATCCCGTATATGTTTGTCATACACTAGTTAAAGTTGATTATACACCTTTTCTTAAAAAGGCGAGTTAGGGTTTTAATTGAGGAAAATATTGTGTTTACAAGAATGTGTTGTTTCAATTTTGGACCTATGAACGATCTAAGAGAATGACAAAGTTTGATTTCGTCGATGAGAATGACAAAGTTTTGATTTAAATCGATGAGAATTTCGATCTTTTATTGGCGGTTTCAATTCAAAGCAAACTTTGTTCCTCGTAGCCAAAGAGCCCATAGAGTCATTTGCAAAACCGCATTAAAACATTGACTTAACTTAGCTCATAAACTCGATTAAATTAAATCATTCCATGTGATTAAGTGTGTACGTTGTTCGGATATATGGTAAAACCCTATTTTTGTTTATAAAACCGAAAATATATCTTCCATTACAATATATTGCGATATTTTATTTTGAAAATCATAAAACGCAAAATTGCGTATATATCCAAAGACGTAAAAACCATTGTCTTATGTGCTAAAAAAACTTGTCACAAAGTATATATATGTAATTATTCACTTTAGGAGGGATATATATGCATTTTTGCCTTGTTTTTAAGTCGTAACCTCTTTATAATTAAAAATCAAAAAACCTTTCATTACAAATATATTGTGATATTAATTTTTCAGAAAAAGATGTAAAACTTTAATAAAACATAGCAAAATGGATATCCAATTAAAGAAACTTATATAGTTTGTTTGATTAAAAAATGTATAATTTTTACATATATATGCGATCGAAAGATGATGGTTATGTAATTTATATGAAAAAATAGTGTTTATGTAGAAAAAGCGCAAAATTTAAATGTAAAATGAAGGCGTTTTCGTCAATTCATATTTTTAGTCCTAAATTCAGTAATATGCCAGAAAAATGTATCAACATAGAAATAAATGATAATTTAGGTCTAAGAATGCAAATTTCCCAAAATTTTCTAGTGGTCGATAGGGACAGGGTGCAATTTCATTTTCACTCGGATCATGTGGCTTTCATTTCAAATGAGTTCAAAGTGGTCCTCCATGTGATTTATTACAGACGATAAAACGTGTTTCATGCATGTTTTAGATATTATTGTTTGAAATTATATATTATATATATACTAAAACCCATTCACAAGACCGTACTGTGACAAGACATGACAATTTTCATTTTAGACCTTTTGGGTTATTGATCAATCAGAAAGTTAGTCAACGCCCATTACTTAACAAATGGATTAAATTTAACGAACAATAACTTGGGCTATTTCAATGCAAATATTAAGAAAACAATTTTGAGGTTACCTTTTATTTTCGTTAGTCCCAGGACTAACTTTGCAACAAACCGCCACTTTCTGTGGACTAAAAGGAAAATAGTGTTGCTCAACACCAAAACGGTGCAAAACAGTCTTTGCTACAGTGGGGAATAGTGCATGTCTTGTTCATAAGGAATTCTGAAAATGGTCCCTCGGGTTAGTCAGAATCGCACAGATTAGTCCCAGTTATCAATCTTTTGCAAATTTAGTCCTTAAAAAAAAAAAAAAAAATCTTTTGCAAATTTAGTCCAGTAAATAAAATAAGAGAGAGGAACCTTGTTTCACAAGAACGCATGGGTTAACCCGCTCGTTTTATTCTATTCGTGGATACAATACACATGGTTATACTGTTTGGAAATATTTATAAGTCATGGTGCTAAAAAGAATGAGTAATATTTTTATTTCAATAAAGACATATGTATGCTCAGTTTAATTGAAGATTTAACGACATGTACAAATTGATCATTTTCTAAAAGGAGTGTTTGACAAATTAAACTAACTTGTGCTGAGGCTCCATGCCTCCATATTTGACAATAAAGCTGCAAATGAGACCTGTGAATATAAATGAAATTGAAGAACTTATGGTTTTGAAAAGCACCTAAAATTATTGTACTTAAACAAAACTTATGTTAAAAAAAATAGCATATTTTCAAAAAATTTAAACCTACATAAGCTCGCAGGATCTCTTCCCCAAAAGTACACCTCTAAAATCTAAAGGAATACTTGGAGGCCTTTTTATTGTAGTCGAAAGTAAGTGCTGCTAAAGATTAGTTTAGCGTTTGTACACTTTCAATATAAACGACTACTACTCAATGTTTTACTTTATATTGTTGTAGAATATTGTCTTAATTTTTGTACAAAGATTGATTCCTGTACCATTTAAGGATTTTAACATCATTAGTGAAACTACCTCGCTAAAACGACCGATCTCGACCGTCAACCCTCAACTCTTGCTACATGACCCTTAGCGAACAAATCACGTCAACATGACGTTGAAAACAACCTCAAACATGCATCCTCTACAAACCTGCCCTTGTTACACGACCACCTATGTACGATACTACTAACTACCAAACTACCATATAATCACGTTGAAAAAAAAGGATCTGAACCTTTTGCCTGAAGCCACGAAACACTTTCCACAACTGTCCTAAACCACAAACTGAAACAACCAACCCACAACCTGAACACAAGAACCTAAACAACGACCATAGATCTTTAACCTTGATAATCTGCCAAAAAGGCAGCTGAAAAACCACGTAAAACCACTATACTGGTGACCTCAAATGACGAGCATCATGAAACCAACTTGAAGACACAACAACCACTAGCTGAAAACCACGAATACCATGAAACCTACTATCTGAAAACCACGAATACCATGAAACCTACTATCTGAAAACCACGACCAATATGAATCCCATCTGAAACCATGACCACCATAAAGCCTATGATCACCACCAGTTGAATCCAGAACCACCATGATGTTAGCGGTTGTTTAGTTATATGGCCCGATTATAGTTAGTCTAGTTTCTATTTAGGTTATTGGCCCATTAAGAATGTTATATATGCTTACTCTTGTAATCGATTATCATTTAACAAAGCATCTTCACTTGTAATCGATTATCATATTTAAGAAGGTTTACAACTTTATTCTTCCACCACATCTTTGCTTGTTGCTTATATTATGTTGGTTTGTGAGAGTTTAAAACACGCGTAAACAACTAAAGTGTGTGCTGTTTATTGGGCACACACGATAAACACGAGTACATACGCCGAACGTTATAAATACTTGAATATGTACCCGATATGTATGCATGAACTTGACCCGATCATGGTTCACGACCCATGGGCTGTTTGGCTTGTTAAATGTGTCGGTTTGGAGTGCTTTGGGCCTTGGGATCCAAACGATCGAGCAATGGGGGATGAATGGGTTTGTTTGTGTGTGATGCTCATAGAGATATCTATCTTAGATATTTGGGGTTTCTTTTGGTTTTCTGTTCGTTCACTTGCGTTCAATTGTCGCCAAAGGTTAGTTTTTCTATTTACCTTTTATTCTTTATTGTTTATTAAATACGTGTTTACCTAATTGCTTTAACTGAATCTAATTCCGTTGCGTACTCGTTTGTGTTACTTGGCTAACTAGGTTTATAAAATCCCAACAGCTTATTCAAATGTTGCCAGGGTGCCCTACTACACGCATGTCTACCTCTGGTTATTGTGTTTTTCTGGGTAATAATCTTTTATCCTGGTCCTCTAAGCGTCAATTTACGCATTCTCGTCTGCTACGATTGTTTATTGCGACAATGTGAGAGTGGTATATCTGTCATCTAATCCTGTGCAACATCAGGACGAAACATATTGAGATTTGCATTCATTTCGTTCATGATTTGGTATCTATGGGACATGTTCATGTTCTGTATGTTCCGTCGAGCTATCTGTATGCTGACATCTTCACCAAAGGCTTACCGACTGCTTTATTTGATGAGTTTCACACCAGCTTGAGTGTTCGCTTCTCTCCCACTCAAACTGAGGGGGGTTGTTAGTGACCAAATGGTTAAATTTTAAAGTGAAGTTAGATGAACCACATCACCCTAATCATGAGGAAATGCGCTATGGCCCATTAAGAATGTTATATATACTGAGAAAATCTCATAAATTAATCGTGTTAGACCAAGATATTTTATTAATTTAGCGAGATATTATTATATCGATAAATTAATAATTTATTAATTTAAAGAGGTTTTCTTGATATGACCCGTAAACTTCAATTTCAATATACTAGTTACAATGTATATACTAGTTAGGGTGGTGGCAACCATGCCTAACAAGATTTTTCATGCCTAATCACCCACCAATAATATCCTTCCAACTCATCTCATACATATCTCATACCTAATAATAGATTTTAGTGGCAACCATGCCCAACCCATACCTCATCTATCACCCACCAATAATAACCATGCCTAATTAATGCAACGGCTACATTTTGCTTCCACAAGTGTCAACCAAATAAGTGTTGTTTACCGATTTACCACAAGTCCATGCCACACCGATTGAAACCGAATGAGGTGCAATGGTGATACCGATCGGTATCAACCATGCCGATGGTGAAACCGAATGCGTTGCCAGTCCCCTTAGAGATGAAAAATAAATTAGAAAAACAAGTTTCAATTAACATTTTATGAATTCAAGACATTGAAGAAATTAATGAATGTATATTAATGAATGTTACAAGGTTCAAGGCATTGAAGAAATTGTGAAATTTTTAGTAATTATGAATTTATAGTTTCGTTAGGACAAATATATATATATACACTGGGGTTACAAAAAAATTATTATTATTTTATCGATTGGGGTCCAAATTTGTACTGGTCCCAAGTTGGGACTCGATAAATTATTAATTTTATAGCGATTATTAATTTATCAAGTATTAATTTATAAAGGTTTTACTGTACTTACTCTTGTAATCGATTATTATTTAACAAAGCGATGACAGGTTTACACATGAAACCCAGTTCTTGAAAATGATGTTAAAATGTTTTAGAGAAAAGAAGTTAGAGAAAATACACAAAGAAATATGTTGGCAGAGAGCTCTTTTGAACTGCAAAACTATGCCGACGGTTGAAGAAAAACAAACAATTTTATTTGAGTGATTCGAGACCGCAACCACTTATTCGATTAAAATGAAATCGATTTAGACTTTTCAATCATTTATTGATTCGGATGCATAAATCGATTCGCACCCGAACCTTTAATAAAAAAAGCACCTTAGTCATTCCCTTGCCCAATTATTATTAATGATTAAATATATACACCACAAGTTTTGTAAAATAAGATAACTAAAATGGGCTAAGCGTAATAGTAAATAATAAACAATCCATAGGCTAATAACCATGCAACCAATACATATCAGCTTATTTTGAATAACTTTTGGAGCAAAGCACAAAATTTAAAGATAAAGCGGAACATGTTACGTTCATCCAGACAAGCACAACAAAAGAAAACGGATAGAGATTCTCTCAAGTTAGTATGAACATGACCGGTCATGTTCTTACACAAACAAAAAAAAATCGAGTCTCGGAGTAGACCTCAAAGTTTTCTTTATGAGAGAACATGACTGATAATATTCATATTAACTTGAGAAAATCTCGATCTAAATAAAACAACCCAACATAAAACCTATTCTAGCCTATCTCCTATTAGCCTCCACCTTTGTTTGCCGTTGGCGAGCGACGAACAGTCGCCGATTTTAGGTTTTCTTTTATAAAATATTGCACTTTTTTTTTTCGGGACCTAAGGAGCAACTCTAAAGAGTTTGGAGAATTTAAGTGATCGAACACTTATTTATGGACCTTTAATGGCACATGCATATTTATTTTGATTTCATTATGGACCATCAGGTTGACGGAGAGAATTTTTTTCATTTTTTTTACTTTGTGGTAATTAAGTTGACGTACATAATATAAACATTTTCGACCTATCAGTACGTTATTTCTCGTTCTAACTGAGATTAACACTTACGTATAACGGTAACTAACATAATAATGTTATTTTTGTCTCATTAGTTAATATTTTAGGGGTAAATTCAAAAGCATTTAAAAAAGTTATCAAACTATTGTTAGTTTTGGGAGTTACATAAAACTTATTTTCTTAGTACGTCCCCGTTATATCTGGCCTAACTCGGTTTTCGTCTTTTGGTGAATAATAATAACCGGTCAAGTGTTGTGTTACATGTAATATATAATATCTAAATGTCTAAAAGTTTGTTTATTAAAAATTTCATGGCCATGTTAGTGACTTAGTGCAATCTTGCTTATGGGTTATGTTTCATTCCATGCTGGTTTGGAATATTGTTTATTGCCTTTGAATTATTTGACCCATGCATGTGTTTGCTATCTTTAGAGCTCACGACTAGTAGATAATGCATATCAGGTCTTGACATTAAATTTTTTATGACACATTTTATGGCATAAAACATATTTAAGTACAGAAAAATAAAACTGTAATCTTTTATGGTTTTATTTTTATTATAGAATAAGTTTGGTGTGATTGAGAAAATATACAACTCATTGCCTAAATGTGAGATTTTCAAGTCATTGTTATTTTTGTTTTATTCTTTGCTAGCTCTAATAATAAAAAGCTATAGATTGATTTTGGTAGAAAAACAATATATTTCGTGCCATTAGAGATGTTCTTAAAAGGTTGGTATAAAAATTTATTGTTAAACATGATTCCAAGTTATATACTCTTACCTTTTAGCTATTAACTTTTGGTTAACTAGAACATAATTATATGTTCATTTCCATAATGAAAACAATCTGAAAAAAATTGACAGCATTACATTATGTATCTTGACACTTATTCTAAGACAGAACAAAATAAAAGTAACCATATGATGTTTTGGGACGAAAGTACTGTATCAAAACCCTATCTTTACATATATTTTCGTCCTATTTATGGGCGACAAAGTTATATAACCTACAAAACACATATCGATTTTTCAGACCAATTTGTTACTAGTTAATTCATTGTTAGATAATTGATATCATAACACATAATGAAATAGCTATGTGATTCGTGGGTTTAGAGAGAGAGGGAGATGAGAGAATGGGATGTTTAGAGAGATAAACAAAATATGTAAGATTAGATTCAAGTGAACATCCAACCATCTCTTTTGTGGGGAGAGTGCTATTTATACATGGTTCTTACGCTATCCTTCGGGCTGTGGATCAGGCATACAGTGGGTAAAGACCCGTCCTTCTTCCACGGTGTTGCTTACGCTAATTTATAACTACTAAATAACGTTAAGTCTACGAGCTAACATATGCTAAACTATATTTGGGGGTTGACACTACTACATGAATTCTTGAATCCTAACAATCTCCCCACAAGGAGGTCACCCCATGAGTTAAATTTTGAATCTTAGCATTCTATCATTAACTTCATATTCGAGCTCGTAGACTTTGATACTTCAGAAAAGACAACTTTACATCTTCAGTAGTGTTTCTAGACATTAATGTTTACCTGTCATGTGATCACGAGCTTTCTTTGAGATCATCAGCCACAGTGAATCTCCAGCTCATCTTTTGAAGTATTGCCATCATGTGATGTTGTGACTAATGGACTGACATGCTCACACTTTGTTGGATCATGATATTTGCATTAGAGTTGCGGAAGCATTGTTTTAGGTCTTTATCATGATTTCTTTAAACGTGAGAGTGAGGTGTGAGCATGTGGTTATGAATTGGCGTCTCTTTGGCCATCATTTGCAATCATCGGGAGTTCACGCAAGCGACACTAGCAATAAAACACGAAGTGTCTTTATTCACTTTTGTTGAATGGGGTTGCAAGAACCACGGTTCCCGTTGATCGGTATAAATAATGTACGTGATCGGTAGAAATCAAGAATCTCCTTGCGGGTTTCGCCACTGTACTAGCCGTTCTCAAACCGGAACATCTCAAAGCGAGACAACACGGAGTGAGTGAACGGTGAATTGACATTCAGCGATTGATGAAAATTGATTTGATAAACAATTACGTATTCTTTGAATAAAGAGTTTTTGCAATCTGACGAAGGTTTTATGAACAAAATCAAGATTCAATAAAATACTTTTGTTTGAAAATATTAATCGCGATCGATGTGCTAGAAAAACAATTGTTGAGCACATCAAAAGGTTTTTCCAAAGTATCCATCAATTCATAACTTGGAACAAGGTTCATTCAAATATGAATCGCCCCATCATTTCTTTTCGGTTGTCACAAGGTTGATCCATGAAGGATCTCACATATCACCCACCAAAAGTTTGTTAGATGTTGGCTCTAAAGGATTTTCATCTTCATTGTGAATACTTTAAGTATCACTTGGATGTTTTGGCAATACCACAAGGATGATGCGTAGGACTCTCAATATATATATATTCTCACTTTTCACATTGTGTGAAACAGCCAGTCTTCATGAATTGTGTGTCTTAATGAGATTTTTTGGATGATCTCTTGGCTCTAGACTCATTAGTGCATTTTGGTTTCCTATGCGGAGGCTAGGGAGAGGGTCTCCTTTTTCAATATCAACAATCTCTAAGAGAAAGTCGATAGATTATGTCGGTTCCCCGTGAGAATGAAACAAGTTCTTTTAAGAGAACTTGAGTAGCTGGAAAGTTTAGTGCATTGCGTCACTGGGTCAATGACGTCTTGTCTTCAATACCAGCGTTACCTTAGTAACCACCAGTAGCATATGTATTGAACCCGGTTTCTGCCCTAAGCTTGAATTATTGGAGGGCTATTTCTTTTCACCCTTTCACTTTCATTTCTTTTTCATTCTTCAACCCCTTCAGTGCTTACCGAGATTTCATCACTAGAACCTTGTTGGGTGTTGGAATCACTCCTAAACCTTAATTCAAGTGTTAGTGATTCATATGTAATAGTTAGCTTAATATGGCCTTTATGTTTATTATTAAGCTAAGGCTTATGTAGAAGGCCCATAAGCCTTGGCCCAAGCCCATAAGAAGGGAAGGAGTCTAGATGTGTTGCCCTAGCTCCTTGCCCTATAAATACCTCTTGTAAACCTTCTATTGAAGGTTGGTTGTTCATTTCTAATATTACTCGTATGCATAACCTTTCTAATATTGTATTCGTGTGTGTGTTAGTGTGTTCAACCGATCTATCTCTTCTCTATTTCTTATATTGATGCTTGTGTTATGAATATGGGAACCTAATGATGGTATCATTAGCCAAATAGTTGGGTGAACATCTTTTGTTTTGAAGTTAGTTTTGTGGTCTTCTGTAAAACCGTTTCTTACTTTGTCACGCTTAAAAACTTATTTTTTACACTTTTTAATCCATTTCAAACTTTACGTGTGGATCATTGTTTTTAAGCTTGGTTTTAAGCGTGGGTTTATTTCTACGCATAAGGTGTTTAGAAGTTTTGGATCATCAATTTACACTTTTGTGTTATTTTGGTGATATTGAAGCTGTTTCATCACAAAAATCGGTTTAGAAACATCATTGCGTAATCGGTTTGGTCGAGTTTTACGCGTATCAAAACCCTATTTTACTGTAACTTTTCCTTGGATCGATCTTCGTTTTCGTGGTTTACTCGGTGTTTTCTTGCTTGGATAAGCACGAAAACACTTTGACTTCGGATATCCTTTGCCTTTGTGATAGTGTAAAAGATCTTTGGGCAAAACCCTAATCTGCACGCATAAGCTCGAACTTATGCGTAGAACTCGTACGCATAAGATTTTTCTTACGCTAAGCTCATCTTACGCATAAGCTAATCCTATGCCTAAGTTTTCTCAAGCTTAACTTTCATTTCGCATAACTTTAGTGTTTCTCAATTCTTCTGCGTAAGCTACTCCTACGTAAATATCACTTTTACGCGTAAGTTTGGTGTTTTTACGCTTAAGTGTTACTTTGCCTACACTTGGTTTCTCGCTAAGGATACTTCATCAACAACATTTCATTCGACTACAAAGATCCATTTAACAACACAAGTTTTCAACATGTCACAACCACCATACTTTAGCTATTTCCGCATACCTATAATCAACAACACCAACAACAACTAAGTCCACAACATCAACAATTTAATCAACAACAACAAATTTATCAACAAAATTTAATCAACAACATACTCCATAACTTGGAGCAATTCCACAAATGGTTCAACCACACCTAGTCTTCAAGTACAACCTTACACAAACTTTTACAATCAACATCCATCCAGAGTACTATGAAGGAACCGACATGGTTTGGCAAGATGTGTGAAGCCTTAAGCGACCAACAATCAATTCATGAAGATGGCTCACTTGATAGACCTCCAATGCTCACTCCGGAAATTATGATCAATGGGTGATAAGGTTCTTTAGGTTTTGTGATCTAAAAAGCCACATGGAAAGTTTTTAAAGAAGGTCATTATGGAAGGACCATTTCGGATGCCTCATCGTTGTCGCACCGCAGATCCGGATGCCAATCCACCAAGAGATCTTGTCACCAACATTGCAACTATCTCGGACTCACTGGCGATGAACTTCTACATTTTGAAGCCGATGAACTAGCAATGCAATACATCCTTTTAGGATTACCCAATCAATCATTGAAGTGTTGATGCTCAAAAGGCGCAAAAGTAATGTGGGATCATATTCATCTTCTTATGGAAGGCACGACACTCAATCGGAAGACATGGAATCCAAAATCTACTTGGCTTATGAACACTTCATGATTGAACCGGGAGAGACATTAGAGTCATATCATCATCGCTTTTGGACATCATTAATGATTTGGACAAACACAACATCATCATGCCACGAATTGTCAACACTAAGTTCCTAAGTAGTCTTGGTCCGAATGGGAGAAGTATGTCATTTTTCTGTCAAGCTAAGAATCTTCATCATGCTACATACGGATTGTTGTCGACTATACGAAGCCTCACCGAAAAAAAGTTGACAAAGAAAGGGCTATCCGTGGACTCCGGCTTCACGATCACCACGGACAATCAACAACTTGCTTTGTGGGCTCAAACTTGCTTTCCTCCTCAAACGACTCTTCAACCAACTGCAACCATCACACCATATGATGCATCAAACAACAACCTCAACAAACTCAATTGGTTCCATACAACAACAATAATGCTCAAGCACTTCACGGTGAAGGCGATGAGGACTCCGATGCTTTCGATGAATTGCAACAAGGATTTGTCATGATTGCTAAAGCCTTCTTCGGTATACAAACAAATCCAACAATCGCATTCGTTCCTCATAAACACAAAGAATCAAGTGTTGTGAACAATGGATGCGTTGAAGTTCGTAATCGTGGTTATGGTCGTCGGATGGGAGGTGGTCAAGGGTTTAATGCTATGGAAGGAATAACATGGGTGCTCCGCAACAACAAAGGGCTCAAGTGGTTGAACAGGGAATGCTCGAATGGGGTTAATGGTCTTCGTTGTTATAAGCGTAATGAGAAGGGTCATCGGCTAATGCATGTCCTAAGCCGAGGACAAAGGCGGTGCTTATCACAAAGAGGCGTTGCTCTTGGCTCTCAAGGATGAAGTCGGTGGAACTCTTACCAACAAGGAACAGAGCTTTATGGCAGATGCAGATTCTGATGATGATATGGAGGACTTACAGGCTAATGCAGCAATGATGTTGATGGCACAAATGCAAGCTCTACACATGAGTGATACAGGCCCAGTGTATGACATTCATGACTGATCTGATATCTCCGATAATTTCTCCATCCGACAAGGATCTGAGTGTTCAACATGAGCCATCCACATCTCATTCCGATGATTATCAAATAGATCCCGTAGTTATATTTGACGATCAAGATAACCTTATGGTTAATATTGATAATCAAGTTGACTCCGTGGTTATATTTGAGGATCTAAATAATGATCATGTTGAGACTCACGTTGAACAAGATGAGCTTTTGTCTAATAGAGAAATTGAGCTCTCGACCTTAATTAAAAACCAAGAATCTCGTTTGGAAATTTGCAAGCAATTAAAAGATAAAAATGCACCGTTAATTAGGGATAATGAATGCTTAATTAGACAAATCAACGTTTTAAAACTCAAGAAAAATGTGAACAAGGTTTTGAAGTCGCTTTGCTAAATCTCATCAAAATGAAAATGATTAGAACGACGAGATACGTGATCTAGCCGCATCCAAGAATGCTTTGTTGTCTCAAATAGAACAATGAAACATGAACATAAACAACAAATTAACGCTCTTACTTTGGAAACTCAAAAGCCAAGGCGAGTTGTTAACTTGTCAAAAACAGTTCTCTCGAGTACAAAAGCATTCCACTAAACGAATAGATAACTATCTTGAAGAAATTGTCGACTTACAACACAAAATCAAAGAGTTTTGAAATGTTGTTTATAAACATGGTGAGTCAATCACAACTATTCAAAAGTTTACTTTTAAACCAAATCCAAATGGATATGGACCAATTCTTGCCGATTACAAACCTATGTTTTCAAACGAGCATTCAAACCAAATCACAAGTTTACAATGCGTAACATAGAATTGATGATTCAATTATGATTGTTGTTAAATATAATTGCATGGAGGAATTAGATGCGATGACGAGAGTCGGTCAAAAATGGAAAATGTCGTTTATAACAAACCATTTAACTATTCAAAAGCCGTAACTTTTGTCACACAACAAGATACTTCAAACAAACCTTTGGTTATCACACCAGTTGAAGTTCGTCCCCAACACAATGGTGCACAAATTAATGGTCCTTTACCTTCACTTAGTGAAGTTAAAACAAAAGCCGAAAGTTGTCGCGTTATCAAATATTTTGACACTTTCTTATCTGACCTCAAAATTTTGGAACGTGAGATTGAATTTCATTCTGAAATAAAAGTTGAACATTTTCAATCGCCAATGGTGCGAGAACAAAGAGATATTCTTCAGAAAAGAATTTTACCCCATGTCAAAAATTTGAAAACTTGTGCACTATATTGGGAAAGGGATTTTCACAAGGAACTTGGTCTCATGAAAACAGTTTTTGAGAAAACTGAAACATCGATTTCAAATACTAAACTTAAAAAGAAAATGTTAAGAAAAGATGTTGATCGAATCTTGGAAGATGTTATCTGTATTGATATCCATAATTTTGTGTTATTGCATTCTTTCTCATATGCATTTGATTATATCTCTGCTGATACTGTTGATTTTGTTGAAATTGTTGAGAATACTGATAATGTGCATCAGATCGAATCTTTAAAAGTTGAAAATGAACGACTGTTAAACGAGCTTTCAAATTCAAAACGTCGTCTTTAATGGTGTCAAAAAGGTTGTCAAAATTGTGAACTTTCTCTGCAAAACAAAATCACTCAGTTGCTCTCAAAATCTTTTGATCCTAAAATTGAGCAACTGGATGATCAAAACCTGTCTTTGAAATGTCAAATCTCAAAATATAAACAAGAACTTGCAAAAGTTAAAAAGGAATATGGTGTCATATTTGATTTACTCAAAAGACTCGTGATGAAGCATCAAACGAACTTGATCATTATCTTGCACACACTAACGAAGTCATGAATTTTGCCGGAAATCTTCGCTCGAAAATCAAGATTTGGTGCACTATCATTAAGTTAAGGGAGATGTTAGGAAAGTATGAACAAGTTCAACCTAGCATCATTAAGAGAATTGCACTGTAACACTTAGCAAACGTGAACCCATAATGCCTACCGACAAAACACAAGATACTAATGTGCTTCCTCATTGAAACAGAATAGTTGCCTCTTTTCCAAACGTCCGCACTTCACGACCTAGGAGCAATACAAGGAAGAATAGGAAGTTGCTAAGAAAAGACAATAAAGAATGTCAAGTAGAAAAACACCCTAGGACTTTGAATAAGACTCAAGTTGCACCCACTTTAGATATTTCGTCGACAAATGTAATGGAAAAAGTGTTGTAACGAATGCTAAACCTTTAAATACTTTTGATATTGATCTGGAGCTTCTTGTGTTATTTGTCGAAAAGTATGCTTTCGATTGTCATGATAAATGTGTTGCTAAAGCTATCTTGTCTCGCTTACGGAATCCTAAGACATCGAATACCTCTAGGCCCACTAATGCTTCTAAGTCTATGCTTGGTAAATCGCCTCTTTAGATTCTAAGAAATGCATTGATGTCCCTATAGCTCCAAGATCACATCCAGGAATGTAGTACCACCTAGTGCATTCACTAAGACTAAAGCAAATACTAGTTGGAGATGGCGAAATGGATACATAATACACTAGGATTTAAATGGATGCCTAAAGTCATTGATGTGTGTATTTCTACTATAATCGCTTGGAACCCTCTAACATTTTGGGTTCCACATTTACTTCTATTCCATCCGTGTCGCCTCGTGTGTAATGCAGTGATACAGATCATCCTTTGATTGTTGATAGCGGATGTTCCCGACACACATGTGCAATCTTAAACTGTTATCAAACTTTATTGCAAAGTTCATTGGCACTATCGATTCGAGAATGATCACTTCGCATCTATCATGGGCTACGGAGATTATATCAATGGCAATATCAAAATTAGCATGGTTTATTATGTGGAAGGCCTCGGTCACAATCTCTTTTTCATCGGTCAATTCTGTGATGGAGATTGGAAGTTGCTTTTGGGAGAAAACTTGTTTCATTCGTGATCTACAAGGAAACGATCTTATGCCTCGGCTCGCAATTCTAGTCTCATATACAATCTCAATGCAAGACATGGTTGCTTCATCTCCCATCTTCTACTTTCAAAGGCAACATCAACAAAATCTTGGCTATGGCACCATCGTCTCTCACATTTAAACTTTGAAACCATAACCAACCTTGCTCGACACAAACTTGTTGAAGGTCTCCCGAGATTCCGGTATTCTAAAGATCACCTTTGCTCTGCTTGTGAACAAGGGAAAAGCACTCGTGCTCATTTTCCTTCAAAGGTGGAACATAGCTCTCAGCATGTGCTTCATCTTCTTCACATGGATTTGTGTGGCCCAATGCGCGTGCAAAAAATTAATGGCAAATGCTACATCTTGGTAATTGTCGATGACTACTCACGATGGACTTGGGTCTACTTTCTTCGAAGTAAAGATCAAGCTCCACAGATGATCATCACCTTTCACAAAAATTCAAGTTCACTCCGGAACACCGTCCGCCAAATCGTAATGCACAAAGGAACCGAAATTGTGAACCAAACTCTTCGAGAATTTTATGAGAAAGTGGGAATTGAGCATTAGACATCTATTGCACGTACACCGTAACAAAACGGAGTTGTTGAAATATGAAACCGTGACGTTAGTGGAAGTCGCAAGAACAATGTTAATCAATGCTAAACTTCAGTTACTTATGGGCGTAAGCTTTATCAATCGCATGCTACACTCAAAACCGTTCAATGATTACAAACGCCACAACAAAACACCTTTGAACTTATCCACAACCGAAAACGGAATCTTAAACACTTTCATGTATTTGGATCCCTTTGCTATCCGAATAATGATCGTGATAACTTTGGTAAGCTCAAAGCCAAAGCTGACATTGGAGTCTTTATTGGATACTATGAGAATTCTAAAGGTTACCGGATCTGGAATCGTCGTACAAAGCAGGTTATGGAAACGATTCATGCTAATTTTGATGAGCTTACAAAAATGGCTTCTACTGCAATACAACGTAGGACCCGTTTCTCACCGTCTAAATCTTAATGATCCATCAGCTGCACCATCATTATACTTAATCGTCAAAAATTAGGAACATTGCTTGCTCCTCTGGTTAAAGATTCTGTCAAAAGTCGTGCTTCGGATGTATCGAATGTTTCACCGCACAACCCGATAATACTCTAATTTCGATACACTGAATCTACAACAACAATCGTCAGAATCGCACCTCCACTCGAATCTTCGATAACGAGAAGATCAAACTGTTTCCAACAACAATGACACAGGTGATGATCAACAAAATGATTAAACAAAGCATTTTTATCGTAGATTGATTCTCACGAGATATTTATGGTACTTCACACTTGGTCGATTAATTGAACATACATGGTTTCATTGTCTCCTTATACATGGTTTCATTGTCTTCAATTCATCATCAATATACGTGGTGTATGATTCTGAATCATTGAAAACATCTAGGGGGAGAGAGTGTGTCGGTGGTCATTGCTTCCTTGTTCTCCTACATGCTTCTTTGCGAAAACCCAATGCCTTCTTGAATTTCTTCAATTAGGGGGAAGAAATAAGACGATATGTGGCTCAAACGTCTCACTTTGGTGTTATCGTCTCAATTTCACGGGTGATCTTGTGTGAAGTTACCCAAATATTATGTTATGATGCCTCACACACGGTCTTGGTATCGAGTTATTACATATTCATAGGTGATTAGTATTCCGAAAGACCACAACATTCAGGGGAAAGTCATTTCATTTCATCTTTCGTTGTTTGTTTGGTGTGATGCGTCTACATACGTGAGAAGATCTTGTTGATTTCTGGCATGTTACCCTCGAACTGATTTTTCGCAATAAGTCAGATTTACATTGTGTGGTTTACTGCTCATCTACAAATTCACGTGCATCGAAACCTTCAAAAGTTAGAGGAAATGTAGACTTCATCAAAGTTTTAAATATGCTAAAGACGGTTGTCGGTTTGGGGAAGCGATTAAAACTTCTTCATGATGGCTTCGAGCATAACAACTTGGAACCCGTCAAAACCGTTTAAACTTCCTCAAACCCCATCATCACCGAACCAAGCCCCACCTTACTCGTCAATAAATGGAAAAGCTATTTGCTCATTGTTTAGTGATGACATTGATGAACGTGCTCTGTGTGTATCCAATGTTTCCGCTTACTCAACCCGATCATATTCCAATACCGATACACTGCTACAACAACTCATTGTTGAAGAAGCACCACCATTGACTCTACAATAATGATTGAACAAACTGCTTCCAACGTTGAACCAAATTGATGATGTTCGAACAATGAAGTACCCCCACCGCATATTTTGATCCAAATGCGTTCTTTAACCCGTTTGCTAATGAAACCGCCGCACCGATGTTGCGGAATCATCTACAAACCATTTGAATCCTCAAAATCGCACAATGTATACCAACATCAACCTCTACACATCGTTGGACAAAAGATCATCCTCTAGAGAATATTATTGGCAACCCGAATCAACCGGTCGTTACGAGACAACGTCTTCACACGGATGGTGAACATTACATTTATGCACTCACCGTCCGCTAATCTGAGCCTAAAAACATTAAAGACGCAATGACAAAAGACAACCGGATTGAATCCATGCAAGAAGAACTCAACCAATTCAAACGTCTTGAAGTATGGGAACCGGTTGAAAGACCAACAGGGTCTATGTCATTGGTCTCAAATGGATTTGGAAAAACAAATTGGATCTTTGAAGGGAACGTAATAAAAACAAGTCACGTCCGTGGCTAAAGGTTATAAACGGGAAGAGGGTATTGACTTTGAAGAATCATTCGCTCCGGTTGCTCGCCTTGAGGTTGTTCGGATCTTTCTCGTTCATGCTCATATAAATATAACGGTCTTCGGATGGACGCCAAAATTGCTTTTCGAATGGTCAACCGAAAAGAAACGGTTTATGTCGACCCACCGAAGGATTCGTTGATCCCGAGTTCCCGAACCACGTCTACAAATTGAACAAAGCTCGTATGGTCTCAAACAAGCTCCTCGGGCGTGGTACGATAAGTTATCATCTTTTCTCATTGCCAATAATTTCACCAAAGGTTCGGTCGACCCAACTCTTTTCATACAATATCACGGGGAACATATTTTAATTGTTCAAATTTACGTGAATGACATAATTTTTGGGTCAACACACAAAAAGTACTCAATCGCTTTTGCAAAACTAATAAAGAAATATTTTGAAATGTCAATGATGGGTGAACTTACGTTCTTTCTAGGACTGCAAGTTCATCAATCACCCCGTGGAATTTTCTTGAGTTAGTCCAAATATGCCCTTGAACTGTTAAACAAATTTGGAATGCAAAACTGTGACACCTATGCCACACCAATGGCTCATACCAAGAAGCTAGATGACGATTTACATGGGAAATTGGTGGACCCTACCAAATACCGTAGTATCATTGGGTCTCTCATGTATCTAACAAACTAGCGGGCTGATATTGTGTTTGCCTTATATCTTTGCTCCCGCTATCGGTCGAGACCAACCGAAACCCACATCTCGAGGCTAAAAGAATCCTCCGATACATCAAGGGAACCATTAACTTGGGGATCCGTATCCAGAAGGATTCGGTTTTGAACTAATAGCATTTTCAGATCTCGACCACGCAGGATGCTTAGATTCACGGAAAAGTACTTGAGAGCATTACAATTTCTTGGTGATAAACGGTGTCATGGCAATCAAAGAAGCAGGATTGTACATTCGTCCTCAAAAGCGAGAATATGTAGCCATGTCGGCATGTTGTGCTCAAGTCATTTGGATGAGAACACAACTCAAAGACTATGGTTACGTGTTCGACAGAATCCCGATGTATCGCGACAATCGGAGTGCTATTGCGATCTCGTGCAACTCAGTTCAACATTCAAAATTAAAGCACATCGATCTTCGATATCATTTCATCAAGGACCACGTGGAGCAGTGGTACGTTAAATTATACTTTGTGGGTATGAATACCAATTGGCGATCTCCTCACCAAAGCCTTAGCTCCTCGCTAGGTTTAATGAGTTGGTCCACCGGATTGGTATGCGGTGTTTGACTCAAGAGGAACTGGATGAACTCTTAAAACATTCTTAAAACCAACAAACACCAAAACCTCTTTTGTAAATATTTTCAAAATCAAAATACAAAATATAAAATCAAAAATCTCAAAAATATTCTTCTATCTAAATTCTTTCAAACATCGCAAGTACAAATCTTCAACAACACTTTGTTCTATCAAATCTTTCACTATTTTTCCGAACAAGTGTTGAGGGGAGAAAGTAAATATTTTTAGTTTCATAAAACCTTGTACTTCCATGTTTTCAAAAATATGTTGTTTCTTCCAAAATGGTGGATACGTTTCTTGTCAAATACTCTCCTGACTCAAATGTCTTCAAAATTCATTATTTCAAAAGTCGAGGGGAGTATCGTTAAGTTTCTTGCCTTACATGTGTTTTGTCTAACCTAAACGGAAGTTAAAGGATCTTGGTTGGAACTTCTTTAAGGTTGAGGAACCGAATGTGTCAACTTGGCAAATTAATTTTAACAAAATCATTTACTCCTAAACAACCAAGATCAAACGCCCAAATCAAATCTTCTAAATCCGTTCAAGTTTTTTATAATCATAAGTTCTAAATTGTTTTGATCAAGATTCTAAACAAGGATTTCAAAATCTTTCAAATCCAACAGTTAAAACTCTTTAAACCGATTTTGGAAAATTGTTCACTCGAATGAATTGGGTATTTATGCATAAAAGTGTTTGGATTAAAATTAGTTGTGTTAAAACCTTTCATAGTATCTATTAAACTTGTTTCAATCGTCCAAAACCATCCCGAATCTTAAATTTCATTAATTTGAATTCTAGGGTTCTTATGCTCATCTAGGTTTTTTTCTATTCGTGACATGTTATTAGGTAGTCAAGAAAGTGTTAGAATAAGTTTATATGCATGTTTTGAACCTTTAAATTAGCCCGAAACATCTAAAACTGTATGAATTTAAGTTTTAGGTATTTTAGGGTTCATCTCCCATAAATCTTACGATTCGTGGTGGAAATGTGTTAAATCTTGTTCCATTGCACTCATATGACATCTAGGACACCCGTAAATATTCTTGTTTGATTTGTGTAGCTATATTCCTTACACGTAGATTAAGGGTTTAGAGTTTAAGTAATTTTATGCCTAAGTCTTTCGTGTGTATCCGATATGTTCTTATGCTTGTTTTGTGATCTAAAAGATGTTTGGAATTAACTGCAATCAAGTTTTCATGTTTATAGTTAACAGGTTAATTATTCATAATGTCAGAATCTTTAGGTGTTCAAACCGTTATGCTTAAAGAATACTTTTATGCGTAAAGGTAACGCCTAAGAGAAATCTTACGCATAACTCTTATGCATAAGAGGTCTACAGTGGATTACGCGTATCTTGGAAAGATATTCGTAAACAAGGCTTGCTACGCATAAGCTTTACTCTTACGAGTAAACTTTACGATAACATCTTGCTTATTCCACGCCGTAAGCCTAAAGCCTTTGAACTTGTCTTACGCCAGAAGAAACTCTTACGCATAAGCTTGGTCTTACGCTTTAGTTTACTCCTACGCATAAGCTCCTTTCTTACGCATAAGGATCCTTGTTACTCATAACCCACTGCTCACTACATTCGCCTATTACGCATATGTTTCTTGTTAAATGTTACGCATAAGTCACAAATACCGATGTTTCGTATAAGCTACAAAAGTTAATATGTTGTGTGTTAAGTGAAAAATTGGACTTTGACATTTCAAATTTAACATGTTCACGTAACTTATCACATCAACTTCAATCAATTGGAATAATGTGACTTAGGACTTGTAACTAACATAAACATGTTACCATCAAACAAGGAATTAGATAATAAATCGACTAAAACAAACACATTGTGTTTCCATATGTCATCTTTTTGTCTAATGTATTTGAGATCACAAATGGTGCAAATTCAAGCAATCATCAATGCCCAAACAGAGCTCTTGATGGCAAACACATTCCCAATTGGATACAACTAAACAATTGGCAAGAACAATCTCCGTGTCATCTTCAACAATTTCATATGCTCATAATCATCTTGCGAATTGATGTGGACATCCTCTCGCAACATCCATTCAAATTCATGCTCACAAAGTCATCCCGATGATGAGTATGATTCAATGGAAGAGGAAATAAAATTTCATAAGACATTAAAGCGTAAAAGGATGGAATACCATGCTTCAACCTTCCGGTTAATCAACCCGTGTGGGGCAGGAGGGTCAAGTAGTAGTCCTCCACTTATGGAAGATCTATTGCAAACATCTCTTACCCCATCCGATCCGGTTAATCAACCGGTAAGGATCAAGGTGTCACTGTCACCACAACTGTTGAAATGAAGCAACCACAACAACAACTAAAACATCCGCAAGAAGAAAATCATGGTGAAGATGTGGAAATATATGACGAAGGAGATTACGATCATGATAAGGATGAAAGAGTCCCGATGATGATAATTTGGCAATCAAGAGGAAATGATTGAAAAGAGGCAAAAAGAAGTCGCTAGAGTCGAGGAGGAAAAGTTTAAGAAGGAATCAGACAACTACATAGTTGACAATCCAATACACAAACCTCAACAGTCTTCTGAACCACCTCTTGACACTTCCACCAAACCCAAATCAACATCTCAATCATCACCTCCATCAACAAAAGAAACAAATAAGTCAACATCAAAATCTGTTAAGAAGGCAACTCCATCCAATGATTCGACAAATGGTTAAGCAGGTTATCACCACTACACAACAAGCTTCACAACCACCACCATCTGATCAACCATTGGTTTTAGAAACCACACCACCAATGGAGAAAACCGGTAATCACTCTACATACAATGGTGGTGAGGATCACGACATACCTGAGCCCCAACCTGAACCTCAACCGAAATTCAGATCAAGTACATTACTGCATTCCTTGTTTTTCATACGCATCAAATCAAAGAGCGTGTTAAAGATCTCCATCCGGGTCGAATCTTACCTAAATTCTACACTTCAATGGAATCAATCAAGAACCTCAGTACAAAATCAATCATAAACCAAAGTTTGGGTTTGTCTACCGATGTGAAAATCATCATACTTGCTTCATGGCTTTCGATGAAATTCACAAAGTTATATGACGCCACCAGAGATGGTTCGAGATGGATTGGCATATCGCTTGAAGGATATTGAGTTGGGTATAATTCAAACGGAGAGATGGAATTCAAAGGATCGCAAGGATGTTCGTTGATTTATCACTAGGATTGATGAATGTCCGATTCATCGGGATCGATGCAACGGTTGGAGAGCTATGTGGGAGGATGACCAAACTTTCCGATTCGACTTTCCAACGCCCCTCGAGAAAGTAGGCGATCGTCTGTAATCATTGGGTACTCTCTTGATTGTGATTTTGTTTGTTTTATTTATTTTATAATGGCTTGTGCACACATAACAGTGTACAACCCGTTCTTGTAATGAAAGGACCCTGTGGTACGCTTCAGTGCCACAATCCTATAAAAGGAGCGAAAGCTTTTTTATCAAAACTTTCATTTTTCAAAGTTTTGCTCAAAAGAACAAGTACTTCCCCTTACGTTTTTCAAAACCTCAAAAGTTAGTATTACTTGTTGAGGGGGAGTATTTGCTAAAATCTTTGTTCAAACAAAATGTTCTTCGTGGAAATCTTCCCACAAAACTCGAAATGGTCATATTTAATATCAAAACGTTATAAAAAATAACATTTATATGCCATTTTTTAGGGGGAGAAAATTATTGTGATAAGAAATATCTTGATTTGCTACTTGAATCTTCGTGTGATAAGACTTAACCCATGAATTGACGAACTATGAACTGTCATAAATCGAAAAGATTTGTCTTCCTAGACTTATCCGAGTAGATTGTACCTATTCGAGAAGCTCTTGATAGACATGAACTTTGATGGGTTTGACAACCTTTCGAGGTTTTTCCACACCTTCAAGATAGTTATTAGAGCTAGTTGTCACCTAAAAGCTGACAATGTAACTCTTTAACTATGCAACGTAACCGTGTCTCATGGGATTGTCTATCTTGAGTCGATCAATTCAAAAGTGCGCATTGTTCTCTCACCGTATTTTTGTTCAAACACTTAAGCACGTGTGGAGGGGGAGTATTTCTGCTAAAAGATAAAACTCTCACAGTGATACAAAATGTTTTTCATTCACAAACACTTTGAGAGATTTTCAAGAAAATGGTTTTGTGATAACATAGGTTAGTCATGGAGTTATAAGGTGACTAAGGTTAGGAATAACCGTCCTATGATCCGCCAGAGCCGGAGGGGTCTACCCAAGGAGGACATCACAAATAGTTAGTACTTAGAAGTCCTTAGGTATGATTATAAAAAGGAGAAAATGAGAATCGGAGAAAGAAGGAGTTGAAGAATTAAAAAGAAAAGCAAAGAAAAGGGTGAAAAGAAATAGCCCTCCGTATTATTCAACTTAGGCGGACACGGGTTCAATTCATATACTCTTGGTTGTCACTTAGTGACACCGGTATTGAAGATTAAAAGTCATCATGGACCCGGTGGACGCATGCACTAAACCTTCTTAACCACTCAAGTTTCTCTCAATGAAGCTTGTTTCATTCTCACAGGAACCCTACGTAAACTATCGGCTTTTCTTAGAGATTGCCGGTATTGAAGAAGGAGACCCTCCCTAGTCTCGCTCAGAAAACCAAAGTGCACTATTGAGTCTAGAGCCACGAGATTCATCAAAAGATCTCTTAGGTACACTTGACAAATCATCGCTTGTTGTTCAACAATAAGAACGCAAGTGATATATTATCGTGTCCTTCACTGGATCTTAGCAACTGGTCGAGAACATTTATGAGGGGTTCACAATTGTGATCCTCGGTGATTGAATGGAAACTCCGCCGTGGTCAACATCAAACACCGACAAGCAGTCACTCGGTAACTCCCGTGGATTACGCTTAGTGTGTCTCAAACGGTCTACAGTCATGAGGTGATGCTTGATTGTACCTCTCGACTCATCCGAATCTGTATTTGTATTGCACATCGCGTTATCTCACTTGTGGGACTCCGGCTCAGAATGCCTTTGTGAGAATTAGAGTTGTGTTTCCACACTATGTTGTTAACACCTCGAAGTTCAAACTTGTAAGTGCCGGAATCCGCTTATCACTAACCTTTCTTATGTTTTCTTCTTATGGAAGCTCGAGCGGATCGATCGTCTGATTCTTCTCATGCTCATACCAACAACATCACTAATGCAAGTTCTCTCAAAAGCAACACAAAGTCGAATGATTCTTCATCAAGTCAAAGAATCTACAAAGTTTAAAGACTAAGAGAACTTCATCGATCGAAATCCAGCGTCAAAGAGCGTGTGAGCATGTTGAAGAAAGACGTGGAGACACCGGAGCAACGAAGCGCACTGATGCGCATAACAACAACATACCATCACTACCATCATAAAGAACAAAGATCAAAGAACAAAGTAAATATTGACGCCAAAGGTAATACTTCAAAGGAAACAATTTCTACACTAGGGAGATTGTTGAATCAAGACAATTCTTCTCACAAGAAAGAAGAATGTCAAGACGTCAAAGCTACTATTACATCAACACCTTCACAACGCTTATCACTCTTTCATTCATCACCAACACTTGGGGAGATTTTGGAATCACTCCTAAACCTTAATTCAAGTGTTTGTGATTCATATGTAATAGTTAGCTTAATATGGCCTTTATGTTTTTATTAAGCTAAGGCTTATGTAGAAGGCCCATAAGCCTTGGCCCAACCAATAAGAAAGGAAGGAGTCTAGATGTGTTGCCCTAGCTCTTTGCCCTATAAATACCTCTTGTAAACCTTCACTGAAGGTTGGTTGTTCATTTCAATATCACCCTACGCATAACCTTTCTAATATTGTATTCGTGTATGTGTGAGTGTGTTCAACCGATCTATCTCTTCTCTATTTCTTATATTGATGCTTGTGTTATGAATATGGGAACCTAACATTGGGTTTGTTTCAGTCCTAGCTCTATCTCAGTCGGCACTCTTCCCTTATTCTCACTTTTCTCCTTTTTTTTCATCATACCTAAGGACTTCTACACTATCTAGTGGATTTTCCTGGGTAGATCCCTCAGTTCTGGCGGAATCGTGGAACTAATACCTAACCTTACCATCCTTATAACTCCAAAGCATTAAATAAAATGGTTGGTTGTTGTCTTTATTCATTCCGCTTTGAAACCAATTGAAAACCCAATCAAGGTACTTACGATATAAAATCAAAGTATTTTGTACCTCAATTATTTTTTATCATTTATAAATGCTCCCCCTCAACATGTGCGTTAGTTTTTGAAATCATTTTGCACATGGAGGAAGGAGGTCTTTGAAGTACTTCCACGATCACAATTGCCATAGAAAAACTATTTGAAAATCAATCAAGGTACTTATGATAAAAACATTGATGCCTTTGTACCTTGATAATTTAGAAGATTTTGAAATGCCCCCCCCTCAATATGTGCATCAATTTATGAAAACGTTTAGCACATATGGGAGAGCAACGTATACTTTGAGTCGTAAATGATCACATTTAATCAGATTACATATTTATATCACATTCTCTCCCCCGATTAAAAGTTTCAAATCCTTTGAAACTTTGGATTCCAAATGATTTAAATATGGTTTTTAGAAAAACTTGGGAGAAAATGTGGTATGATTCAGTATTTCTGATAAGAAACATTACTATGCTCCCCCTCAATACAAGAGGGAGTTTACTAATCACTATCATACTACTACTATTCACTGCAAAGTTTTATATATACACATATTACAACGGCACACCACATAAAAGTTCTAATTATTACGTAAATGATGCGATCAATCATTCTGCAGCAATTTGTAGTTTCCTTCACGAACTCTTCCACCTACAAAACTTTCCAAGTCATGAAAGATTCTCCTTGTCTTGAGCCTCTTCCACGATAGCAATATGAAAGCCTCACTCATTTTTACGTCCTTTTACGTCAAGAACTTAGTGCTCGTCCCTTGTCTCATTCCGATATTATATTCTTTCACTCTGTAATCCAAGGCTTCTTCAATCTGTCGAAGAGTACCGTCGCTGAATTTGTGTAGCTCATTAAACCTCATGATCATCCGAATTCCGTATTTATCGCTAAAGATGACAACTCTTGGAGACTCGATCACTTAGTAGTCATGTTTGTATTCAAATCCTTTAGCTTCCCACCGAGGCTTAGTAAGGTTGACTTGAGTCTGGTAGCTCTCAATCCTAAGCTGAAAGTCTCCAACTCTTTGCCTGATGACTAAACTTCTTGTCCATAAGCTGACTGTTGTAGTTAGAGTCTTCGTGTCATGTGGGAATAGATGATCAAGATGGCCTTGGAGGTTCAACAAGTAAAGATCTTCAAAGTCATTGGGATACAAGTTCTTGAAGTCATTTTCCGCTATGACATGTTCCTTCACGATCATTCTGCGGATGATTTTTTCAATTAGTCATACTAAGTACATTGGGAAGATATCTTAACTAACCACACTTAAGATACGCATGTGCTTTACATGCACCTTCGACTTACTTGACGCAGGTGTGCATTAATGTAGGAAAGTTTTTGTGAAAACACCGTGAGATTCCATACTGACGGCGATGTCGTACTCGAATTCCTTTTAGCCCAAAATTGATCGGGAACCATACACTCTAAACCACGATCCGAATAATGTGCACCTTCATCTTGGAGATCGATAGTGTGGGCTGCTACCCTTTTTTCGGCCTTGCAGATATTCCGGATCCTTGTTGAAGAAGAACTCGTTGTATAGTGACTTGACCGGTGGACCTCTAGTGGGAGTGGTTTCGACATCGAACTTTTGCACAATATCGTCCCACTGATCATCGACAGCTTGTCACGCTCTTCCATACGGAATTGCAAGTAAACCACGTCCGAATGGAAAGCCTTGACAATTTCATAGGCGTGCCCTCCATATCTTTGGTGTAAGCTTTGTGATCCTTGCTTCTCATAGTACCATTTTATGAAGCTTCCCATATCCCATTGATGTTTAGCGATGAGTCATACGGTGGGCGACATGGTTAGCAGTTATGAAACTAGCCCAGTTGAGTTCAGAAGTGTGAAGATCGGATGACGGGATTGACCAGGTTGGTTCTGGAGTGGCAGGTCGTTCTTCCTTCCACCACTCTTGAGTCATTGCTTAAGTAGGAGCAGACCAGGTTGATTCAGAGATTTTAGGACTGTCTTCTCCCATGAATGTCTGTCACCAGTCTTTGTTCCGATTCACCTTTGGAATATATTTGATGGAAATATATTCTTCGTCTGAATCAGAATCCTAGTTAAGATTCGATTCCTCATTCATTGCAAGATCTTCAGGAATTGTAGAGAATGACGGTGTGTATCTCGAGTCAATTGTTGTCCAGGCATCATGTGCTAAAGATTTGGTTGATTTAGAAGAGCTTTGGCCAGCTGAAGATCCTAGTTGACTCGATGATGGTGGAGGAGGAGGTGGTGAATTTGCCTTGGTAGCATTAGAAGTACCAGAAGTTCCATCAGCTCCTGATGAACCAACAACACCGAAAGGTGGAGGAGGAGGTGGCGGTGGAGGAGACCCAGATGGTGGTCTTGGGGAATCATGTTTCCTCCTATTTTTTAGTTTGCATTCACCGATGTCCTTAATCGATCATAGTTATCACGGTCCATGGACTTTGCAGAGCTTCATACAATTGATTGTGTACATGTTAGAATTAGAAATTCCGGTATTAAAGTCGGTCGCCTCAAGTATATGTGTCGTTGAAAGCTCGTGAGTCGTAGTTATTTCAAGCTAAGTAGTATTTAGTTAAGTAACACCGTGGAGGGCAGACGGTCTTTACCCATCAGTATGCACGATCCACGATTGTGTGGCGTTTTATGTAAGACTATAAATACTCTCTACCTCCCAAGGTAGAGAGTTGGACCTCATAATAATATTTTTCTTTCTCTCGCTTATAGTTCCCAACTCTCTTACTTTCTCTCACTAGAACTTCTCTCTCAACATACTTATACGCCTTCTTTGATCATGGTTTAGAGTGTTTGTGAAATCAATATCCTACAATTGGTATCGAGCCATGGTTTGATCACTCATCTTTAATGCTCTTTGTTTTGGTGGATTTCATAAGGTTTATGGTGTATTAAGGGTTTAGGAGAGTTTGATTCATTGGACAAATTCTAGTGGTAAAGTTTGAATTTTGCTTGTACTTTTGTGTTTAGGATCATCATATGTGTTTATGTTTTGAATTGGAAGGCTTAAATCATTGTGGTTTGGTTGTTTTGGATTGATAAAGTGGTTATTTGTGAAAGAAGGACTAAGCGAGTTGAGTCTGGACTTGTGTCTTCTTAAGCGAGTTGCTTTGTTATTTGATGAGAGTTGGTACATGCGACTTAGCTAGTTAGCGAGTTGATATTTATGCGACTTGGGTTCTAGCTTAGTTGTTTCTTTAAGCGACTTGAGATCTAAAGCGACTTAGCTATTTAGCGAGTTATAACGCTAGCGAGTTAATTTAAGCGACTTAGTGTTCAAGCGAGTTGATTGTGTTGCAAGTTGGTACTAAAGCGAGTTGGCTATTTAGCGACTTGATTCATTAAGCGAGTTGGCGTGTTATGAGTTAATCTTGATGCGACTTGGCTATTAAGCGAGTTGATTATGGCGAGTTGTTAATTAAGCAAGTTGTGTGGTTAGGCACTTATTCATTTAGGCTTGTTACTTCTTCTCGTGATACACTCTTACGGTTCTTCTTTTGGTTTAGTAAAATCCGTGAAAGAATCAATTTCCGGTTTAATCAAAGAATAGTAAAATCCGTAGAGCTTGAAACATGTCTACAAAGCGCTCCTACTATCATCTCCCTGTCATTGGGGATGTTCAGCAAATGTTTGGATACTGTCCACCCGTGCTTGATGTAAGCCGACTACGACTCTTGGGCTCAACGAATCAGATTGTCTTGTCTTGGAAAGGAAAATGGAGTCAACATTCTCAAATCCATTGATGAAGGACCATATCGGGTTGAGGCGACTAGAGATGTACTTGATATCTTGAAGATGGAACTACGATTTCTGAATGGACGAGACCAAAGATGTATGATGAGCTTGATGATAAGGAGAAAAGAGATTCGATCACGAGATATCCGAGCTTAACATTATACTTCAAGGTCTACCAAAGACATCTACAAGCTTATCAATCACAACACCGAGGCAAAAGTCAGTATGGGATAATCTCAAGACGTCTCTACGGTTACGAAGCTAGCTGTTGAAGGCGAGAATCACAATTGTTTGATGAATTTGAGCACTTCAAGATGAAACCGGATGAAAGTGTTTATAGTACTATGTGAGATTTCATAAGGTGGTGAATGACATGAGGAACATCGAATGATTATGCCTAACATTGAGTTGAACTCAAAGTTTGTTAACAACATGAATCCCGAATGGCACAAGTTTGTTATACGTGAAGCTCACTAAAGGATTGAAGAATATGAATTATGAGAAACTCTATGCCTTCCTTCTTCAAAATGAGAGGCATGCCATGTTTGAAAAGAGGATTCTAGATGGTTCAAAGCTCGGGGAGAAGCAAGTTCAACAAATGATTCAGCGCTTTTTACACAAATGTTGGGATTACCGCCAAAGCTTCTCAAGTTGTACCCACAGGGTATGATAATCACAAACTCATTCACGATCCTATGTTCAAACAAGCCGATCTTGATGCACGTGGGAAACATCATTAATCAACTAGCTCTTACGATTAGTCAAAACATGAATTCTCTCCATGAACCAACAACAACCTCGAGCGACATCTAACCCACACAATCAAGCTCTTGTCGAGAGATGGGAGGATCGTGGTGCAACCGGTTCGGAAAGAGCAGTATGATCGGGGAAGAGGTGGAGTGGTAGAGGTTATGTTGGTAATCGAATCGAGGAAGGAATGGAAATCAAGGTCAAGCTAAGCCAATCAAATGCTACAACTTGTGGTGGTGAGGACACATTGCAAGGAAGCGCACATCTCCAAAACGTCTACTGAATCCGACATTGCCGAGAGATAAGATCTTTGCTTGTACAAGCTCGAGGATAATGGTCTTGCTTTGGATGAAGAGGAGTTGTTGTTTCTTGCTAAGGGCAATGCCAAGACCTATGATGCGAGATGTGGATGGCGACCAATCGGGGAGATAGGTCACAATCATCGAATGCCTTTCAAGTCGGCGATTGTGATGCATACGACTCGATGTGGATGATGGACCCTCGCACACACAATTTTTATGGCTAGCATTTCTCCAATGGTTTCTCCCAAGGTCTCTTCTTCACCACATGGTGGCCCATCCAATGACAAACTCATCTCGAGGTATTAAAACTATACGATGATCTTGATGTGCAAAGATGCATGACAAAGTACAATCATCCGAAACTATTGAATCAAATATTGAAAATATGGGTAATATCAATGTTGTCCAATATGATCAATATGTGAAACAAAGTGAAAGTGAAGTTGTACCAAGTGATGCATCTTCTGCGATCAACAATGACTATGTTTTGATGAATTCACTTTGCATGCGCTTGATGATTCTCGTAATTTACGAACTAAATGCCTATAAAGAACGTGTTGCTATTTATGAACAACGTGCAAAATTTGAGTTGACCACCGTGAGCGTGAAATGGATGACCAAGTGCGTACAATCATTAGAAAAAGTAATTTTAGAAGAAGTATTAAAACAAGAGTTAAATTCCTTGCAAGAAAAGCTTTCTAAAACTGCTAAGCAAAAACAAGAACTTCAAGAAAATGTGAAAATGCTTAGCAAGAATTTAATGCAAAGGAATCAAAACTCTTGAAAGATTTTCTAATCAAAACTTTGAAAAACAAACTTGAAAACAAGTTGTACATACAAGGAACACCATTCGACCGCTTCACATGATCACTAAGCATAGAGTCTTAAGCGATAAGCATATCATTCCCCTTGTTGAGAACCAAATCCAGAGGTCATTAAAAGGCTAGAAATGGTCATAAGGTTCTTTATGATGGCAATGAAATCCTTAAACCTAGACGAAACCTAGTTGCATTGAGGCACTGGGAAGATAAGAAATCGAGATGAAGTCACTAGGGAAAAGATGAACAAGAAATTAGATGATCCTAAATGTAAAGAGATGAAAATAAAGATCACACCCCATGATTACAAGAAGGAAAATTGGATTTCCTTGAACATGTTTAAGCCTCGAGACATTGTTAACACCCGAACAAGTGTTGGAAAAGGATTTAGATAAGCAAAAAAGAGAATCTTGTTGTAACGAACCCTCCCTTTGGGAAAATGACTAAAGCGATCGTGTATCCTCCCAATACACCAATGCATCTAGTTCCTAGAGCTATTGCTACTAAAAGCAAGACCTTAATCGAGTCAATATGTTATTTTTCAACTATTTGTTGATTTTGAGAAAACTTGTAAGAAAAGGATCACACCCACTGGGATAAGCGAAGGGAAAGGGGTTTGAACAAACAAAGAATGTTATTTAACCGAGGCCATGCCTTTCTTTAATCACTTTGAGAGTCTTAAAGGGGATAGATATCACGATATTAAGGGAATGGAAAAGGAATTTGATGCAATGATAGTTGAGTTTAGTGACTATGAGCGAGCACTAAAATATAATGAGATTGAGAGGAAGAACACGCATACACTAAATGAGAACCTCGATTTACAATGTATTGCTCAAGATGTGTTCTACATCGCTACTAACTGTTCTATTACTACTTCTCGATTTCATGAACATCATCTGCTTTGAAAGTCTCCATGATCGTGTCATTGAGCTTGAAAAAACTAATTACGAACTAAATGAGAAAATTGAGCTGGATGATCACGACAATTTGGTTAAACATTTTCTAAACTAGAAGTTGAGCATTTTAATTTACAACTAAAATATCAACATCTTAAAGAAAATGTCAAAACTTCAAATATCAAGACATCCTCGAGATGCTCCGAGTTTGATGCGCTTTTCAAATTAACAAGCGTGATGAATGATTCAAGCTCATTGCAACACGATCGTAAAGTTGAAAGCCCAAATCTCTCAATTAAAGGGTCAAACGAACAATGTGTTGGTCCTCAAATGCCTCCTCCTTTAGATTCTCGGAATTCTCAAAACTTTCATCTTCAAAACTTAGTAAATGCTTTACAAAAGGAAAATGAGGGTTTTCTTGAAGAAAATGAAAAGGTTAAACGTCATTTCAATGAGTTATTTGAATCTATAAAGGTCACTCGTAACAAAAATAACGAAACTCAGAGCCTCGTTACAAAAGGAAATTGAGAATCTAAAGAGTCGGGTAAAAGGGAAGATGCCAATGACCAATGGGGAGAATGGTGTATCAAAGGTACATATGCGTAATAAATATGCTTTATGCGTGAAATATGTTCCTCCTCGCCTTAGGAATAACAAACTTGCTATTCAAACATATTTCTCATACCTTAAGGACAAACTAGAATGTCTCCGTGAGATTGTAGAAGAGGATAAGTTAGAGAAACCATATGATAATGCAATTGGCCATGCATGCTTATATGCCAAACGATCTCAATAACTTCTAGAATGCCTAATTACAATATGCCTAAAACCTTAGGTGAGCAAGTCAATCCCTTGATACCGTGTTCTATGCCTAGTGCCAAGCATGCAAGTCATTCAATGCCAAATGTTATGAATGTGAACCCTAATGTGCCTTCAGTAGTTCGTAATCCAATCTGTTGGTGCTAAGAATGCGAACTCGAGTGCCCTCTGGGTGTTCAAATCCCACTATTCAAGTGTTAAAAGTTAATCTTAGTGTGCTGCATGTAGCTCGGATCCAAAGACATCTAAGCAATTGAAGCAAATAGTAGCAAAACCAACTAATGTTCCCATTCCTCTACAGGAGTAATCGGTGACATTAAAGCAAGCGGTCAAATTCTCAAGACAATACAAGGAAGGACACGACCTCCCAAGCTAAGAATGTACATTGGAAGAAAGTAGAAGACCTACCTAGGAACTTTAAGTTTGAACGAATAAACGAATCGTGTTGATTCTAGTATTAGTCATAGGCGCATCTTGTAATTAATTCGATTCGATACTATTTGCAAACCTTGTATTGATGTCTGCTTGAATTTCGCTTCTAATCATGAATGTGGTGTTAATGTTTTGCCTAATGATTTTAATTGTCCAGTTAATATTGTTAATGCTAAAAATCATGCTAAGGCTAAAAGGCAAAAACGAAAGAAAGTTAGAAAACGATTGGAAACCCACGGGAAGAACATTTAGTAAGATAGGCTATCATTGGATACATGTTGGTTATAAGACTAATCGGACATTGCCCACTAGAAAATGGATGCCTACCGGTAGAACTATTCCATAAGAAGTGAGCACACTTTGAATAGGGCTAATCTGATACTAGTATCGCATCTATTCATAATGATTCCATTGCCTTAATTTCGATATGAATGCTTCTATTTACGATGCGGGTGTTCCGACCATTGTTACTAACCAAATGGAACCCATTCTTGCATGGGATCCCAATTATCCGCTTATCCATTCTTGTCCATGTTCAACCGCATATCGTTCAAATCGTTACGTGGTACTGGACTCAGTCGCTCAAGCATACGATATTGGCGACCGGTCATGGTTCATGAACTTCGTGAGCAAATTCATCGGAGACGCTTAGATTAGAATGATCATTTCGGTGCAATTATGGGTTATGGAGATTATGTTGTTGGCAAAAGTGTTATCTCCGTGGTTTACTATGTAGAAGGTCTTGGTCATAACTTGTTCTCTGTTGGTAAATTGCGATTCGATCTAAGTAGCCTTGAAAACATACCGCTTCGTTAGAGAACTTGATGGTAAGGAACTTTTAAGAGGTTCACGTGGTTCAAATCTATACACCATCTCTATCGAAGATATGATGAAGTCTTCTCAATTTGCTTCTTGTCAAAGGCTTCTAAAACAAAGTCATGGTTATGGCATCGCTGTCTCAATCACTTAAACTTGGCACCATCAATGATCTCACCGTAAAGGACTTAGTTGTAGGTTTACCTAGACTCAAGTATGAAAAGGATCATCTTTGTTCAAGATGTCAATTGGGAAAAGCAAGAAGTATGCCCATAAACCCAAACCTACTAACTACGTCACGAGGTTCTTCATACAATTCATATGGTTTATGTGGACCAATGAGTCTGAGAATATCTTTGGGAAGAAATATGTGTTAGTTGTGGTTGATGATTACTCTAGATTCACGGGTCAAGTTCTTAAGGACAAAGGATGAAACTCCCGATATCATCATCAAACTCATCAAGCAGTGCGGGTTCTACTTAACAAAACCGCTGCATTATCCGAATGGAGACAATGGAACCGAGTTTGTTAACAAACAACTTAGTGAATTTTGAAAGCATTGGAATCGACCATCAAAGAAGTGCTCCACTTAACTCCTCAACGAGCGGTGTAGTTGAAAGACTAAATCGAACTCTTGTAGAAGCCGCTAGAACAATCTTCGATTTACTCAAAGGTTCCAATGTTTCTCGGGTTGAAGCTATTGACACCGCATGCTACACACAAAATGGTTCCACGATTCACACTTGTTCATGGAAAAACTCCATATGAACTTGTCCACAATGTAAAACCTAATCTCTCTTTCCTTCGTGTGTTTGGTGCATTGTGTTATCCAACTAATGAGGGTCAAGACTTAGGCAAACTTAGAGCTAAAGCGAGACATTGGAGTTTTGTAGGGTATGCACCAAACAAAAGGGATACCGAATCTACAACAAAAGAACCCGAAATATCATGGAAGCGATTCACGTTACGTTTGATGAGTCGATCGTCAAATGGCTCCCGAACAATCGAGCCAGGACCAGACTTCAAAACAGGTCCCATTGGTTCATCCCTTGTTCCAAAATCTTCTCAAGAAACTCCATATGTACCTCCATCCTCAAGATGATTTAAAGAAATTGTTTGATCCTATGTTTGATGAACTTTATGATCCAAGTACTAATGAGGTGTCGATTCCTACAACAGAGGTCGCTCATATTCACTCTGAATGAAGTCAATCCTCGATCTCAATATCCTTAAGTCAAGAAGCGCTGCTGCGATCCTTCCGCCTCATCAACAAATCATCATTCTTCAAATGTACATCATGGAAATGTTTCGCATCAATGATGAAGTTAATCCCTTGCTACTCCCCGAAGATGCTCCATTTGAAAACATATTTGCTCCTGAATCTTCATTAGAACCATCTTCTTTAGGAGACATCGACTGCTTACTTCATCCCTCAACAACTACCACATGAACACCTCGTAAAATGGACTCATGATCATCCATTAGACAACATCATTGGAAATCCTTCTCGTCCGGTATCCACTCGTAAGCGATTTGCTACTTGATGCCTTATGGTGCTTCTTTAACTCTGATCTCAAAGATCGAACCTAAAGATGTTAAAAGCTGCTATGAATGAAGACAATTTGGTTCAATGCCATGCAAGATGAAATTCATGAGTTTGATCGATTAGATGTATGGGAATTAGTACCGGCTCAGTTGTGCTATGATCATTGCTTCTTAAGTGGATCTTCAAAGTGAAGCTTGATGAGCATGGTGATGTTTTGAAAAATAAGGCTAGGTTAGTGGCTAAAGGTTATCGTCGAGAAGAAGGCATAGACTTTGAGGAATCTTTTGCTCCAGCTTGCTCGTGTCGAGGCGATCGTAATCTTCTTGGCTAATCTTTGCTAGCAAGAACATGGTTGTTTATCGAGATGGACGTGAAACCGCATTTTTAATGGAGATCCGAAAAGTGGTTCGTCGCTACCACCAGAGGGTTTTGTGAATTCAGAGCATCCTACTCATGTTTATCGCTGAAAAAGGCCCTATATGGTTTGAAGCAAGCTCCTAGAGCATGGTATGATCTGTTGTCAAAGTTTCTTCTATCTCTTGGATTGAAAGAAAGGCGCATTGATCCTACTTTGTTCACCGAGAAAGTCGTGCAAACACTTAATTCACGTTCAAATTTATGTTGATGATATTATTTTTGCCTCGACCACCCAATGGAATGTGATCGTTTTCTAATGAAATGGGTTCAAAATTTCAAATGTCAATGATGGGACAAATGTCATTTTCTTGGGATTACAAATTTCACAAAGTCCGGAGGCATTTTCATAAATCAATCTAAATATGCAACCGAGATCTTAAAGAAATTTGGATTTGATTCAAGTGACCTCGCTGACACTCCATGATTGATCGAACCAAACTAGATGAGGACCACTGTGGATCATGATCGACCAAAGCGAAATATCGTAGTATGATTGGATCCACGATGTACGCCATCGCTAGTAGACCGCACATCTTGTTATTTGCTTGCATGTGTGCTAGATACCGTGCTAAGCCTACTAAAAAGCACCTTGAAGTGGTTAAAGCGGGTCTTCGGTATCTCCAAGGAACCATCAATATGGGACTATGGTGCCGAAGGACACGGTATGTCACTAACGACCTATGCATATCTTGATCGTGCGGTTGTCAAGATACACGTCAAATGCGCCGGAGGTGCTCAATTTTTGGGTGATAAGCTTGTGAGTGGTCTTCAAAGAAGCAAATGAGTACTTCTATTTCCTCTACAGAGGCTGAATACATAGCCATGTCATCTTCTTGTGCTCAAATCTTATGGATGAGATCTCAATTATCCGACTATGGCTTTGAATTCAACAAAATCCTACTCAGACAGATAATAAAGTGCTATTGCTCTCTCATGCAACAACGCTCAACACTCAAGAGCAAAGCATATCGACATTCGACATCATTTCATCGTGAACAAGTGGAAAAAGGTGTGGTGGAACTCTATTTTGTGAGGTGCGAATACCGGTTAGCGAACATCTTCACCAAAGCTCTTTCAAGAAAGCGTTTTGAGTTTATTCTTCCACGACTTGGCTTGAAAAGCCTTCAACCGAAACACTCAAACGTCTTCGTGGAGGAAGGCGAGGAGTAAAAGGTTTCCTTCATCTATCTCTTGTATATATCTATTCGAAAAACAAAATACAAAATTATAAAACCCAGAAATCCATAAAAATCGAAAAATTGAAAAATCTTCAAAAATATTGTCAATTTGTTATGTTTTTCTCGGTTCCTCAATATCTACACGGTCTTTGTGTTGTCATTCGAAAAGAATGACACGGACTTAGATGTTGTTCGAACTCTTAAAAAAAAAAAAAAAAAAAAAATCATTTTTGGGAGAAAGAGAAACAATGGTTTATTGTCGATTCGAGCGAAGAAACCGCTTTTCAAAGAAAGAACAGAGCCATGATTTTCATGTTTTTCAATATTTGAGAATTTGTTTGAACATTCATCAAAACCTTCTTATCAACAAAATTCCATGCTCGATTCTATTATCAAGTTATCTCTCGAAAACAAATTGTTTTGAAAAATAACTCGGACTCTATTTTTGATAATCATCCGGACTTATTTGTCAAAATATCAATCTCTCAATCATCAACCTATGTCATTGATTGAGGGAGAATGATTTCAATTAAATTAAAAGTTATTTGGCATTAAATTGTTTTCAAAAGATATTCATGCATGTTTTATCAATGGAGTTTAAAGTCTTAAATCCGATCCTTATCGATTAAAAGCGCTTTCATGTCACAATTCTCCTTAAAGCTTTCAAAATCAATTTAAATCTATAAGAGATCACAAATCTCAAATGATTTGATAATTGTGATCGGGGAGAATGTGTGATTTAAATTGGTTTTAAAGCGATAATTCGATAAATGGTTTTATAAGGATGAACAAGCTCTCCTTCCCACATGTGACAAAGCGATTTCAAGGATTTCAAATTTTCTATGCACATGTTGAGGAGGAGCATCTATCTTAAACCTATGATTTGAAACGTGATCTATTATCTCAATGTGCAGGTTCCCTCTAGTATGTGCAAAACCCTTTTTCAAACCTAGAAGCACATATTGAGGGGGAGCAAAATCATGAAAATCTCATCCTTCCCCAAAATGCTTTATCTACTTGATTCGATTTGGGAAGTGATGTTGATATCTTTTAGAAAATGGTAATCAAAAGAAGTTAATTCTTCCTCTTGCCTCCGTGTGCAAAACGATTTCAAACATTTGATGCACATGTTGAGGGGGAGCACTTGTTCTAAAAATATCAAAAACAATTCGTGTACAAAATGTTTTGATAATATATCACAAGTATCTCGGATTGATTTTCAAATAGTTTTCAATTGGTTCAAATGGCGGATGAACAATACCAAATAGACCGACCAACCTTACTTTATGTATGGTGATATAAGGATGATAAGGTTAGGTATGTGTTCCCATGATCCGCCAGAGCAGGAAGGATCTACCTGGGACTATCCACTAGTTAGAGTAGAGTTCTTAGGTATGATTATAAAGGAGAAAATGAGATATGGGAAGAGTGCGGATCGAGGCGAGCTAGTATGGAATAAACCCAACAAGGTTCTAGCTATGAAGTCTCGTAGTAAGCAAGTGGTTGAAGAATTAAAAGAATTGAATGAAAAAGGTGAAAACAAATAGCCTCCATATATTCAACTTTAGGCGTAAACCGGGTTCAATTCATATACTACGATGGTAACATCGGTATTGAAGACAAGACGTCATGGACCCGGACGCACCGCACTTCAACTTTCCAAACCACTCAAGTTCCTCTTAAAGGACTTGTTTCATTCTCACGGGAACCGACATTATCTATCGACTTTCTCTTAGAGATTGTTGATATTGAAGAAGGAGACCTCTCCCTAGTCTCCAGACACGAGAACCAAAAATGCACTTATTGAGTCTAGAGCCACGAGATCATCAATTAATCTCATTAGGACACTTTCAATGAAGACTCTGCTTCACACAATGTGGAAAGAGAGATTATATCTTGAGTCCTACGCATTATCCTTGTGGTATTGCCGTAACATCCGAGTGATGTGTAAACATATTCACAATGAAGATGGAAAGCCTCTCGAGCCAACATCAATCAAGCTCTCGGTAGGTGGCATGTGAGATCCATTATATAGATCAACCATGTGACAACCGAATCGAACAATGGGGCGATTCAATCTCTTGAATCTATCCCGGTTCGAGTTATGGATTGACGGATACCTTTGAAAACCGGTCCTTGTGCTTAAAAACTCTTTTCTTTAGCACGTCGACCATGTACTAATTTTTCAAATCAAAAGGTGTTTTTATGATTGATAAGCGATTTTCAATAAAACCTTCGTTGTAATCGCAAAATAATTTCTATTGAGCAATACACGATTGTTTTTCAAATCTCTTTTCATCAATCGGTGGACTTAAAGTCGTTGGTTCACTCACTCGTGTTGTCTTCTTTGAGACGTTCGGTTTGAGAACGACAGAGCAACGCGAACCCCGTCAAGGAAATTCTTCGAATCTTACCCGATCACAAAAGATTTGTAATCGATCAACGGGAACCGCGGGCCGTGTACCTCAATTCAACGAAGTGATCAAAGACACTTTCGTGCACTTTATTGCTAATCGTCAGATTGTGTACACCCGACGCTTGCGGTGATCGTAATGAAGCGGTCAATCCATAGCCGCATGCTCACTCTACACATTCATCTCTTAAGATATCATGATTAGTGCATCAATGACTCGATATTTTCACTCCATGCTCGCTACGCCATCGCCAATATCATGAATCAACGAAAGCTTCCGCCACTCGATGAGAAGATATCATGATCCGAATGCGAGCATGTCGGTTCGAATGTCACAACATCACAAAATTCCAACACCACAATGGATGTCTCAGAGATTTTTGTTGGTGATGGTCTCAAAAGTCGGCTCAAATTTATTATCACGTGGATCAAGTAAAGACCTCCACCGAGTAACCAAACATGCAATGTGAAGAATCAATGACTACGAGCTTAGAGCAAAGTACTACATCAAGAATGCAAGAACAATTGTTAATGTAATATCCGTTTGTATTCAATGTAATTTTAGTACATGATTGAGGTGACCTCCATTGTGGGAGATTGTTAGGAATTAGAAATTCTGTGTATTAAAGAGTCGGTCACCTCAAGTATATGTAATCGTTAGAAAGCTCGTAGTCGTAGTTATTTCAAGCTAAGTAGTATTTAGTTAAGTAACATCGTGGAGGACGGACGGTCTTTACCCACCATATGCGATCCACACTCGTTGTGGCGTTTTATGTAAGACTATAAATACTCTACCTCCCAAGGTAGAGAGTCGAGCTCATAATAATATTTTCTTTCTCTCACTATAGTTCCCAACTCTCTTACTTTCTCTCACTAGAACTTTCTCTCTCTAACATACTTATACGCCTACTTTGATCATGGTTTAGAGTGTTTGTGAAACCAATATCCTACAAGACATCATGCTCCTTGTATTCATCGGCCTCATGCATGCGTTGCTAGAGAATCTCTTTCATGCTTGGGAGGTAGGAGATCTTTGAACCTTGCATGCGAGAGGAGCTTATTGCCCATTTAACTTGCTCTCTTTAACTTGTTCTTCGATATCATTCGTCACTTGATAATCGAAGTTGAGATTCTCGAGCTTTGACAGTCGTGTACCATGATGTCTGACTATGTTCAGCAAGTTATGCTTTTCCAGGGCTTCAATTCGTTTTAGAGCATCTTCCAGTTGCAGCTTTACCTTAGTGTTTGTAGGTGGTGGTGGTGGGAGTGCGGTTGTAATGATGGTTGTTGTTGTAGCCGAGGTTGTTGCGGGAGGTGGGATTTCAGTTGATGGTATTGTTGTTGAGGGAGTTGGTGTAGGAAATGACATTGGTGGAATTGTAGGTGAATCTTGTTGAATCGTGACTGAAACCATGGAGATGACCTCTTTCTCTTCCCTCGTCTTTTCAGCTTCAGCATCAGAGGGTCTGCCATCAATGAATTGGTTTCCATAGTTGAGATCAAGATCAAGATTCCGATCGGATGATTGTGGTTCGATGGAGTTGTTAGGTTCCTCCAGGCGAGTTTGGTCATTTGTTCTTTGCTTGAGGTTTTCCTGAATTTTGGGTAGGCGGTTTCCACAAAATCATCTGCAACGAAACCGCTATCTCGAGAAGCAACCTCCTTTTCTATACTTCCTAACCTAGACTCTTCAATGGTACCAGCTTCTGAGTGAGTCTTGGTCTTTTAAACATTACCGACCTTAGTGTATGTCTCATCTGTAATTCTAAATCATTCAAATCTACATTATCACCCTCAGTATCCTGAAATTCTAACTCAGTGTCACTAGACTCGACATTGAGTTCAGGATTTGGTAAATGTTCTCTTCACTCCACTTGACTTTTTAGCTTGTGATGTTTTGTGCTTCACTACGGAGGATGTATTGGCTTGTGGTTTTGTGAGTTGGAGAGAGATGGTCAATGATGTCTAAGCAACCGCTCAACTTCCTCGCGGTTCACCCTTACCTTCAACTTTTGGAAGGGAGTGACGTTTCCCAGATTCTAGTTCTTGTATGTCACACCCTTCCTCGGTCATCTTTCTGACTCCTCTTGTTCCAATAAACTAGCTTCAATGCCCTGTTGAAGGTTGATATCATCACTATCCTTGAGGGCTGGCTCGGTTCTTTGTTTCTTTGACCCTTTTCCCTTTCCCGTTCCACCTTTTCTCTTCTTCTTGCTTTGAGTAGATGAATCAAAGGTAGTAGACTTTTCTTGACGTTTCTTAGGAAGAGTGGCATAAGATGATTTGGAGGACTTGAATGAAGGTTTTGTTGATTTGGTTGAGGTAGGAGTTGATGATTAACCGGCGATAGACTTGGTCGCCTTGTTCAGATAATCTTGGAAGTAAGAGGCATTGAGAATATCATCAGTGATGAGAGCATATGGTATAGCCTTGCCAAAGATCTCTTGATTCGAACCTTTAGCTGTAAATTTGAGATATCCAAGAATATGCTCCGATGTGGCTAGGTGAAGTGCAGATTCGCTTCTTGGGTGGAATTGATGCTTGACCGAAGATGCTTGATGATAAGCTTGAGAATCGATGCTACGGATCACACGCTTATGCAATCGTTTTCTTACCTTTGACATTTTGTGCTATTTTTCCTTGTCACTAATGAAAGTGTTAATCAATTGTGTGAATTCCTCCCAAATTCTTTCAAAGATAGTCCATGTTGGCTTGATTCACAACTCCCATAAGATTTGCGATATTGGAGCCTTGGTCTCTCAAACCCGTAAGTCTTTCTAGTGAGGCACGGGTTGAGAATAATCGACCGCCTTCCATGGTGATACATTTCATTGGTGATTACCGCAGATATCTTGTTGACTACACACGATACCCAAAGTCATTGACAAACTTGATTAATTCATCCGTAGTTGATGGAGGGTGAAAGGGTTGTTTACATCCTCTAGTGTGATTTTTGGGCGCCCTCGGATGGTGTCCTTTCGAGAGTACATACTATGCTTCATCCGGTGACAGCAGTAACTGCTTGTGATCTTATCCCATTTAACCGTATCCCAAAAATGTTGAATATAGATTGAGGGAATTGTGGAGCATAAAGTAAGAGTAATCGAAAAAGTTAGTGTGCTTTAGGATATCCACCGCAATCTTGTAGATAAGATTTTATTGAGTTTTGTCCATATCTATGTAGCGTTTTTTCCCAATCGTAACCCAATCGGCATACGGAAGAATCTTCATCGGTGATGTGTGGGTGGTAGGATAGTGGCGTATTGGTTAACGGTGCATTGATGTCGACCATTGTATCTATGGGGCTTAATCTAAATCAAAGACAATAACCTAATCAAAACAATCAAAAGATGAAACTTAGGATCATGATGATAAGATGACAAGAATCTAATTCAGATAATGAACCTACACCACACCACATACCTAGAATGAATACACACAAGAATCACAGGGGACAAATCGCAATGAAGAGAATTAGAGAACGCAAGTATTGAGAGTATGACTTGTTTCGTAAAACCTTGACCGGTCAAAACGCAAAACCTTTTATACACCCATACTTAAGAATCAAAGAATGGAAACTTTGGCCCCTTAGTTAGAAAAATCGCAATACCACATTCATTAGTTTCATGGATTGGCAGATTTGGCCCTTCAACTTGACAAAATGCAGTCTCATATTCAATTAAAGTTTCATGAATTGACAAATTTGGCCCCTCATACTTACAAAGGTTTATATTTATCTAGTTTGGACCCTTACTTATCAAATTCGAACACAAACATGACAGGCCACAAATAAATATGAAAATCTAGGAATCGCTTAGTGATAGCAATCAAGATCCTAAATTTAACACATAATCAACACATGAGACCATATCGGATTAGATGCAAGATTGATACCCCATCAAGTATGAAGGGTCAGGATAGAGTTCAATGAGTTGAAGCAGCTTGACTGATATTCATAAATTTTGAAAATTACTCTCCCCCTCAATCAATGACCCATGATCAATTAAAGCAAATGTAGTCATTGATTGAGTATGAAAAATTTATGCACACTTGAGTCCAATTGATTTAGACACACTTTTGCAACCTCGTGAAAAACAAATACTTTTCTGATAAATCTTTTACGGAAAAATATTTGTATAGGCATGTTTTGAAATACACATATGAACTTCTGCTCGAACTTCATCTAAAGACCCGTGTCATTATTGAATGACATTTCTAGGACCGTAGATGTTATCGATACCAGAAGACATGCCTTGGAAACTATTTTTGGTATTTTAGTTTTTCAAATTTTTATGGATTTTTAATGATTAAGATATGTACAATGTGGAAAAATGTGTAGAGTATACCAGTGGTGAATATACTCTCAAATGAGGTTTGTTAAAGCACGAGTCCTGAGCAGAAGTGTTCAGGAATCATAGTACATGCACATCAATTCGACATTTCGAGACTCCTAAACCAGAGGCTTCGTTCTTTAGCCACCCGAGACTATGAGTCTTTTCTTTATAGAATTGATCAATGTACCTGCAATAGAGTGAGGAACACTTGCACTAACATCACAAGTATGTTTGCATTTATGTGGGTTAGCAACAACAATATCCAGACTCTTAGGAATTTCACAATCAACCTTGGTGTTGCCATCGGTGGTCAATTTGCTGGTAGGAATCCATATGAGTCCAACATTCTTAAAATTCTACCAGTTGGTATCCACTTAAGGCAAGATCTAGGAGTGTTTGACTTCTTAGGCACAGTGGAAGATGTATCCTTATTCCTAGTTTCTGAGGCTTTATCATTAAGTGTTTTTCTAGGAGAGGGATTAGTTTTATGAGAGTTCTTCTATGCACTAGAGGACTTTTTCTTATTCCTAGTCTTAGAAGGTTGAACCTTAACCTGAGCATTTTCTTTCGCTTTCTTGGGATTAGCTTGTGAAGTGATTGGTTTTGACAAAACTTCAATCTCATCAACTTGGGAGGCAAACCTTGTTTTTAAAGATTTTGTTCGTTCATATATAAACGCAGTCGGTTGTCTAACAACAGACCGGTTCCTATTGGGATGTAAAACTGGCTTCCCTAAGATTGATGGTTTTGTAAACTTGGTGTTTATACTTTTCCCTACAGTTTTTCTAAGCTCGTTTTTAAGGCTACTATTGTGAAACTCTTATCCTGAAGTTGAGCTTTGAATTCTTCAATTTGACCATCAAAGATGTTGTTTGTTCTAAAGTTTAGACATAATTTCTTTTATTGAGTCATCTAGATTCTTTTGATACCTTTTCAAAGATTCATTTTCCTTGAGTAATATAGCCACACAGATTGACAGTTCATTGTTTCTTGTCTTAATTGCATTACTGTCATGACTAAACTAATTTTCTCATTCATATCAGAGATATGTTTCTTCAGGTTGTTGATTGTCGAGTTTTTGGCTTGAAGCTGAGCTTTTAACTCGTTAATTTCAACAAATTCACGAAATTCAGGTAATTCCGGATTAGTGCATGGTTTCTTAGTTTGTAAACTTTCTTCCTTTCTTTGTATTTCAATTTCAAGTGAAATGCAATGTTTTTCAAGTTTTGAGAATTTGTTTGAAAGTTCATTAAAAGCTACTTTATCAACCATGTCATTTGTTTTGAAATGATTAGTCTCAACTTCAGCCAAAGAACGTAATTCAGTATCAAGTTCAGCACCAAGATCAATTCGTACAAGTATATTAGCAGATGCATCATGTTGAATGGTTAAGAGTACCTCGGCACCTGACACCTGTTCATGTATCGGTCTGATAGTTGCATCCACATCTTGTGTGACAGGAGTCACTAAACAGCTAGTAGTATCAATCTTATCTGTCTCTGAACCTTCGAATTCAGCAACACCTGATCCTTCAACCGATACATTACCCGACTCAACACTACTATCTCTCAATTGCACCCGACACTCATTCACTTTGTCATTATACTGTGCTCTTTCCTCAATGTACTCTTTAACATTATCCATGAGTTGGATTAATCTTTCTCTGAACACATCAGCTTCCATTTCTGTGTGACTCAATCGTCATATGAATCCCAAGTGTTTTCACCATTGAAGAATGACTGCAATTGTTTGTCAATCACCTGAAGTGCAGCTTTAGATCCGGCTTCTTGAAGTGTTTCTCTGTCAAGTTGTTGTTCAAGTTGTCCTATGTTCAAGAACAATGTGCCCGTGAATGTTGATACATCTTGACGGAAAATTTCATTAAATGCTCGTTCGAATCCTATTGTGAATCTATTTTCAGTTAGAAGTACTGAGAGGTGTGAATGAAGTTGTCGAAAAGGTTCAAATGCTACTCTCCTTTGCATGAACATGTTGTTGATGTGATTGGTGCACTTCTCTTTCTTTTCGAATCCGAGAACGAAGATCTCACATTATCATTGGTTGATTCAATCATGTTAACCGCTTAGTATAGTTAAGACTCTTATGGTTGTCAACAACATCGTACAATTTAAGTACTTCAGATATCACTGAATCAGGAGTGTAGAACATGATGTTGATGTTAAGTTGGATGTGTTATGATAACAGTTGGATCGATTCAATGATTAGTGATTGTATGTTAAAAGGGATACTGGAATGTTTGGATTAGGTGAATTGTTGTTTAATTGTGATTTGGTAACGTTTGAATCAAATTACGGTCAAATAAAATTTTGGGCGGTGTCTCTAGACAAAACTCAAAAGTTGTCTTCAAATAGCACAAATCGCAACCCTTCAAATCATGAGACTCTCAAATCGCGGTTGTAGTCAAACCGAGAAAACCAAAAGCGCAACCTTCAGAAACGCCAATTTCGAATCGCAAACTTGACAAAACGAGAGACAAATCGCAAGACACCCAAATGCAACTTGTCAAGTCTCAGGAGACAAATCGCAGAATGCTCAAAACGCAACTATCAAAATGCAGTCAGCACAAATCGCAACACTTGACAAAACGCAGGGACAAATCGCAGCAGAACCAGACAAACCGCAAGTCACTATCAATCAGGTACAAGTGTCACAATCGTCCTTTTTGTCCTTTAGCTAGCTGTCAAAACGTAATCTTTGTCCTTTGCTAACAAATCGCAACCCGATAATAATATAATAATCAAATCGCAACACCAACCCAGACAAATCGCAGCAAAAATCAGACAAAACGCAACGATGAACAGTATCCGAGAGACAAATCGCAGGGAAGAATAAAGTAACTTTTTCACCTAAAACCACCTAAAATTCACCCTTTGAACGTTTTTGTTTGGTTTCTTTTGCACAACTTGATCCTAGAAGGTGATAACTACTCTAAAAACACTTACTTTAACACCACAAACGTGAGAATCAAATGAAGCCAAGCGTAAGACCAAAAACCTTCCAAAACCAACTTTTCAATCTAAAACAACCAAGAAAACGCACATACAACCTAGCTAATCAAACTATGGGCTCTGATACCAATTTTTAGATAATTGATATCATAACACACAATAAAATAGTTATGTGATTCGTGGGTTTAGAGAAAGAGGGAGATGAGAGAATGATATGTTTAGAGAGAGAAACAAAATATGTAAGATTAGATTCAAGTGAACATCCAACCCTCTCCCTTGTAGGGAGAGGGCTATTTATACATGGTTCTTACGCCTCCTTGAGTGTGGATCGCATATGGGTAAATAGTTAAAGAACCGTCTTTCTTCCACGGTGTTGCTTACACTAATCTATAACTACTAAATAACGTTAAGTCTACGAGCTAACATATGCTAAATTATAGTTGGGTTGACCGACACTTCTACATGGATTTACTAAATCCTAACATTCGTTGATATTTCTCTCTTCTATATTCGCACTATCCTTTTTAAGGTACTCCTTATTTGATTTGCACAAATTCTTGTACAAACATGTAAAATAATATGAAAATATGTACAACAATATGATACTTGAATTGACGTGTATCAATCAAAACCAAATGTGTAAATGAGTTTCTATTATTATTATTATTATTATTATTATTATTATTATTATTATTATTATTATTATTATTATTATTATTATTATTATAAAGCATCACTTTATTAAAAGCTACATAAGGATTCTGAAATTGGTGGGAATAGAAACCAACCCACCCCACACTTCTATGCCCAAGAAACCAAATCCTATTAAAAATGTGAAGAAGAAAGACGCGCTCCAATGTCTTCATTATTATTATTATTATTATTATTATTATTATTATTATTATTATTATTATTATTATTATTTATTTTATTTTATTTTTACTTTTTTATTATAAATCACACTTTTATTAAAAACTCATAGGATTACAAAAGATTAGTGGGGAGCCTCAAACCAACCGAGTTTGAGCCTCTAGTAATGGTAAAACCAATCCTATTAAAGATATGAATCACGACGCTGCGGCAATGTCACGAATCATCGAGAAAGCGTCGAATATTCTTGAGTAAGGTGATCGCATCTTTCTCAAGTTCTCCAAAAGAGGAAAAAGAAGGGAGAAACCCATACCCAATATCCGCACATTTGGCATCGT
>CM040239.1:70269680-70483099 GCA_022545495.1 Chrysanthemum lavandulifolium | reverse complement strand
GACAACATGGAATTAACCATCTCCTTCAAGACCGCTTTTCCTTTCGTAAATACCATTTTGCCGAGGAGTATAAGGGCGGCCGTTTCATGGATTATTCCAACAGACCGAAAGTACCGAGTATCCATGTACTCACCTCCCTATCGGCCCTTAATCTTTTGATCAAAGACCCAAGTTTTAATTCAACTTCGCTTTAAACACTTTGAATTTATCTAATGCTTCATCCTTGGTATCTAATGATAAACATAACAAAATCTAGAAGCATCATCAATAAATGTCACAGTACTTTTATTTCCCAAAGAAGGAGTGGCATGCAAATCACATGTGTCACCGTGAATAAGCTCCAAGATCTTAGTCTCACGACTAACACCCCGAAAGGGTTTCTTGGTTATCTTGGTCAACATGCAAGTTTTACACTTTTCGCCTATGTCAAAAGGTGGATTAAACCATCCCTAGACATATCTTGCATCCTTTTATAGTGAACATGGCCAAGTCTAGCATGCCAAAGGGTAGAGTCACCGTCATATGTGGTCACAAAAGTCAAATAACACTATCATGGTAACATTAAGCCCTAATATTTGATTACATAAATAACCAAAACCAATAAAAATACCATTTTAGAAAGAACAAATTTATCGATTCAATAACTTGTTTATATCCATGATTATTCAAAACACTACTTGAAACCAAGTTCTTCCTTATATCGTGAACATGAATAACATTAAACAAAGTTACAATCTTTCCAACTAAACCTAAGATCTACACAACCATGACCATGCACCAAGGTCGTTGACTCATTTCCCATGTGAAGAATAGAACCATCATTCAAGGACTCATAAGTCTTGAACCGCCTTCTATCTTTGCACACATAAACCGATGCACCGAGTCAACCCACTGCAACATCATCATCCCGCACATAATTAGATTCAGATACATATGTAACATAATAAATAAAAGACTTATTAAACATATTCTCACCTTTCAATGAGTTGGAAGAACCACCACTCCCCGAACCATTAGTGCATGATCCATTGGCTTTACCACCAACTTTAACACCTTTGCCCCTTTTAATGTGACCCGCCTTGCCACATTTCCAACAAGTAGGAGTTGCCTTCTTGTTTGGATCGCGCCTTGTGTTATCATGATATTTATGCTGCCTTTGTTGTCATTGTACCGGTGGAGTTATTATGCTCCACCATATTGACAACGGATGCACCAAGAGCATTGCTACTTTTGGCTTGTCATTATCCCGCACTTGAGAGATTCCTCAATTCGCAGATGACCGCCTAACTCAACGAGAGTTAATTCCTCTTCTTATGTTTCAAGGTATGCTTGAAATCTTTCCAAGAAGGAGGAAGTTTATCAATAACACAAGAGACTTGAATAGCCTCATCCATGTGCATATTGTGTTGTGTAAACCTTCCAGTATTCCAAGAAGTTCATTGTATTGTTCCATGACCGGTCTTGAATCACCATTTTGTAATTTGTGAAATTACTTACAAGAAACTTCTTACTTGATGCATCCTCACCATATATTCGCATCCAAGGAATCCTACAGCTTTTTGAAGATTCAAAGTTCGATAAATATCAAACAGATAATCGTACATACCATCTGTAATAAGACCTCTGATATGTAGTCATCATTCTCCCACTTGCTTCTCCTTCCGATCCGCTTCAACCGTAGCATCATCCCCATCATCGTGAATTGGAGTGGTCAAGACATAAACCACACTCATGCTTGACAAAGAAGAAGTGCATCTTCTTCTACCACCTCCTAAAGTCCACCCCTTCAAACTTATCAAGCTTAGCAAAGTTTGAAGCCATGTGTTTCATTGCGAAGAAGATCCATTGATTATCACAAAATAGTTTACTTTGATTGTTGGTGTCGTGAGCCCAAGAGGTGGTTAGATAATCAACTTCACCGAAACAAGCAAACGGTCACAAGAATAAATACCACTTGTAGTTACCGGACATCACTTGAATCGTAGTGATCACTTTCCAAAGTAAACTATTCGACCCTAATGCCCGGTTACATGAATATCTACTGGGATAAGACCAAATGCGCTATGGAATTAGGCACAATTCTATAACCCTTACACTAATAAGTGTTAATGGTTTTTATGTATATCCTTCATGCATAATCAGATCTCCTATTTATAGGAGTTTACTCTAAGCTAATCAAATGGAATTATGAGTATTAATCGCCCATTAATAGCCTCATAATTATCCCCATTATAGCCGTTAGTGGTTACATGACCAATTAAACGCGGTCATTAAGCAGCTTGAAACCGCCACTTGAATAGGTCAAAACCGCTATAAGCAAGACTTTCATAAGTACTTCATAGTGCTATCAGCGGATACACTCGCTCTGGAATCCACAAGCTCAGTGAAACACAAGCTTCGTGGAAACACTACTTATCGCTGGAAACACCGCCATCGTTGGAAACCACAAGCAAGATTTTCACAAGCGATTTTCCACAAGTAGTATTTTCTACTAGCACTACCAATACAAACCACTACAAGAGTCGTGGTGTTCATGGACCTTATGGGTGTACACTCTGCACCTCCTAACCCATTACAAGGTGTGAACTAATCCCACAAGTGCACTAAATTTTCCAACACTAAATATACTATATCATATGTTAGATCCAAGATGTTCAATACACTACCACATTTACCGCTTCCCATCGTCGCTTTTCCCTACGACAATTGTCACCGGGAATCCGCACTAAACGACAAAAATATATACTACGTGGTACTAATTCTCGAGAAAAGTCACTAAATTATTGAGATTTTTCCGACATGTCGCCGGGATTCAACGATTATATTTTGACCCAATATTTCTTTAGAAACGTGGCGGAATTTTTCCCGCTTGCTTTCGCGACATGTCGCCGATCTATTTGTTTATTTAAAAATTCGTAGTTAGTGTTAATCTATCTTAACGTGACGTGGACAAGAGTTTCCCCAGCGACATGTCGCCGGGGATAACGTGTTGGGCTTTAAGTTATGCAACTGGGCTTATATTTTGAGATAACTGTTTTTATTGGACATTTTCCCCAGCGACATGTCGTCGGGGATTCTCTTTGAGTTCTTTGACTTTAACAAAAACATGGCGCCAAGAATTCCCACCAAAAACATGGCGCCAAAACTTCCCACCAAAAGCTAACAGATCTGCTTTATATATCACAAAATCTACCGATCTTATCCTCAAACCACTCAACCTTGAGATCTTATCCCACCAAAATCTAATAGATCTTATCCTCAAAACCACTCAACCTCACAACCTCTTATCTTCACACAAATTTCAAAACCCGAGATGGAGCAATTTAATCCTTTTATGTATTCTTGTGGAGCAACAAATATAAAATTAAGAACATCACATAGAGATTATTCATCCGGACGACAATATTATTCATGTCCTCTATCAAAGGTGAACAATCATACATTTCTATTTATGTAAATATACAAATAATTGGGTTGTAATCTCTTATAATTTTCTTCTTATGTAACAAATTTAAAAAGATAATGGGTGCGGATATTTTATGTGGAAGGATGCATTTGATTTAGTACTTAAGAACAATCTTTGCACCAATAGAGTGCTCGAGTGCCATGAAAAGATCTTAGGATAAGCTTGTTGAAACACAAAAACATGTGCTAGAGACAAGAATAAGGGTGCTGAGGCCAAACTTGAAATGGCAACGATTCCCGACGACCACGCATGTCACCGGATGCATTACTTGCGAAATGTTAGTGACATGGAAAATCTTCGTATGTAGTAATAGTAGTAGTAGTTGTTGTTGTTGTTGTTGTTGTTGTTGTTGTTGTTGTTGTTGTTGTTGTTGTTGTTGTTGTTGTTGTTGTTGTTGTTGTTGTTGTTGTTGTTGTTGTTCTTGTTGTTGCTAATCAAAGTAGTAGTTGTTCTTGTAGTCGTTGTTGTTGTTGTTGTTGTTGTTGTTCTTGTTGTTGCTATACTTGGTCGCTTAACATGATACGATACCAATGCACCTATACTTGGTCGCTTAACATGATACGATACCAATAGCACATATACCGCCGCTTAACATGATACGATACCAATACCACATATACCGCCGCTTAACATGATACGTATACCAATACCACATATACCGCCATTTAACATGATACGATAATGTGTAACCATAACATACCGACTCATCCGCTGAACGCCTAATGTAACCATAACATACCGACTCATCCGCTGAACGCCTAATGTGTAACCATAACATATCGACTCATCCGTTGAGCGTCTAATGTGTAACCATAACATACCGACTCATCCGTTGAGCGTCTAATGTGTAACCATAACATACCGACTCATCCGTTGAGCGTCTAATGTGTAACCATAACATACCGACTCATCCGTTGAGCGTCTAATGTGTAACCATAACATACCGACTCATCCGTTGAGCGTCTAATGTGTAACCATAACATACCGACTCATCCGTTGAGCGTCTAATGTGTAACCATAACATATCGACTCATCCGTTGAGCGTCTAATGTAACCATAACATACCGACTCATCCGTTGAACATCTAATGTGTAACCATAACATATCGACTCATCCGTTGAACTTCTAATGTGTAACCATAACATACCGACTCATCCGTTGAGCGTCCTAATGTAACCATAACATACCGACTCATCCGTTGAGCGTCTAATGTGTAACCATAACGAGGCCCGACCTATATATTCGCATATTTGGTTGGTTTGTCACTTGCTTGTAGCCTTGTAGCCTTGAAGCGTTTAAATGTCGCGAAAAAGAGGAAACCATTAAAACTTACGGTATAGCGGTGGGTGGTTTTTTGTAGTGTGCAAGTTGTTATGTGCAAGGAGGAAGAGATAGATATACGGGTGTGTGCTGGTGTAATGTGAAGCGTGACAACCCTAATAAAAAGGAGCAAAGGTTTCGTTAAACAATTTCTTAGCAATATATATTGCTTGTAGCATTGATTTTTTTATCGCTAAACATCTAGTTTCGTTGTGTAAAAAATATATCTAGGTTTCCCAGTGACATGTCATGGGGATTATATTGACCGTTGACTTTAACGTAACAACATATGTAATTATTTTAACGAAAAAAAAATTAAATTGATTTTCCCGGCGACATGTCGGCAGATCTCTCATACAAAATTTTCGTTATCGCGCCAATTCGCTAGCGACAAAAATATAGCTTTCCCACGACATGTCGTAGGGGATTGTCGTAGAGAAAAACTTTATGATAAAGTAGATCTGGTTTCCTTCTTCCTTGCGAGAAAGCGAAAAAAAAATCTCATCCTCCCTTGGCCATTTTGCGACAATTGAGCATCCACCATCACGCGACCGCATCCACCATCACCACCACCACCGCATCCACATCACCACCACCGTTACGGTTTGTTTTACAAATTTGAAATGTTATTCAAATATAGTTAATTATAATATGATTTTTGCAGATTATTATTGTTGTAAGATGTTGTTAATTAGAAAAGTTAAGTTATTTTTTTTTTTTTGGTTTTGGCGTTAGGCGGAGGAGCAAGAAGAAGGAGGTAGAGGTATGTAATAATTTTTTCTCCTTTTGGTATCCCGGGTGACATGTCATTGGGAATGTTTATTGTTTAAATTTTGTTGGTTTATAGTTATTATTAGTTGAATTGCCTTGAAATGTGCTCGTTTATAATTATAATAATTAGTTGTCAATGATAAAATTTTGTTCATATAAGCCGTTTGTTTTCTTTGTGTTATTACCTTAAAACTTTGTTGATATGAGCCGTTTGAACCCTTTAGGAATGTTTTAGGTTTTAGTGATTAATTTTGGAAAATCCCGTCTAAAATTAATCATCCTATAGAAACCGTCGAAATTAATTTATTAGAAATTAATTTAGGAAGAATCAATTTGGGGCCGCTTTTTGAATGTTTTGTCTCATTTAGGATATGAATGCGTATAATTGGTTTACTATTTGAGATGATTTCGTGATGTTCTCCTTTACTCCTATGAATATGTCTTTAAACACATATTTGGGGGTTGAGGGAAATCTTTGAGCCCTAATAACTAATAAATCGATTATCTCGTATTCATCATATGAACAAATCATTCAAAAGTGGATTAGGTTGCCTTCCATAGTTGCACTAGGTGAACAAAACATCTGGTATTCCTCGTTTGAATGTGTTTAATTAAGTTGCATATAATAACTAAATGTATCGTTAAAAGCGCGGTTATGGTATTCGATGATAAGACTTGGGCGGTTTTACGTCATGAACCATTATTTATTCGGTCTTGAAAAATTAAGTAATCATTGCAAGTCGTTAGTGAATAGTCTTAGGAAAATAAGATGTCCATGCAGTCTTGTCGAAATATATTATGGGTACACATCAAACACCTTTCAAACCACATTATGAGAGAATGGTGGGACCCACGTTATAAAATATGGGTGGAACACGGTGACCCAGCTCCCTATGCCACGCCAGGTAATAGATAACATAAGACGACCTCGATGGGTGACATGGCGGCGTTAATTAATGATTTTAGCTATATTCCTCCGAATAATGAACACAATGAACCAACTCAAGGAGATATTGGTGAGACAAATGTGAACCGACTCAAGCTACCGTAACGGTTTGAAGAGTTATATGCCGATTGCTAACGGTACATGCCCGGTTGTGACAATGTGACTCGATTAGACTTTATGGCAAAGTTTACCTATTTTAAGGCTAAAGGTAGATTGGTGATTCTATATTTCTTGAAATGTTAGAGTTTTTACAAAATGTATTTCCCATCGATAAAGTTCAGCTCCACCATCATACTATTCAATAAAGAAGACATTTAAAGCGATTGGGTTAGGGTGCAGTGATACATGCTTGTGAACACGATTCTGCTTATTCGAGAGACAAGCACAAAGATTTGGATTTTTGTCCGATTCATGTCACGAGTAGATGGAAAAGGCGGTAACACGCAGGGAAGAAAGTTCCTAGAAGGTGTTGCCTTACTTTCGATCATTCCTAAACTACTAACGTTTGTACAAGTCTAGTCATGCTGCCAAAGGATATGATTTGGCATACTCTTTGGAAAGTGTCACGGAGCCGGTAGATGCAACACCGGTTGATGGTGGAGCATGGAAGAAATTTGACACAAAGTATCCGATTTTGCAAAAGAACCAAGAAATGTTCGACTAGGGTTGGTGGCGATGGTTTCAATCCGTTTGGCAACCTTAGTCGAACCTACAACATGTGGCGGGTGATATTGACAACATACAATACGCCTCAGTGGTTATGTATGAAAAGAGTTCTTTTATGCTAACGTTGTTAATTCTGGTCCTAAATCCGGGCAAGGACATTGATGTTTACTTGAGGCCTTTGATTGAGGACTGAAGGATTTATGGGACAAGAAAGGTGTCGAGACTATAGGCGTTTCCTCGGGGCGGAAGTTCAATATGAGGCGATGGTTTATGGACCATCAATGATTTTCTGCTTTCAAGTAGTTTATGCAGGTGGAGTGGGCAGGTTACAAGGCATGCCCTACATGTAATAAAGACACTCCATCATTCGTGTGTTAAGCAAAGCGGCTTATTTTGGCCGAGAAGATTCTCAACGACCTATAAATGGGCGTTCACTTGAATTCAATGGCAGAAACCGATCGATTGCAAAACCATTAATTGGTGTGTTCCTTTTTAAGCAAATATGCTCTGCAACTTTGATGGAGGATGACATGTTGAAAGCTTCGGATCAAGGTGGTCGATATTACGTGCGAGCTTGGCTCATATATCCTCCTGCTTTCTTTGACATTATGGTTCACTTGGTTATCCATTTACCTATAGAGGCTCTTGAAGGCGGGCCTATTCGCCCCGGTGGATGTATCCATTTGAAAGATACATGAAGAAGCTAAAGGTTATGTTACTTAATAAAGCTAAGCGGAAGGTTCGATTGCGGAGGGTTATGTTCTTTGAAGAAGCATTGACATTCGATTCTCATTATTTTGGGATGTTACCACGAAATTTAATCGTCCGACCGTAATGTGGACCCCTCCCCAACGTCGATTCAGGTGTTTGATCGGTATGTAAACCGATTGGTTCTGATCATTGTTAGGTTTGATGCCCGAAGTTGAAAAAGTGAAATGGTATGTACTTCGCATGATCTGAGATCGACATGTACGGTCCCGGTTCAAAGTGCAGCGTTTTTTATTTTGAAACTTCTTTTCTTAACTTATCATTTCGACGACTTATTCTAATACCATGAGCGTTTTCGGTTTATTTCCTAACAAAGACATGCAAGAAGAATTCCCATTGGTTTGGGTGTGGCGTAAACAAGACTTATTTTGTCTATTAGCGTAAAAATAACAATATCATATATTGTGTTCTCTATCTAGCTAATCTGTCTTCTTCCTTAGATCCGTCAGCGTCACATAGACAATGACCAAGACTCGAGAGGTTAGCACAACCGGTGAGTTATTCGCTTTGGCTAATGGACCATCATGGACTCCAATCTCGATAAACTCTTGCGTAGTCAGCGGTTGAGGTATGTCGTGCACAACCGTGATGAGCGTCGCACAACTCAAAACAATGACATTTGTTCGCTGGCCGTGACGAGAAATGTATTATGGTCGGCTTCAAGAAATCCTCGAGTTTAAGTATTTGTTGTTCAAAGTTGCGTTGTTAGAGTTAAGTGGTTCGACACTAGCAACAAAGGACGTAAAAGTCAAAAACTTGTCTTTAGAAACAACATGACACAAATAAATCATTGCGAGGCTTGAGGCATTTAAAGATGACCAATACATTCTCGTAACACAAGTCAAACAAGTCTTCTACCTTGAAGATAAGACCAAACCCCAGGAAGGTAGTCGAACATGTTAATCATAAAAGTTTTCGACGGGGGGTGTCATCGTGGTAGGGGCGATCCACGATATTATACATTTCGACAACTCATCGATCTCCCACTTTCTACTAGTTTGAATGACTTGGATAATGCGACCTTGCATATAGATGGTCAATCAACGGTGGTTGATGCACCACCGGATATCATTGATGTTCTGGCGAAGGCGATGATATTATTGCGATGAAGGCATTCTTCCTCATGATTTATGATTCGATGTTGAAGCCCTCATCAATGTTGATGATGATGGTGTTGAAAAGTTTATTCTAGTGAAGAAGAAGATTGATCTTGAGTTGTAACTTGCAAAATACACTTATATATTTAAATGAATGAATGAAATTGTTGTGGATTGTTTAAATGTATATATTTATTTGGATGTGTATGTATTTGGATGTGTGCATGCTTATATTATTTGTTCATGAATTTCTATATCTTATACTAATTGTACTTGTCTGAGATGTCGTCGTGAGATGTTGCGGTCCCAGGCCCATGACGGTGGCGGTGAGGATCGTCCCACTCCAGACCAGCGTACCCGTGAGTTCTTTGGGGAGCTTCATTAACCGGTAGGAATTTACGGATTATTGTAATACAAGCATAAATTTGATACATATATTGAACTTGCTTGCCTTGAATTTTATGACTTTATCACTAACTTGATTTTGCGGCAAAGGTAGCGAAATCCCAATTTGGGCGGCGGGGGCGGGCGGGTGAATACCATGACAAGACCGGAACCTTCGGAGAAGGCAATCGCGAGAAGAAAAGGTCTCGTCTCGATCAATTTTGATCGGGTGACAAACAAACCCTAAACCCTCTCGGCCCCGTGCGGCTCATTGGTCTAACTACATCGGGAGGTCGTTAGGAGTGTCTTGTTTACTACTTCTTTGGGAGAAGGTCCCGAAGGAAAGAAGGCGGCAATCATTTCGAGATATTGGGGTCGATTATCCTTTATGTTTATTTCATTATCGTGTTCATTTATTTAATTGTGTATATTTATCTAAATTAAACATTTATTTATATCATATAAATAAATAAATGAATTAAATAAATATATAAATTATATCTCTAACTGTTTTCGTTTTGTTGTATATGATTACGAGACCTGTTTGACCTCGGGCCTTTGTGGAATCCTCCGGCACGAGATCTCTGAAGGCATAAACTCGCGCTTGCAAAAGCCTACAATACAAACAAGGCTTCTTTCAAGGCCAAGCATTGGAAGGTAGACCCCACCATCGGGAATTACGATGTGGAGCGATCAGATGGGCGTCGAGGAGATTCTGGGGTTGATTGGGATGAGTACATTAAGTTTGGAATGATCCCAAGAACCTTGCTCGACATTCCTCAAATCGGCTAAGCCGCAAAGAGCAAGGTCATATCTCGGCGGGGATCCCGTCATTTATCTATTCGAGATGATATGGTAATAAACATTATAATTATTTTACAAGCATATATACATATATATATATATATATATATATATATATATATATATATATATATATATATCGATTATCACGCTTTGGTGTGTTGTGATTTATCGTTTTAAAATTATTCATCTTATATGCGTGTGTATATACGAGGCGGGGCCTCGAGACACTTTCGAGTACCCGTCACTCATCGACACTTTTGGCGAACACATCACTGTTGGTGGGGTATTTCCTAACGATGAGGACCGTCGGATATATGTAAGTTTTGTTTCAAAACACACTTTAATGAATGTCGAAATAATGTAACAACCGACTAATATATTTACTATCTTGTGTTTTTGTCACTACATAGGGCGAGATGAAAAGGCTTGAGGCTCTGGGTCGGTGACACGGAGGATCAAATCAATGCGTTGGCAGAGGGGTAAGCATTGGGCATATTCCGGTGTGGGTCGGGTATTGCCATCACGGGCCACATCGTGCCAAGTATGCCCGCCCAAACAAGTCGCTCAGGCGTGAGCGGAAAGGTAGACTTTATGATGAGTCTCTTGAGCGGCAGCGGAATGCGGATATGTTTAGGGAGTTTGAGTCGGGTGGTGCTAAGCGGGAGTGGCGGGTGTGGTGATGGCAGGAGAATGGCGGTGATGAGGATAACTGACGAGAGGTAGTTGTGTTATATATTATTAGTATGCTACATTGGTACTTTAGGTAGTTGTGTTATATATTATTAGTATGCTACATTGGTACTTTAGGTAGTTGTGTTATATATTATTAGGTTCATCTTGGCGACATTTAAACACTTGTTTCCTATCTATCAATGCATATTGACTTTTAAGTCGTGTTTATGTAAAAGTTGTGATCTATTTGTATTGCGTTGATCCGTTATATTGTATTAGTGTTTTGGTACAAGTTGTGGTGAGTCTATCTGAGGTTTTGAGTGCGGAGTTTATTTGGTAGATTTTTCGGAAAATTAGGGAAAAATCTGGAAATCACTTGCGATCGGTTGTATTTAAAAAAATCTGAGACCTTTCCCACTAGCGTTGACAAGTCGGCGAAAGCCTTGATTTCCCGTGACATGTCATGCGGGGATAGTGTCTCACTCGTTGACTTGTCAACAAATAACCATAATATTCGGTGACATGTCGTGGGGATAAGTAAATATTATCGTTAGCGTTAATTAGGCGTGTTAATCATTTAGCAATCCGTGATTCCCAATGACATGTCGTGGGGATAATATGCCACCGTGGCACTGCTTCTTTGACTGAAAATTGAGTGGGACCCACGTCGTCGCCGGGGATTGTCGTTGGGGATACAATCCCTTACGAGACTTCCCCAGCGACGATTCTCCAGCGACATGTCACTGGGAAAAGGTTTCCCCAGCGACATGTCGCTTGGGAAAGTCCCCAAATGTCGCTGGGGTAGCCGGTCAACGTTGTAGTGATAGTTTGATTAAAAACAACACGCAAAAAGTACATAATATATAAACTGGTATGTGTTGGGATTAATGAATCTAAGTTAACCATTAACTACAAGTACGCAGCGAATAATGGATTTAGTTAATGCAATTACAATTAACACGTATAATAAACAAAACAAAGGTAAAAGGGAAACAAGAAAACTAACCCTCGTAGTCACAAGTTAATAACAAGAAACTATGTAATCAATGTGATCACCTCTCTGAATGCTCACACAAACACGTTAAACCGAATCGCCCGATAAGCTAGTCGTATCGGGTTTACCCAACAAAAAGTGTCTAAGCTCAAACCCTCGAACCAAACAAACACAACTGCTGCGCTATATAGAGATCCGAAACAACCCGAGATCTAAAATCCCTTTGTCCGATATCGGATAAAGTGAACCCACACACTTCTTGGCTGCTCTTTTCGACCAGAAACACCGAAAACAATAACTACAAACCTAGATCACACTTGAATCGATTGATGCAAGTTAGGGTTTCAACGAACAATTAAACCCTAGATCGGATTAGGGTTTCGATTTCTTTGTGAAAAGTGGAGAATGGATTGGTGGTACTTTGCTAAGAATAATGGTGTATTAGTCGTGAGGAATATGAGCTAGGGTAAGGGATTATATAGCCTTGAAACCCTAACAAACATGGGCTTTAAACTTGGTCACCAAGTTAACCCACACCATATTTCTTTCACAATTCCTAGGCGAAACCCACCCAAACACTCCTCCATGGACCGGCCAACTAGGCTTGGTGTAAGTGGAATTCAGTCTAGTTCATCTCGGGTCAAAACGGGTCAAACTTGATCTTGAACGTGAACGTGCTCTATTGTTCATCGTGTGTGCCCCCAATAGGCTCACACACCCTTAGCCGTATTACGCTATTCTAACTGCCATATTCCAACAGTATGGGCTATGAATATACGAACTGTTTACATGCATTTTGCTTCACAACTCGTTCAACAATTTGTATTTTAATTATCTTGACAAGCTCAGAGAGCATTGACATAAAAACTTAAAGATTGAGTTCTTTCGGTTGAATACTCCGTGAAAATATTCGACTAGGTGTAATGGTCATCAAAACCACCACATTCATGTAAGCGTCACATCAATGTTCAACATACAATTAAACCCGCTAAAACATACGTAGTGGTGACCATCAAACACACCACTAGAGGTGAGCACAAAACCGAAGAATCGAATCGAAGCAGAAAACCAAAAAGCGACCGAGAGGAAAACAGACCAATTAAAAACCGATGAAGGAGGTTTTGCTTTTTAGAAAGAACCTAATGATCGGGATGACTTTTGTTTGAATACGAAAAACCGAACTGAAAAACCGCTCCGTGTCACCTTTTTCTATATTTCAAAATGTTATAAATAATGTTATCAATAAAAAATTATATATATACTTATACCCATTTAAATCACTTAATTAATGCACATCAACCTACCCACATCTCCACCTTCTCTTCACCTTCTTCAAAGTTCAACCCTCAAAATCATACACTAGTTCATCATCCTACAATACCTAAAAACACATACATTTTTTATTTAAACCAGCTAAAACAAGGGGGAAGTTGTGGAATCGGTTAGGTGTTCACCACCACCAAACGAAAGCCAAAGCCTCACCACCACGCGCGATGGTTGGGAGCGTAATGGCGGACAACGTGCAGTGGTTGCCAACCACCGATAGTGGGGTGACCATTACGATTGGTTTAAAAGCAGGTGGAGCTATATAACTACAAAAACTATCTATCTATCCAAATTTTGACTCATAAATACGATTAAATGCTAAAGTATAGAAATATTATAGTCCGCTTTTCTTGTGTGTGAACAAATGTTGCGTGAATAATGAACAAATTACTAGATGTTCACATGAAAAGTCTTGAACAAAAATTCAAGTATACATATTTAAGTTTGGAACAATAATACAAAGGACAAAGGTTAAGGAAACGTAAAATGTATGCTTTCCAAAGTCCAAGGCTGCGTAACATACTCTCATAAGGTTGAGTAACCCTAAGATACCAAGGATTTATGTACTATTATGAGTAACTTTGCATGTGACTTGATGAAAATACCCTTATATTCTTCAATTTCAAACCCAGATTCCGATCACCATCTCAGATAACTTTTCTATCCACAATCAAGTCCAGAGTTAAAGATGCATGCCAAACCATGTCCCTGTATACAAATCCATTTCCATATAACTAAAACTAAATTAGTGAATGATCTAAAACACAAAACTTATCTAATTAATGGAATCTAGAATCTTTGGTTTTACAGTCACATAATAAGGATGCAAACAGACATGGTCCAATTCACTCGTGATTGTATGTTTTTTTTGGAAAGTGTGGTATTGATCTTGAAAAATTGTGAATCTTTGTTGTTTTTATTTTAATCTTGGTTATCTATATTCACGATGGTTGAGCAGACTTATATTTATATTTGAATATCACTTCTAATGATTTGAATCTGCGGTTTTATTATTATCTAAATTAAAATTTGGATCTCAATTGAGGATGATTTGTTAGCGGAGGCGGTGGTATGATAGGCGAGATGGTGACCATAATCGGAGTTTGAAGATGAAGAAGATGAGATGAAGCATACAAAAGTATTTTGTCAAATCGTTTGCAAAATTACTGCAAAGTACATATATATATCGTAGTATGTTAGAGTGGAGTGGCGGGCGAAATGTAATCATGGGGTAGTCGAAAATGAGATAAAGGCGAATATAGGCTATTTTCGTGTAACTCAAAACAAGTCGGGTCGGATTGGGTTTAGTTAGCGCAAATCACTCAAATTCAAGTCAATTAACACTAGTAAGAGATGTGTGTCAATATAGAAAAAGCTAGTTAATGTAGGTTATTTTGATGGTTTAGGACAAAAATAAGTGGGTTTAAAAGGAATTGTCTGCATGACTGTGTTTATACGACAAATTAAACCAAACATTGCTCAAATAGTTTTATTGCACTTGCTATCAAATATGTCATAAAACAAGTTGATAATATCAACACATTAATTGATTTTTTATGAAAAACATTAAATGTAAATTTGAAAGTAGGTCGTTAATTGAATTGCTAATGGAAATAATGGTGGACTTTTAAACATATACAACTAGAAGGATATTTCTATCGGGTTCGTTTAATATATATAAAATGAAAAAAAAAACCCACAAAAGTCTAATGGTCAATACGTACGGTTGATTCTTTCACCTAAACAGTCCCCAATGACTCTTCTTCTTCCTTTTACTTTTACAGAAAACACAATACCAGAAGATAGAAGAAAACCATTAATCAGTTCGATTAAATTACGAAATTCGGTTTAAAGCACTTGATCTTGGTAGTCATAACTCACGGCGAAGGCGCTCTGAATTACGGCCGAGGGCACTAACCATTTTTCACTAATTTTACTGTTTTCTCTACTAATTTGGTCTTTCCACAAGAGCATGGTTAGGGCATCACCCTCCACTCTCTCTGCATGGCTCAGCCTCGGGACCTCATGAGAGTATGAGTATCGTCTTGTGACTTGAGACATTGGAAAGAAGACAATCGTTTCCTTAGCATTTGCCCCAATATATAAATTTCCCACATGTAGAAATCATATAAAAACCACACTAAAGTGTTGCCAAAAGTTCGACACCTATGGTGTTGATAAATCACCCAAAGACAAACTCCTACTAATATAAAACAAGTATTAATCATTTCCATATTTAGCCCCTTGGTTGATGTTCATAAACCCGACTTGACATGTCTAGAACTTTTGAAAACATAGGACATATCCAAAGTCTCCCACTAAGAGTAAGCGGTGCAATGTCGCTATGGCATATCTAGGGATTTTGCACCTTATAACACGTCAAGCGCACCTCCTCTTCATGTTATCTATCCCAAGCCATCCCAATCACATTGAGTTATACATTTTTTTAGTGAATGGGGTTTTGGATGGTATGTTATAAAATTTTATCGAGTGTATTGATATTATAATGATATTATAAGCGTATATGGTGATCAAGTGACGGATAGATAACATGTTATAGGGTGCAATTGCACCGCCTCTTTAACATAATATTATGCTTAAACTAATACAACCAACAATTCATGCATTTTATATAATTGAGTTATTTAAATATCAATAAAATTAATTTATATTTTGTTTAGATGATTAACGTAGTGAGGAGTTTGACGATTTATCGATCACTACAAAAAAAGATGCTATTTTACACGGTTTATTTGGTAAATCTTCACACATTAAAGTGTGTACAATTCCATTCTCCACACTTTCCTCTTGTGTGGGGATTTTCGGTGTTACAAAATTATTGTGAATTGCCACACTTATTTTCGTTAATATATAAATAGACTATTCACACAAATTAGTGTGGAGAAATAACTTTTTTTTGTCACATAATTAGTTGTGAACATGAGGGAAGAAGTTTGACACTCTAAAATGTGAACAAAAATTGAAAAGTCCACACTTGAAAGTGTGAACAAATAAGAAGGAGGTACACTATAAAAAGTTCACACTTCAAAGTGTGAACAAACCAACCAAAGCCAATTAGAAAAGTTCACACCTGAAAGTGTCACAAGTTATATAGTGCAGATTCTTACATTATAAAAAGTTCACACGAGATGTATTGGACCAAAGCAAATTGATTTTTAAAAATGAATCATTCCGTTTTTAATATCATTCCATTTATGGATACACTTTCAACTTGAGACTAAAAATAGCATTTGGACTCAATTCTTGGACTCGATTACACTAAAAATAGCATTTCTTGACTCGATTCCGGATGTATAACCCGGATTCAACTTGGACTAAAAATCATAACATTTACGGACTCAATTCTTAACGACCACAATTCGCAATTACTTGGATACAATTCGCAATTACTTGGATACAACAATTACGCAACTCTACAAAGCCACACGCAAATAGATTATTCATGCAATTAGTACAAATAAATAGAAGTTTAGCGATAATCAAGAGAAGTGTTTGAGCAATAGACATGGCCTTATCTAATAATGAGTCAAATTTTAAGAAAACTTTAGCGAAGCAATCATAAGATCTTTGAAATTCCTACTACACTCGGTACCTAAAGTCCTTCACATGTATAAAGGAATAAGCAAACCTACTAATATCTAACTGTCTAAAACTAGAAGCTTGAGAAAGCTACACCTAGGTACAACTAAGCTAAAAGCAAACTAAAGGGTTCAATAAGCTCACAAGAAATCACACAAGGGTTCATAAAAGCAGCGATAAGCCAAGCAATAAGCGGTTAAGAAAGGATCAAGTGCAGCCTAGGGGTACTTTTTCAATGCTTATAGATGAGCTTATAGTGAGAATAAGCCCTCGAGCTTTGGCAAAAGGCGTCACGGGTCCGGCAAACAACAAATATCCACAAGCTCGACATGAGGAGCTCTACCACGACTTATAGTGAGCTTATGAATAAGCTCAATTAACCACTACACTTACCAGCTATAATAAACTGGCCTAACGTGACCAACTTAAAACTTCTCAATGAATGGTCAAATGATTTTTTCAATTTATTCTACTTTGCACTATTCCTAACCTACTAGCATACTTACTATTTTTATTTTTATTTAATTTTAGAATCCTAAAATAAGCTAAATAAGTTTCTGCAAGTAAGCTTGTATAACCGATCTTAATGCAAAGGCATAGACTCTAAACAGGTGTTTTTGCACCTTAAGCAGTGAGCACAAGATTTTTGATTTTCTAGTTTAGTATACTAACTAACCTACTAATGAGCTCTTGATTTTTATTTTTGTATATTTTTGAGAAACTTGATTAAGATACTAATTGCAAATGAACAATATCTATGATCATGTTACATGATTTTTCAGTGTGTAACAGCAAGACAAGCTTATAACTATGACTCAGTTTACATAACTTCATCTCATTATATCTAATTACCCTTAGACAGCAACATAATGTTTATCCAACTAGACCCTATTACAAAAAATAAACATAACTAAACTGTCATTAAGATGTAGGGAGTATGATTTAACTTTCCGGAAGCTCAAATAGCCAGGTTTGACTTTTCTGGTACATAAACTGGTACTAAATAAACAAAGTTTTTGTGACCTTTGGCGCATACATAAAGATGTTGATACTACTTTATAACTTCAAATAAAAAAGTAGTATGATTTAGAGGAAAACTTACAAGGTCGGAAGAAGTCTGGAGTTGCAGCCACCTTATTGAACTCGTCAAACTAGGTCATTGAACCTATTACAACAACACACAATCAACATATCATACAAACTGTTGTATATTCGATTTAACCGTACATCGATAGCTAGCATAAAAACAAGTCAATTGCATACTTCCATATATATGATTGCATACTTTCATTATGTGGAAAATAGCAGACACCTTAAAGCGGGGTTATCAACCGATCAAGTTATAAAGTAAAATAGAGAACTTGATCAAGTTATATGATGATAAATATAAGCTTACAGTTTATTATAAGTACCTGATCATGTGCAATCTTCACGTGAACCACAAAGAACTCAAATACTAATAATTTGCTCGGATTCTATAAGTGTCGCATACGTGGTTGTCGAAGAGTCTCTATATGTAGCTGGGCGGGAGGGAAAGTGATTGTTGTGTTTGATTGTCACGGTAGAATCTTGGATGAGTCGTGCATAAGAATGTAAAGAATAATTTTCACTATCTCGGCTTGTAGGATTCTTCATTGTTGTTTGAGATTTCAACATTTCTGCTTAAGAACAAGAATAAATTTAGTATATGCACAAACTTTAAGATCATTATGCAAAGATAAAGAATTTCACTCGGGAGTAGGTTTGAGATTTCAAAGATCAAGTTATGAGGAGTCATAAGAGCTTATTGCAAGCTTTTGAAGATGGTGATAAGGGCTATGCAGTCCAATGGGTTATCTGCGAAATTTTGTAAAACTTTGTGAGATGATGAGTGTCTAAATACTCATCATTTTGTACCATTTAAACTGCAAAAATATCCGAAAACACTCGAAATGCATCAAATGATAAAAATATCACAAATAAGTGTTTTATGTGTTTTAAATGCAAAATATCAAAATCGGTAAAAAGCGTATCAAGTTTGCATAATTGGCGCTTTAGTCCCCAAGTTTCAAAAGTTGTCAAAAGCAGTCCTAGTAAATCTAAATAAAGAAAAATATCATTTTAAGTCCCTAGGATTCTTAAGTTGTCAAAATTGGTCCTTGAGATTTAAAATTGCAAATTTACAACTTAGGTCCCTAAACTTTGAAATTTGGCAAAAATAGTCCTTGGAAATTATAAAATGTCAAAATGGTCCTTGTACTATTGGAACTTGTCGGTTTGGTCCTTGTGACAGCTTTTGAGAAATTAGCGAAATGGTCCTTCATGATTGGAGAAATTGCAAAAGTGGTCCTTGTATTACAAACCAAATGAACCCATGACCCTTTAAACCATTGGACCCTGCCATTATCATTTTGAACCCATGTCAATAACCTATTTTTGAACCACCGGTCAAACACCGATCAAACACCCCTTTCCCACTTATCCTGTTTATCCTCCCTTCCACTTTTGCTCCTCTAACACACCTCTCCCATCATCCCGCAACCCTTATCTCTTCAACTCACCTCATGATAATTACCCTACTCCACCCCCTAGTTGCAAGCTCGAGCCCTAAAGTCAAATTATGCTTTTCCCGCCAAAACCAAATGAATGGCCAAAATCCACAAAACTCATCCATTGGCTCACAAAAGTGGTGGGATGTGCTCAGAAGGACACATGGAAGCTTTGTGAGTATAAAAGAGAGAAAAGGAAGCAAGAGATGGCAAGTAGTTAGTTTTAAAGTTTTTTGTATGTCGTTTTTTATGTGTATGTTTTAATTAAACTCTAAGATGTAATCTCTTTGTTTCTATGCATCAAACAAAAGTTGCTTTATAGTTGTAATCCAGTTTTAAATATCAATTGAAGGTTTTAATTTCATTTCATGTTTCCAAGTCCATTGTTGCAAAATTAAGTTTCAAATTCCTATGTTCAAGATTCAAACAGCTTATTTTTAAGCTCAAACAAGTTTATTCAAGCTTATCATAGCTTTTGATAAGCTTGTAACTCAGTTTCAAAGTAATTCTCATGGTTGGTCAACAAAAGTCAAACTTGGTGCAATTTTGGTTCAAGCATCTTTGAAATGGATAATGGTTGATGCAGTGCTTGATTTGGATTGGGTTTGATATGGAATAGTGTAGTTTTGGGTTCTATATTGGCTATATCTTTGCTGGACACTTGTGAGTGGTATTCTTATTTTCAAATTTTTTTTTACTCAGTTGCAGTTTGTGTTTGTGTTTGAACCAGTGAACATTAAACATCTTAAACCTGTTCATTAGTATAATTAGGATAACTAGACTAAAAATCAGTGTTAGCTTAAGCATATTTCAGTAGGTATCTTAGTTTACAAAGCAAAATCTGTCTCTAAAGAGTGTTTGGAACAGTGGGTTTTATTGGATCTTAAGCTTTTGTTTGTGCTTGATATGTGTCTACTTAGTCTCATTTGACCTCATTTGAACTCATACCTGTCTTCATTTTGCAACTGCAAACCTCAAAGTCAAAATCCATTTTGAATCTGTCTAAATTCTTATCTGTTGGAATTTTGGACAAGCAAAACCTTGTTTTGTGTTTAGAAATCATGAATATAGATTGCATTAAGCTTATTTCATCATAATACAACATAATCAGTCCATAAATCAGTTTCAAAGTTCATTTTGGTCAAAGTTTCACAACTGCCTCAAAAGTCAAAACATGAAAAATCGGTTTGAGCCAAATGGGGTGAATTTTCATGAGCTCATCTCGGGCCAAATCAAGTCAAACTTTGGGTTTTATAAGTTCAGCTAGTCTATTTGCTCATTATGATTTTTGTAGATTTTTATAAATTTTGTATAAGCCCTAAAATAGCTTATCAATATTGGCTTATATGCCACTGCAATGACTCGAGAAACACCGAGTCTCTGCGCGAGGTTTGCGCAACCTTGCACATAGCTCAATGGAGCTTATCTAGGTGTCATTCTTGGGTTTTAAGTTCTTAGCCAGGTCTCCTCCTAGTTCCAATTGTTGGTTTTTGAGTCTCAGCTTATTAGGTAGCTTATTCTTAGGCTTAAAAGAAGCACCCAAATCTGTTTTTGCACACTTAAGCTCTTATCATCAAATCATGGTAGTGAGTAATTCAGAGGTATAGGATAGTTGTTTCTTGTTGCATTTGGTAATTTTAGTATATTATAGCTTCTGTTACAGGTTGGTAGCTTATTGTAGCTTTTGGCTTATTTAAAGTGCTTATTCTTAAGCACTTGACATAGCAGTTTCATATTCTTGCTCACAACCCCATGTTTTTATATTTTTCCTAGATTCTAAATATTATTTTAGACTTTTCTTGAATTTTTCAGATTTTTCTAAGTCTGTTTGGTATTTTTCGCATTTAATTCAATTTTTAGCACTTTTTAATTAGCATTTAATACAAATAATTCGTAAAAGTTTCAAAAATTAATTTTCATTTTCTTAAGTTAAGATAAATATAAAAGACAAAAAATATTTTTCCAGATTTTCTTAGTTAAATTTGTATTTTTAAGCAATTTAATTAGTTTTTAATAGTTTTAATTCATAAAAATCCAAAAATAATCGAGAAAAATATAAAAATAGTTTTGAAAATTCTATTTTGATATTTTAGATTTTCTAAGTCATAGTTTCATTTTCTAGCTTTATTTCATATTTTCTTGTATTTTAGGTTATTATTTAATAAGTAAAAATAGTTTTAATTAATAATAATTAATTAAATAGTTATAAAAATAATTTTCTTTTCTAAAATTTTCTTTTATCATTAGGATTGTAAAATGTCATTTTCATATTTTTAGGATTAATATTGTTTAAGTTTCACATTTTCCTTTATGCGTCACGTAGTTTTTAATTTAAGTTTTATAAAAGAGAAAAATCAAAAACATCATTTTGCAAATAGTGATAGCGTTTATTTAATATTTTTTATCTTTTTAATTTTCTTTAATTTGCATTTAAGCCCTTGTAGTTTATGTACTTTTTCTGTAGTTATAATCAATTACAACCTCCTTATCCGTTCAAATCTTCTCGATCACTATACGTTTGACTATTCTCGCACAGCTCGTTGGGACTTAACGACCCGGGAATCCACTATATTCTCCTGATCTAAATTGCATTTGGTGTTTGAGCGGTTTAAGTTCCTTACAGTTGGTCATTCACAAGTGGCTAGCTTGCGTGAAAAACTTGACGGTTTTGCACCAACCATGAGACAACTTTTGTTTGACCATCACCTAGGCCAAGAAACCTTAACAACTAAAGTTAGCAATCTAACCACAAGTCGATTGGATCTTAATAATAGGAAGCATATCACAATCGAACTTATATATGACATCTAAATTTCAATTGTTAACCATTCAATTCAAAAGGAAGCAAATATGTAGTTAAGTAGTGCAAATCATAGTAACATCGTACAACATATGCTCAAAAATCAGAGGTAGTAACATCACCTATTCAACATATGCTCAAATAAGTAGTTAAGTACTATACTCAGAGTAGTAACATCGATTCAACATATGCTCAAATAAGTAGTTAAGTACTAAGGATCAAATGTAGTTAAGTATGGAATTAAGAATACGGGATGTTACGGGGCTGTTAACGTCCTACATTATAAGCGAGTTTATGTTGTAAACCTACGCCTAAACCCAATCAAACCTAACTTAAGTAACCATTTATAGTTCCTCCATGCAAGGCCGCCATATATATGCAATTCACCCAATGCTCTATAGTTTTTCTCTTAAAATCCTTACGATAAACAACTAATCGAATCTCTTGCATCAAGTATAATAAAATGTACATTTACAAACCTTGGCTAGAATAAAATGGGTTCTAATATATAATTCAAGAAGTTGATGTGTACTGTGTAGCATTCAGTAGTACTTGACTGGCAATAATAAAGTTATACGCTATTGAGCGAGTGGCTTGACAGTAGTACTTGAGCACTGATAGAAAAATCCAGAATACGTCCTAATAATCACTAAATAGGAAAATCATATGGACCAAAATTAATACTATCAATATCTCAAAATAACAAATAAACCTGACCCACAAGCAGATACAAAACCAAAGAAAGTCGTGGTACTCATCATCATTATAAAAGCTGTACATTAACAATATTATTTAGCTAAGCCAAAAACTAAATTCATTACTACTCCAGTTCCATACCTACTCCATTCTTTGACTTTGTTTATGTCTTTTCAATCCTTAATTTGATTAACATACTTAATCAAATCCACATAAAAACTAAATAAATAATTTGATAATTGATACCTTGGGTGGTGGTGGTGGAGGATTGGTGCGGATAGGTGAAGGACCTAATGCAGCTGATACTCTTAATTCACATGATGACCTTGTTATATATCTAACCGGATTGCCTACCCTCTTCTTCCCCTACAAAAACGATTAAATCAAATCATATCAAATTAACAGCTTTGCCAACTTCATAAAAACCATCAAATATACAACATATTAACCACTAAAACAGAAAACGATTACACAGACCTATAAAACACAAGAAAAAAAGAAAATGAACTAATGAACTCCAATAGGTGAATAGGTCTTGGTTGTTTCTTCTTCTTGGTGTTAATGGTGTTATTCGTCATCTTCAATTTCAATGTCCTTCCTATGCCAAATTGGTGCCTCATTAACATCATAAAGTGTTGGAAGATTATAAGGCATGCATAGGGTATAAGACTCATCATCATCTCTAAGTACTTTGGTCCCCATGTCAAACATATATCTTGGCGACGCTCTAATTACATGTGACACACTATATCAAAATTTAATCATGAAAAATAACAGATCACGAATAACACCATTACTCGAAATATCACGCGTAATTACTTAAGTATAAGACTCACGTACTTAGAGATGAAATCAATTTGGCATACTTTAACACACTATATCATAGATGAAAAACGCTAGTTTCTGTATCATACTTTAATAGAGATGAAAAACGCGTTTCACATACGCCACTATATCATACGTTAACACACTTTATCATAATCGTTAACATACTATATCAATTTGGCCACACTATATTTCGAGATGAAATCAATTTGCCACTATATTTCGAGATGACTCACTACATAAACTAGTGCTATGATACTTTAACACACTATATCACGTATCATATTGTAACTAACGAACAATATCACGTATCAAACGAACAATATCACGTATCAAATTGTAACAATATCATACTATATCAAAATTTAATCATGAAAATAACAAATCGTGCAGATTCAAGCGGTAAATGAAGATAACGAGATTTAACCCTAATTAAGCATCAAAACCCTAAGCATCAAAATCCTAAGCATCAAAACCCTAAGTATTGAAACCCAAACGAATTTCTATGTTAAGCCTCCAAACCCTAATTAAGCATCGAAACCCTATGTTAAGCCTCCAAACCCTAATTAAGCCTCCAAACCCTATATTAAGGCTCGAAATTGAAACAACATATGCACTAATCGAATTGGGGATTTTGATATGAATCGAATTAGAGATATGAATCGAATTGGGGATTTTTTTAGCACTAATCGAATTAACATACTTGAGTTTTTGTGTGTGAATCGATGGGTGGCGGATTTTTTTGTGTGTGTGAATTGGGGATTTTTTTAGCTAAATAGCATTTGATTTTGTATGTCACGTGTTTATTAACGAGAGAAAGAAAGAAAGAGACGGGTGAGGTGTGACACGTGTTTATTTAGAAAAGTTCACACTTGTAAATGTGTTACAAAATTATATAAAAGTTCACATTTTTGTATGTCAAATTAATTTTTAAAAGTTTTAATAATTTTTTACACTTAAATGTGTTACAAAAAAGTTCACACTTAAATGTGTTACAAAATTATACAATAGTTCACACTTTTGTATATCAAATTAATTTTTAAAAGTTTTAATAATTTTCTACACTTAAATGTGTTACAAAATTATATATATATTTTACACATCTTTATGTGTTAAGAAAACATAATATTTATCCACACTTGTAATCGTGAATGTAATTTAATCACATTTTTAGATGTATAATTTTTTCTCTACTATTGAAAGTGTGAATTTTTGAATATTATAAGTGTCTATAATATGTACACATTTACAAGTGTGAACAACATGTCACAATTGTTCACATCTTTACAAGTGTGAAAAAAAAAGTGTGTACTATTGCCACTTTTTTTGTAGTGGATGTATACGTGTTGAATCACATTTTGAACTATTTTGTCACATTCATTACTCAAAACCCTACCAAATTCCATTACAAAGATGGATGTGGCTCTTATAGTCTTCTTGTTCTTAATTATCTGTGACTTCCATTTAGTGTTGCTACAATAAATAGGATCCTTTCCACGTACCCTTTTATATTTCTTTTCATATTCATCATCTTAATTTGTCTAGTTAACTAATAATTTATGTCTTGGTCCTCATTTTGTTAAAAGCATACACCTCGGTTCGTAAATGATCTCGTGTTTTGACCTTTGCCTAGCTCACGGTCATTGCATTATTGCAAAAAAAGTTCTTGATTAGGTTGGATGGCGATCGACCTCGTGCAATCACTATGGACCTTCTTGAAACATGCACACACTTTCGCAAAACTTAACAACACACACACTCACAAAATTTATGACGATAATAACCAAGTCATGCATGGTTTAGTATATTTGAAGGGGCGTGATTTGTAGATTAATTACATACGCCATGCACAAGTTATGGAGTGCATGTTGGGGAGGAGCTAAGGCTTGGCTACACGTGGCACGTGCCACATATGGATTGCCAGTGAAGTAGTTTTATTTTTACCTAAAGGCCTAGTACTAGGCATGAACTCGAGAATCTTGGTACTTTTAATGTATTAGACAAGGGTTTAAACAATGTTTTGGCAACACCACAAGATGATTTACAAAAGGTAACTCATTCAACGCCAAAATACAAACTTCCTTTCAAGGGATGAATTGTTAACACAAAAAGATTAAAAAGGCATGCTAAAACTTGCTCTTGTAAGTCCGTGCAACAAGAGTAGCAAAAGCTATAAAGAAAATAAAAAAGGACAAAAGAACAAGTTTCAATATAGGAAAAATGAATGAGAAAAGCAGGCTCCTATGAAGACATGGTATCCAGTGATGATAACATGGATGGTTCATTACAAAAAGTAAAAGATTTTGAGAAATCTAAAGAATTGAATTCTTTTGTTAATGGAATGCAAAGTTCCTCGAATCCAATTGTTAGCGGCTATCGTAGTTCCCTCTCATTTTGCTCAATGTTTTGTGGGTTAATTATTTAGTTAGAACTTGGGTAAAAAAAATTTGTGCCACACATACATGAAATTCTGGATCCGCCATTTGTGCATGTATCTAATTTGTATTATGTGTACAAATCGGTTATTACTTTGATATTTCATTTAATATGTTTTGACAAAGAGAGTTGATCCGTGAGCGACTAAACCGATCGAATTGTATGTTATTAAAGTTGTATGTGTATAGTATAAACCGGCATGGCCAATACCATTTTAGTACCAAATTACGGTATATGCGTGAGTAATCAATATTCAAACAATAGTCTTATAACAATTGAGTTTGAATGAAAATCGGATCAGTAATCATTAACACGCCGCGAGTTCGTTTGAGTCTCCCATCAATCGAGCATAATATCATGTATATGTTATAATAACACACTAGTATACAATTTGATTATCACTACAAGAAAAAGGAGAACCGGCTACAAACAAAATCCCGCGACACCATGTCGTAGGAAAAAGACACTAAACGACAAAAAAGGGGTTGAACGAGACTAAAATGCGTTGAATTTTTTTTGGCAATAAAATACCGACGACATGTCGTAGGCATTTTAATGGGCAAATTTTTACATCACATGTCGTAGGCATATATTTCCCTAATAACTTTTACATCACAAGTCGATAAACGTCTAATATTAGTGCATACGATTTACATTTCAAACATCAAAACGTACGAAGTACATTACAAATCGATAAAAGTTTAAACATCAAAGTCGAAAAGGCGTCTAATATTAAAGCGCACAAATTACATTACTGAGATCGATAAAGGTTCAAACATCAAAGCGCATTTAATTAAATTACAAACCGTCTGAGTTTAATCATTAAAACATCTGAATTACTTTAAACCAAGTTTTTCCAATTTTTTTTTTTATTATGCCTACGACATGTCGTAGGTATAATATTAACATGCTTAGTTGGGTTTTATTATACGGACGTCTATACTAAGTATCGTGAGCGACATGTCGTAGGTATAATAAAGGATAATGATTAGTTAACTAATCAAAGTGATTAATTATCTTTATTATCCCTACGACATGTCGTAGGGAAATATATAACCGTAATTACAAAACCATTGACCAAAATGGGTGTGGGCCCCACCTTGTTGTAGGGGAATGTCGTCGGCACAGTAATCGCAGACGGGGCATTCTAGACAAAAAAACCTCGACCGGAAAAGTGTTGTTTGGTCTAGTGTATTATCCACTTTTCCTTAAAGGAAACGAAGATTAGGGGTTTCGAGGAAAAATATTGTGTTTACAAACCTGCGCGTGCATACATATATAGGAAAATGGTCTACAAACGTTCAACTCGCCACTTTTTTCTTTTGTGGCATCATACTTAATTTTCCTATTGTAGCATCCAACTTTCTTAATTTTCATATTGTAGCATCCAACTTTCTTAATCATCCTATTATATGCATCCAACTTCCTTAATCATTATATTCGTGGCATCCAACATCCTTAATTTTTTATTGTCACCTCACTTTTTGCGCCATGGCCTACAATCGAAAAATTAAAAAGTTAGATCTTCTGATAGGAAAATTAAAAGTTTGATCTCTGAAAAAAGTGTCAAGTTCGATGTCGTTTTAGACCATTTTCCCTACATATATATGCCTTCTTTTAAAAACAGCTACATATTAAATCCACTGCCTCTACCGTTAAAGATACAAATATATATGGAGGAAAAACATGTGGTTTACACATATATGCACCACGGGTTTTCACTCAACATCTATCGATATAGCCAAGACCATAAATATTTGAATATGACAAAGTAGAAAGAACATACATGTTAAGATAATATCTTAAAGGGATCACGTGTGCTGGCATGCTATGAAGTCTGCTAGCTAGATTTTATCTGTTGATAGATAGAATTGAAAGAATGAACATGCATGGATGGTACGGTGGTCAAAAGCCCAGTAAAGAATTTAGCGGAGAAATATATGGTATTCTGAAAGTTGCTGAAGTTTACAAGTATTGCTTATAACCTGGTTAGTCCCCTATCACAGCAGCTCGAACTGGACTTAACCAAGTGATGAGAAATAAACAACGCAAGAAGATACTTATTATAAATGTTGTGGTATATTAAGTCACTATTATTGGATTGTCTGGTTTAGTAACTCTTGTAATGTCTTAACATATAGTCTTTTTAATAGAAATGTCTTTAAAAGAAAACTTTGATCTTACAAAATCATTTGTAAGATAGATTCTTAAGGAAATTATTTTGTGATATTGTGAACACAAGGATTTTCATGTCCTCTTATCTTAGAAGAGCTCAATACAAGAATATTAAATGATTTTGAAACTTCTTATATAACGACTGAGAATGCCTTGTTTTCTTATTAGGGGGAATTTCATATATAAAGCATGATGTACAATGCTATTAAAGCATGCTTTGAAGAAATATGTAATTATTGAAGTTTGGGTGGGGATGTATGTAAATGCCTTTCTTATTATTGCACCGCAATTCATTTTATTATCTAATTTATAAGTTTGTCACATCTTTGTTAGAAAGATCTGCAATCGTGGTTTTGAAAAGTTTTCTTATTTGTAAAAGCTTTTAAAGACTTTAAGATTCTGATGAAAGACTTTATGTAAAAGCTTTTAGTAAAAGCTTTTCGTTTGTCAGCGTTTAAAACAATGAGTTTTACTTGCATCCTCATTAATGAAAAGCTTTTGACTAGTTTTGCATTGGAGCAAGATTTACAAAATGAATTTTGTTCTTTAAGACTAGTCGGATCTGCATGTACGACGATAAATATAGTTATATAATAAAGGGAAAATGATTGTAAAAATATATCATACTTGCATTTCTTTTTGTGGGTAGCGAACAAATTTTTTGCTTTGTAGAGTCTTCTTTCAAATTCATTCTTTTTAGGGTATTATGTGACATTTTGCCTTCGGAAAAAAAATTATATTAGCAAAGAGGGGTAAAAATGTCCAAAATTTCATAAAATACCCTAAAATGATAAATTTGAAATAAAAGCACCCACAAAAAAAAAAATTATTCACACCCACAAAAATGGTGTCAAGATGATATTTTTTCAATCATTTGTCATATAATAAATATAGTAAATGAATTCTAACCCAACCTCCTCGCAATTTCCTACCCTTAATGATTTCATTTCACAACACTCCAAATGTATATGTGTTAGTTGTATGTGTTTGTTTGGGTTTTCAGTATCTTTCCGTGACATCATTATTCCCGCATATAAAAAGGCCTTCACAATCTCTTTCTCGTCAAACACTTTACCAAAAGTAAATGATTTTGATAAATAAAGTTTGTATTGATTGAAATAAAGGTTAAAGTTATAAAATTTGAATCAAAATAAAATAAACCTACTAAAATGTAAAACTAAAACTCATAAAAATATATCAAATGGATGTTGAATTAAAAAAACAAAATTTTAAAAATATGGTGAAATTAGATCATAAATTAAGCGAATTAAAAGATATTTAAATTTAAAATAAATGTGATTAATTAGTTAAGAAGTGACGTGTGTCACCCATTATTGGAGCTCATTATTTTAGTTTGTTAGAGATCCTCCTTTTTGTTATTTTTAGTTAGATAAGTGACACGTCATTCGAACGATTGTATTCTTTATCTTAATTTTTGGTGGGCCCACAACTTAAATCTTTATCTATATCTATCTATACTATTTATAATCGTTTTAAGCGTACTAAATTAGAAGGCTTAAAATTGATTTTTTTTACTTTTATTATGGAAAGATATATTTAAATGCATGTAAAATTAAGATAAGGAGCCCAATCACGAGATGACGTGTGTCACTTCTTAACAAACTTCAAAACTAACTTCTAACAAACTCCAAGCTTAACTCCTAATCACCAAAAATTAAGATAATGAGCTCCAATTATAAAATGGCGTGTGTCACTTCCAACTAAAATTCATCTTTATTTTCAAATTAAAATATCTTTTATCTACTTATTTATATTATAATCTAATTTCACCATATTTTCTAAAATTTTATCTTCTTTAATTCAACATTCATTTTAATATATTTTATAAGTTTTAGTTTGAGCATTGATTAATAGGCTTAATTAGAGGCGCAAAGGAGATTCCGCGTAAATGAATTATGCAAGATCATTCTTGCACAATTCATTTATCTTGCAAATCTCCTTTGCGCCTCTTTAGTTAAATCCATTTATCATTTTCCTTTAGTTTTTATATTTTTAGTGGGTTTATTTTATTTTAATTCAAAATTTTAAAACTTTAACCTTTATTTCATTTATTCCAATCAATATAATCTTGATTCGTCAAAATCATATACTTTTGGGGGTGTTTGGCGTAAGCGATGCGAGGATATTTTATATGCGGAATAATGATGTCGGCGTGAAAGTTAGTGAACCCAAACAAACACTTACAACTAACACATACGCATTCGAGTGTTGTGAAACGATTCACTAAACGCGTGTAAAACACATATAACTATCTTATCGCCGCCATTGTCACCACTATCTCATCACATCACCACCTCAAACGTTTGTTCATTCTGAAATAGTTATCGGATCTGCCGGCATCACGTTAGATCTTCTAATATAGTAGTATAGATACTCTAAAAGTTTTCATAGATTCGAATTACTACAACGATAGAACATGCAAATGTGTCCAATAAACGAATATGACACCTTCTGAAATATCAAGCCATGGCAAACTATTGCCAAAATAGTATGTTGTATAACATAAAATACAACTGTGACATTTCAAATCAGAGAACCCAAAGCTACTTAATATGCGTAGGCTTTGATATCAGAATCTTGCTCCAATTCTTTCAGGCGTTTATCGTCTAAATGAACCCATGCTTCTACACCATCACCCTCATGATCATCCATCATGATCACCAAATTTTGGACAGGAAGCTTTCCTGTACTAGCCCAAATCGTCTTACCAGAACCAAAATCAGCGTTGTAGAACGAAAACTTGCACCAACAAGTGAATAGATAAAAGTTCACATCATTATCATCTATTTTTCGGTTCGACTCCAAATAAGGATTGATTATAACCCTGTATCCTTCTTCACCATGTGTTAGTATTTTAGCGCAATCGACAACTGTCTTTTTAATGGAGCCATGTAAAATCTTGAAAAAATCAAGTTCCATTTTTCACCTTCACCGGGCGCGATTTGAGAAGTTGCTAGACCCCAAAAATTTCCAAATGAGTTTGCGGGTAATTGAGGACTACTTTGTCCCTGAGTCCAACTGGTTGGATTAAAAGGATGCCTTAGATTGGCCATTTTCACTTGATCCATGCGAACAAAGGCCTTCCATAATAAGGCCACAACAAGTTGGACTTTGGAGGGTTTACGAGACCCGCTATTTTGATCAAATCAATCTTTTCTCTCATGGCTGATATCGCCTCCCGCTAAATACAAACCTTTGTGCGGCATTTTCACATTAACGCTTGACCTAGGGACTCTGAGGTCCAACTCAGGCAAACCTCGTTTTGGGAAGTTAACCGGTGCGTTGAATATTGGGAGTACTCTTTGTTGTCATAGTCACCAATGCTTCTAGCAGCCCAATTGTTAATGAAGTTGCACATAGTACCCATGTCCGAAAGCCTATGTGAAAATAACATACCAATTGCGAAACCACCACACTCAAAGGTGGTGACTTTGATGCATAGCATAGGATCATTGACATCATCAGCCTCCCCAATCTCACGTGGCAAGAAATCATTTAGAACATCAGGTTTTAACCCATGCTCTAGACCCACAATATATGAGACTGGAACATTTGCTTTGCCTAGGGTGTACAAAACACCTTGATCATTACAATCAATTAAAGATTTGTTACGAATAAATCTACCGGCCAATGGGTAGAATTCGCTCAAGGTATTTGATAACGAATCTTCCAAATGGTCACAAATATTCCTATATAGACCATTTGGGCCATCAGGTGGTGAGGAGTAGTAGAGAATGAGAGGGACGTATACAGTTGGGGCTAGCTCATCGGTGAAAGAGATGTTGTAGAAACGATGAATAGGTGGTGTTGAGGTCGAGGGTTTTACTAGCTTTGATGAGTAGTTTATGACACTTGGGGTGGAGGTTGAGGGTTTCGCTTGCTTTAATGTACGATTTATGACACTACAAGAAATCAGCCTTTTAGCAACAACAGTAGAGACGAATTTAACTTCAGAGACGGTTTTAGCGACACCAAGTGAGGCGTCGCCAATATCCCGTCGCAGAGTATTACTAAGTTTTATACTCGTCGCTTGAAATACCGGCCTATTTGGCCACAAGTCACTATGCGTCACAAATGTTTTTGCCAGCATCCTGCTTATGTTCTACTCGTGTTGCTGGTTGAGGCTTCAGCTAGAGGACCTATATTTTTCTAATATGGTATCTTCATTATCATTATTATAATAGCTACTTTTATAGCTATAGTGAAGCTAGTTCAAACATATGGCGTTGCTCAACCACATGTTTTATGATAACATAAAAATATTTTACATAAATCAGACGAATACTTGCGCAAATCAACGGTAAATAATTATATTTGTGAAATCGTGATTCTTGTTTGACTCTTGATACAAAATTTACGGGTTCAATTTGTAGAAATTATGAGAAAAAACTTAATGTGTTAGCAAAAAAAATGATAAAAATTTAAAGATTAAATAATAGAAAAATGAATGGTATAACTAAGTGATGAACCTAAAAATGAACTTACAAATATGATTGGTGGAAGTTAGAAATTGATTGGTGAATATGATGATAGTGAAAGTGTATTTCACTTGTCAAATTGTGAATGGAATAAGCATACTTGTAGGTTTAGTTGGTAGGTCTATTTATCAATACTCTAAATAATATTTAAAATATTAATTTAATTATAGATAATGTTACCATTTTTAATCAAAGATATAATAATCCACTAACATTACTTTTTATTTACACATTTAAATTTAAAATGGTATTACAAGTAATAAAGGGAGAATTTCATGTGTCATTGGAAAAACCTTAATTACATCAATATCCTCATAAAATTTGAAATTACATTAATATCCTTTAAAAATTAAGAAATACTCATATTTGTCCAACTATATAATTTAATCATTATTTTATGAGTTTTAAACTTTAAGAATTATTATAAACATTAGTTAATGGGGATTTTACCCTTTTACCCTTATTAATCTAGTAAAGGAATCTTCATTTACCTCTTTTTCTTCATTTATCGCTTACTTTTCTTCTTAACCTAATACACTATTTTAGGACTAATTACAGCCATTCTTAATAGATCCAACCTTTATAAGGTGTTTGGTGGGTAAAGTTAAAAAACATTTGAGGAAAAACCCCATAAGCATAGACCATATCACAACATACTCTTCAAAATCGATTAATTTACCTTTTCATTATTAAAAATGTATTGTTGTTGAATGCTTTTTGTCTATTTCCAAGCCTTGATTTTGGATGTTATATTTGTGCTAAAGGTTGTGCCAACTTCATATCAAACATTTCAGTATGGGTAAAAGCCATAAAATAACAACGCACTTTTCAAATTTTGCCGACTTGAAACTTACTTTTTTATTACCTTGGTTCATGCGACTTTCAAAATTTGTTTGAATTCACCCATATGACCGGTTTATATTAAAATAATAACTTAAATGACTATATTACCCTCGGCATATGGGTGAAGTCGAACAAATTTTGAAAGTTTGTTGGTGAAGTCGAACAAATTTTAAAGAATAATAGGGTAATATAGTTATTTCGGTTATTATTTTAATATAAAGCCATCATATGGGTGAATTCAAACAAATTTTGAAAGTTCGTTGGTGAACTAAGGTAATAAAAAAGTAAGTGTTTCAAGTCGGCAAAATTTGAAAAGTACGTTGTTATTTTATAGCTTTTACCCTTTCAATATTTGGCTTTCATTTCATTTTAAGAGCTTTTTATCAAAGGGCAAATCGCATAAAAAGGTACTCATCTTATGTCCAATTTCAATTAAAGGTACTATTCTTTTTTTCTCAATTTAAGGTACCCGACTTTTTTTTGGGCCGATTTAGGTTTTTTTCTAACTTCCGTTAAGCATCAAAACCCTAAGCATCAAAATCCTAAGCATCAAAACCCTAAGCATCAAAATCCTAAGCATCAAAACCCTAAGTATTGAAACCCAAACGAGCGACCCTATGTTAAGCCTCGAAACCCTAATTAAGCATCGAAACCCTATGTTAAGCCTCCAACCCTAATTAAGCCTCCAAACCCTATATTAAGGCTCGAAATTGAAACGACATATGCCTTAATCGAATTGGGGATTTTGATATGAATCGAATTAACGAGATATGAATCGAATTGGGGATTTTTTAGCACTAATCGAATTAACATACTTGAGTTTTTTGTGTGAATCGATGGGTGGTAGGGATTTTTTGTGTGTGTGAATTGGGGATTTTTTAGCTAAATAGCATTTGATTTTGTATGTCACGTGTTTATTAATGAGAAAGAAAGAAAGAGAGCGGGTGAGGTGTGACACGTGTTTATTTAGAAAAGTTCACACTTGTAAATGTGTTACAAAATTATATAAAAGTTCACATTTTGTATGTCAAATTAATTTTAAAAGTTTTAATAATTTTTACACTTAAATGTGTTACAAAAAGTTCACACTTAAATGTGTTACAAAATTATACAATAGTTCACACTTTTGTATATCAAATTAATTTTAAAAGTTTTAATAATTTTCTACACTTAAATGTGTTACAAAATTATATATATATTTACACATCTTTATGTGTTAAGAAAACATAATATTTATCCACACTTGTAATCGTGAATGTAATTTAATCACATTTTAGATGTATAATTTTTCTCTACTATTGAAAGTGTGAATTTTGAATATTATAAGTGTCTATAATATGTACACATTTACAAGTGTGAACAACATGTCACAATTGTTCACATCTTTACTGTATGAAAAAAGTGTGTACTATTGCCACTTTTTTTGTAGTGGATGTATACGTGTTGAATCACATTTGAACTATTTTGTCACATTCATTACTCAAAACCCTACCAAATTCCATTACAAAGATGGATGTGGCTCTTATAGTCTTCTTGTTCTTAATCATCTGTGACTTCCATGTAGTGTTGCTACAATAAATAGGATCCTTTCCACGTACCCTTTTATATTTCTTTTCATATTCATCATCTTAATTTGTCCAGTTAACTAACAATTTATGTACTGGTCCTCATTTTGTTAAAAGCATACACCTCTGGTTCGTAAATGATCTACGTGTTTTGACCTTTGCCTAGCTCACAGTCATTGCATTATTGCAAAAAAACAAGTTCTTGATTAGGTTGGATGGCGATCGACCTCGTGCAATCACTATGGACCTTCTTGAAACATGCACACACTTTCGCAAAACTTAACAACACACACACTCACAAAATTTATGACGATAATAACCAAGTCATGCATGGTTTAGTATATTTGAAGGGCGTGATTTGTAGATTAATTACATACGCCATACAAGTTATGAAGTGCATGTTGGGGAGGAGCTAAGGCTTGGCTACACGTGCACGTGCACATATGGATTGCCGGTGAAGTAGTTTTATTTTTACCTAAAAGGCCTAGTACTAGGCATGAACTCGGGAATCTTGGTACTTTTAATGTATTAGACAAGGGTTTAAACAATGTTTGGCAACACCACAAGATGATTTACAAAAGGTAACTCATTCAACGCCAAAATACAAACTTCCTTTCAAGGGATGAATTGTTATGAAAGAAAAAGATTAAAAAGGCATGCTAAAACTTGCTCTTGTAAGCCGTGCAACAAGAGTAGCAAAGAGCTATAAAGAAAATAAAAAAAAAAGAACAAAAGAACAAGTTTCAATATAGGAAAAATGAATGAGAAAAGCAGGCTCCTATGAAGACATGGTATCCAGTGATGATAACATGGATGGTTCATTGCAAAAAGTAAAAGATTTTGAGAAATCTAAAGAATTGAATTCTTTTGTTAATGGAATGCAAAGTTCCTCAGAATCCAAGTGTTAAACGGCTATCGTAGTTCCCTCTCATTTTGCTCAATGTTTTGTGGGTTAATTATTTAGTTAGAACTTGGGTAAAAAAAAAATTGTGCCACACATACATGAAATTTCTGGATCCGCCACTGTGCATGTATCTAATTTGTATTATGTGTACAAATCAGTTATTACTTTGATATTTCATTTAATATGTTTTGACAAAGAGAGTTGATCCGTAGACGACTAAACTGATCGAATTGTATGTTATTAAAGCTGTATGTGTATAGTATAAACCGGCATGGCCAATACCATTTTAGTACCAAATTACGGATATGCGTGTGTAATCAATATTCAAACAATAGTCTTATAACAATTGAGTTTGAATCGAAAATCGCACCGTAATCATTAACACGCCGCGAGTTTGTTTGAGTCTCCATCAATCGAGCATAATATCATGTATATGTTATAATAACACACTAGTATACAATTTGATTATCACTACAAGAAAAGGAGAACCGGCTACAAACAAAATCCCGACGACACCATGTCGTAGGAAAAAGACACTAAGCGACAAAAAGGGGTTGAGCGAGACTAAAATCGTTGAATTTTATTTGGCAATAAAATACCGACGACATGTCGTAGGCATTTTAATGGGCAAATTTTACATCACATGTCGTGAGGCATATATTTCCTAATAACTTTTACATCACAAGTCGATAAGCGTCTAATATTAGTGCATACGATTTACATTTCAAACATCAAAGCGTCTGAAGTACATTACAAATCGATAAAAGTTTAAACATCAAAGTCGAAAAGGCGTCTAATATTAAAGCGCACAAATTACATTCTGGATCGATAAAGGTTCAAACATCAAAGCGTCTGAATTAAATTACAAACCGATCGAGTTTAATCATTAAAGCATCTGAATTACTTTAAACCAAGTTTTCCAATTTTATTTTTTATTATGCCTACGACATGTCGTGGGTATAATATTAGCATGCTTAGTTGGGTTTTATTATACGGACGTCTATACTAAGTATCGTGAGCGACATGTCGTAGGTATAATAAAGGATAATGATTAGTTAACTAATCAAAGTGATTAATTATCTTTATTATCCCTACGACGTATCGTAGGAAATATATAACCGTAATTACAAAACCATTGACCAAAATGGGTGTGGGCCCCACCTTGTTGTAGGGGAATGTCGTCGGCAAGATGTCGCAGACGGGCATTCTAGACAAAAACCTCGACCGGAAAAGTGTTGTTTGGTCTAGTGTATTATCCACTTTTCCTTAAAGGAAGCGAAGATTAGGGTTTCGAGGAAAAATATTGTGTTTACAAACTGCGGCGTGCATACATATATAGGGAAAATGGTCTACAAACGATTCAACTCGCTTTTTTTTTTGCAAGCGTCATACTTAATTTTCCTATTGTAGCATCCAACTTTCTTAATTTTCATATTGTAGCATCCAACTTTTTAATCATCCTATTATATCGCATCCAACTTCCTTAATCTTTATATTCGTAGGCGTCCAACATCCTTAATTTTTCTATTGTCACCTCACTTTTTTGCGCTACTGTGCCTACAATCGGAAAATTAAAAAGTTAGATCTTCTGATAGGAAAATTAAAGTTTGATCTTTCTGAAAAAAAAAGCGAGTTCGATGTCGTTTTAACCATTTTCGAAAAAGTAAGCGAGTTCGATGTCGTTTTAGGCTATTTTCCCTACATATATATGCCTTCTTTTAAAAACAGCTACATATTAAATCCACTGCCTCTACCGTTAAAGATACAAATATATATGGAGGAAAACATGTGGTTTACACATATATACCACAGGTTTTCACTCAACATCTATCGATATAGCCAAGACCATAAATATTTGAATATGACAAAGTAGAAAGAACATACATGTTAAGATAATATCTTAAAGGGATCACGTGTGCTGGCATGCTATGAAGTCTGCTAGCTAGATTTTATCTGTTGATAGATAGAATTGAAAGAATGAACATGCATGGATGGTACGGTGGTCAAAAGCCCAGTAAAGAATTTAGCGGAGAAATATATATGGTATTCTGAAAGTTGCTGAAGTTTACAAGTATTGCTTATAACCTGGTTAGTCCCCCTATCACAGCAGCTCGAACTGGACTTAACCAAGTGATGAGAAATAAACAACGCAAGAAGATACTTATTATAAATGTTGTGGTATATTAAGTCACTATTATTGGATTGTCTGGTTTAGTAACTCTTGTAATGTCTTAACATATAGTCTTTTTAATAGAAATGTCTTTAAAAGAAAAACTTTGATCTTACAAAAATCATTTGTAAGATAGATTCTTAAGGAAATTATTTTGTGATATTGTGAACACAAGGATTTTTCATGTCCTCTTATCTTAGAAGAGCTCAATACAAGAATATTAAATGATTTTGAAACTTCTTATATAACGACTGAGAATGCCTTGTTTTCTTATTAGGGGGAATTTCATATATAAAGCATGATGTACAATGCTATTAAAGCATGCTTTGGAGAAATATGTAATTATTGAAGTTTGGGTGGGGATGTATGTAAATGCCTTCATTATTGCACCGCAATTCATTTTATTATCTAATTTATAAGTTTGTCACATCTTTGTTAGGCGTCTGCGATCGTGGTTTTTGAAAAGCTTTTACTATTTGTAAAAGCTTTTAAAACTTTAGCATTCTGATGAAAACTTTATGTAAAAACTTTTAGTAAAAGCTTTTCGTTTGTCAGCGTTTGAAACAATGAGTTTTACTTGCATCCTCATTAATGAAAAGCTTTTGACTAGTTTTGCATTGGAGCAAGATTTACAAAATGAATTTTTGTTCTTTAAGACTAGTCGGATCTGCATGTATGATGATAAATATAGTTATATAATAAAGGAAAATGATTGTAAAAATATCATCACTGCAATTTCTTTTGTGGGTAGCGAACAAATTTTTTCTTTTGTAGTCTTATTCTTTCAATTCATTCTTTTTAGGGTATTATGTGACATTTTGCCCTTCGAAAAAAATTTATATTAGCAAAGAGGGTAAAAATGTCCAAAATTTCATAAAATACCCTAAAATGATAAATTTGAAATAAAAGTCTTCATGAAAAAAAAAAATTATTCACACCCACAAAAGAAATGTGAAGTATGATTTTTTAAATCATTGCCATATAATAAATATAGTAAATGAATTCTTGGCCAACTCTCCTCGCCATGATTTCCTACCCTTAGTGATTTCATTTCACAACACTCCAAATGTATATGTGTTAGTTGTATGTGTTTGTTTGGGTTTTCGTGTCTTTCCGTGACATCATTATTCCGTATATAAAAGGCGTTCACAATCTCTTTCTGGTCAAACACTTTACAAAAAGTAAATGATTTTGATAAATAAAGTTTGTATTGGTTGAAATAAAGGTTAAAGTTATAAAAATTTGAATCAAAATAAAATAAACCTACTAAAAATGTAAAACTAAAACTCATAAAATATATCAAAATGGATGTTGAATTAAAGAAAACAAAATTTTAAAAATATGGTGAAATTAGATCATAAAAAATTAAGCAATTAAAAGATATTTAAATTTAAAAATAAAGGTGATTAATTAGTTAAGAAGTGGCATAAGTCTTTATTATCGGGGCTCGTTATTTTAGTTTGTTAGAGCCCATCCTTTTTGTTATTTTTTAGTTAGAGAAGTGATACGTATCGTTCGATGATTGTAGCCCTTATCTTAATTTTTGTGGGCACAACTTAAATCTTTATCTATACTACTTTATCTACCTCAGTCCAATTTAAGTGTCGCGATGGAATCTTTAGATGTCTCAAATTAAGTGTCATAGAATATTCCAACCAATGAGATGAGGCTTTAGTGGGTGAAAATGATATTTGATTGATGGAGAGTGTAGTTGGTGGAATTTTCTAAAACTTTGTGCGTATGAATAGTGGACACTTAATATGGGACGGATGGAGTAATACATTTAAGCCTTCAAAGTTAGAAGACTTAAAATCAATTTTTTACTTGCTTGTTATGAGACGGATATATTATAATGCGTATAAAATTAAGATAAGGAGCTCGATCGTGAGATGGCGTGTGTCACCTTAACAAACCCAAGCTAACTTATAACAAACTCCAAGCCTAACTCCTAACCACCAAAAATTAAGATAAGGGCTCCAATTATAAAATGGCGTATGTCGACTTTTCAACTAAAAATTCATCTTTATTTTCAAATTAAAATATTTTTTATCTACTTATTTATATTATAATCTAATTTTACCATATTTTACAAATTTTATCTTTCTTTAATTCACATTCATTTTAATATATTTTTATGAGTTTTTAGTTTGAGCGTTGATACGTAAGCTGGCTAAGAGAGCGCAAGGAGGCCTCTGGCGTAAATGAATTATGCAGATCTTTGTTCATCGCAATTCATTTACGCTTATAAATCTCGCACAAATCTCTTTAGTTAGGCCCATTATCATTTTCCTTTTAGTTTTTATATTTTTAGTGGGTTTATTTTATTTTAATTCAAATTTTAAAACTTTAACCTTTATTCATTTATTCCAATCAATATAATCTTGATTAAGTCAAAATCATATACTTTTGGGGAGTGTTTGACGCGTAAAGAGATCGGTATTTTTATATTTGGAATAATGATGTCGCGTGAAAGTCTGGAACCCAAACAAACACTTCTGGCTAACATATATGATTCAAGTATTGAAGCGAATTCACTAAGCGCTGTAAGAAACACATATAACTATCTTATCGCCATGCATTGTCACCACTATCTCATCACATCACCACCTCAAAACGTTTGTTATTCTGAAATAGTCGTGGATGCATGCGTGCGTTGGCGGTACCTTCTAGTATAGTAGTATAGATACTCTAAAAGTTTTCATAGATTCGAATTACTACAACGATAGAACATGCAAATGTGTCCAATAAACGAATATGACACCTTCTGAAATATCAAGCCATGGCAAACTATTGCCAAAAATAGTATGTTGTATAACATAAAATACAACTGTGACATTTCAAATCAGAGAACCCAAAGCTACTTAATATGCGTAGGCTTTGATATCAGAATCTTGCTCCAATTCTTTCAGGCGTTTATCGTCTAAATGAACCCATGCTTCTACACCATCACCCTCATGATCATCCATCATGATCACCAAATTTTGGACAGGAAGCTTTCCTGTACTAGCCCAAATCGTCTTACCAGAACCAAAATCAGCGTTGTAGAACGAAAACTTGCACCAACAAGTGAATAGATAAAGTTCACATCATTATCATCTATTTTTCGGTTCGACTCCAAATAAGGATTGATTATAACCCCGTATCCTTCTTCACCATGTGTTAGTATTTTAGCGCAATCGACAACTGTTTTCTTAATGGAGCCATGTAAAATCTTGAAAAAATCAAGAAGTTCCATTTATCACCTTCACCAGGCGCGAGATGAGAAGTTGCTAGACCCCAAAATTTCCAAATGAGTTTGCGGGTAACTGAGGACTACTTTGTCCCTGAGTCCAACTGGTTGGATTAAAAGATGCTTTAGATTGGCCATTTTCACTTGATCCATGCGAACAAAGGCCTTCCATAATAAGGCCACAACAAGTTGGACTTTGGAGGGTTCTGAGACCCGCTATTTTGATCAAATCCAATCTTTTCTCTCATGGCTGATATCGCCTCCCGCTAAATACAAACCTTTGTGCGGCATTTTTCACATTAACGCTTGACCTAGGGACTCGAGGTCCAACTCAGGCAAACCTCGTTTTGGGAAGTTAACGGTGCGTTGAATATTGGGGAGGACTCTTTGTTGTCATATTCACCAATGCTACAGGCAGCCCAATTATTAATGAAGTTGCACATAGTACCCATGTCCGAAAGCCTTGTTGGGGATATGGTAGTAATAACGAACACCAGGTGGATATCTTTAATCTACGAAAGGCGTGTAATCACTTTCAGATCAAATCAATTTGGCGGTTCTACCAAATTATTCAATCGGATACAATTCAGAGAATGAGAATTTTCTGTATGTGTTGGGTCTGAGATATATTGAACCGTTATAAATCATATATGATAATGACCAAATAAACCGTATATAAACATGATACAGGATAACTGTCAATGGCAGTTATAGGGTTTTCAAGTTGTCAACTTATGTCCCTCAACTTCTGAAAATAAAGTTCTGAGAAACATAATTTCGTGAGAATCATAAAGCTTGGTGATTCATGATGCTTGACGAGAATCCTAAAGCTTCAATGATTAAATCACTTGCTTGATGATATGAAATCTCGACATGAATTTTTGACATAACAACTTAGTGGAAATAAAAATTTCCAGTGACTGGCACTCGACCCAGCCAGGGGCTCTGCCCGCTGGACCTGCCAGGTGCAGCCCCTGGACCACTACTGGTGGCGCCCCGGACCCGTCCCTTAGGGGCTTCCCCTAAGATCATAATAAATTCAAGTGGGTGTGCACTCCGCACTCCAAACCTAAATGATGTATTATTATGATGAAATTGGTCAAAACAAGTTAATCCAATTACACTAAAATATCCAACATTCCTCCCTATTTTAGTGCAATCCTTGATTAACTAAAACAAGTAATCTCAAACAATCAAACTTTTGCATAAATGAAATGTCGTGACGATTGAATTTCACATTAGTACATTACACATTCCAAATATTCGAATATCGAGGTGTCGCTAAGATTGAACCACAGAATTCAATATGAATACGAAGATAATGTACACAAAGTTTACATACATAGTAGTTCTATCTTGACATATGTTTTACTAGCCTATGTCCTTATCCTTCATAAGCATGTCAAAGCTAAGTCCCGACTTCTTGGGCGGCTAAACTTCATGCTCATATAGGTAGCTCTTTAGTCTTGCACCTACAATGCAATTTGTCAAAAAGCTATTAAGAATATATTCATTCAACCTCCTAACTTGTAGGTCCGAACACATACCTTGGGATGAATCTTCTAATGTGTTCCAATCTCTCAATATTAAGCCTTCCACATTGAATTCACACCTAGTGTCATACTAGATGGAATTGGGTATCTTGATATTAGAGATTTCGATGGACTTTAATCCCATCCCTTTAGCGAATTTTTCACGAGATCTCTATTCAACCCTTTGGTTAAATGATCGGCTAAATTGTGTTGTGTTTTCACAAACACCACGGATATCACACCATTCGTGATAAGATCACGTAATATGCTATGTCTAACACCTATGTGTCTAGACTTCCCATTATACACTTGTTGTATGCCTTAGCCAAAGTAGCTTGACTATCACATCGATAGAAATGGATGATATCGGTTTAGGCCACAATGGAATTTCATAAATTAAGTTCCTTAGCCATTCGACTTCTTTGCCATTGCCGCTAATGCCACAAACTCGATTCCATTGTTGAATCGGTTATGCAAGTTTGCTTTTAGATGCCGACAAATGGCACCACCTCAGTAGGTATACCCAACCGGTTGTGGAAGAATGATCTTCCCGATTGGAAATCCAACTTGCATCGAATAACCTTCAAGAACGAAGGAATCCACTATAAGTCAAACCATAATCCATTGTTCCTTTCAAGTACATAAATACTCGATTAATTGCTCGCCAATGGATTAAACCTGGATTGTGAGTATATCTACTCAACTTTCCAACAGCAAAGGCTATATCAGGTCTAGTACTAATCATGGCATACATTAAAGATCCAATAGCCCTTGAATATTCAAGTTGATTCACAGCAACACCTTTATTAGGCACAAGTTTTGTTGTGGGATCCATAGGAGTACCTATTGGAGAACAATCTTTTAGGTTAAACTTATCCAACATCTTCTCAATATAATGTGATTGAGAGATAGTAATGCCATGTTCTCCACGTATGATCTTAATGCCAAGAATCACATCAGCCTCCCCCATGTCCTTCATCTCAAACTTAGAGGACAAGAATTCTTTTGTTGCATCAACTTGATCTTGGTCAGTACCAAAGATCAACATATCATCAACATACAAGCAAATAATTACTCCTTTACGGAAGTATCAAACTTCTTTGTATACACACTTGTCCGCTTGGTTTAATGCAAAACCATTAGACAAGATAACATCATCAAATTTCGATGCCTTGCTTGGGAGCTTGCTTGAAGCCATAAAGAGACTTAACCAATTTACAAACCTTGTTTTCGTTACGGGCATGACAAAACCTTGAGGTTGTCTTATGTAAATTTCTTCATCCAATTCACCATTCGGAAAAGGCTGTTTTAACATCCATTTGGTGAATTACAAGATTATGTATAGCATGCAAGTGCTAACAATAATCTAATGGTGGTAATCCTAGCAGCGAGCATAAGTATCAAAGAAATCAATACCTTCCTTTTGTCTAAAGCCTTGGATAACCAATCTAGCTTTATACTTGTCTATGCTTCCATCCACCTTCATCTTCCTTTTGAAGATCCATTTACTATTCAATGGTTTAAAACCGGTGGTAAATCGACGGTTTCAAGTATTATTGTGCATAATAGAGTCAATCTCATCTTGGATTGCCTCTTTCCAAAATCGACATCCGCTCAAGCCATAGCTTCACTTTGTAGGTCCTAGGATCTTCATCAACATTGAAACAATATTGATATTGAAATTGAATTTCATTCCTTGATCCTTCTACCAATATAGTTGGAAATCGCCACCAAAAGATTTGGTTTTCTTGCTCTTACACTTCTCCTAGGCTCGGAAGGCTCGGGAGGAGAAACAATCGCTTGTTAGATGCACCAAAGTTACTAGAACTTGCAATCATGTCTGCGGGTTTAGGTAAAGATGTAAACCTATCCTCATTGCCAAAATCGGCATCTCGTGACTCAAAAACAGTGTGCGGATACATAATCATTAGGTTCTATGACATAGAATCTATAGCATTTGGAATTCTCGGGATAGCCGGTGAATACACAATCTATACCTCTTTGACCTATATTATTTATTTTAGGATCGATCAATCTTACCATTTCTCTGACCCCAAACTACGAGATAACTCGGTTTGGTGCCTTTTATACCAAAGTTCATAAGGGTTATCTTGTTCCTTTTATTAGGAACTCGATTTAATAAATAACGGTTTGTCAACATAGCCTCACCCCAAAATCCATCACTTAGGCGAATAGCATATCATGGAATTAACCATTTCTTTTAATGTCCTATTCTTTCTTTCGGATATACCATTTTGTTGAGGGGTATATGGGCGTTGGTGCGATGTATTATACCATGAGATTGAAAATAAACGGATCATAATATTCACCTCCCTATCGGTCTTGAAGTGTTTTAATCTTCACACCATGATAAAGCTCTACTTCCTCTTTATAAATTTTAAACTTATCAAGAGCTTCATCTTTTGTATGACACAAGTAAACATAGCAATATCTAGTAGCATCATCAATAAAAGTAACTACATACTTTTTATTACCAAGTGAAGGAGTTGAATGAAAATCACACAAATCACTGTGTACAAGTTCTAATACCTTAGTATCTCTAATGACATTCTTGGTGAAAGGTTGTCTAGTTATCTTAGTCAACACACAAGTTTTACACTTTTCACCATTCAATTCAAAAGCAGGTATTAGACTCATTTTTGACATGTCTTTCATTCTCTTGTAATGTACGTGTCCTAGTCTAGCATGCCATAATTCAGATTTACCACAATTATTGCTAGAACTAGTAGAAGCCATGCAAACAGAATTATTAACAAACGACACATCCAAATTTAATTTAAACATGCCATTCAAATATCCAAAGCCAATAAAAGTACCATGTCTAGACAATATGTACTTGTCGCTTTCAAGACTTGCTTGTAGCCATAATTATTTAATACAATACCGGATACTAAGTTCTTACGAATACCGGTACATACACAACATTGTTTAAAAGTAAAGAGTTTCGAGTAAAGACTAGATTAACGGATCCTAGTCCTTTAATCGGTTCGATTGCAACATTGCCCATCTTTAATAAAGATCCATCTTCAATTGGCTTAAAGTCCTTGAACCATTGAAGATTTTTGCATACATGACATGTTGCTCATCGAATCCACCCACCATGATAGATCATCATCCACGATTGCTTTCGGGATCCTTGGATCCACTAGCACCACCTCGTTTTTCCTTTACCCTTAGACACGCAATCTTTCTTAAAGTGTCGGGTTTCCCACACTTCAACAGTCACCTTTGGTTTCTTATCGAACCTTTGTTGTTATTGCCTTGCCACTTTCGTTTCCCTTTACCGGCCTTAGAGGATTCACCTCCTCCACCATGTTCGCGGAAGAACCCGACCATGGTTTTAGTACCACCAACGAAACCCCTTTCCATATCACGTATGGATTGTTCAATTTGGAAATGACTTCCAAGTTCAACCAGATTCAATTCCTCTTTCTTATGTTTAAGATTGTTTTTAAAATCCTTCCAAGAGGGGGGCAGTTTATCTATGATACTGGAGACAGAAATTGATTCATCCATTTTCATATCATATTGTGCAAACTGTCCTAAAATCCTTTGCAATTCGTGGTACTGTTCCATGACAGGCCTAGCGTCTACCATTTTATAGTTATTGAAATTACCAACTAGAAATTTCTTACTAGACGCATCTTCTGCCATGTATTTGGCTTCTAGGGTATCCCATAATTCTTTTGCAGACTCTACGTTTTGATAAATATCAAATAATGAATCAGACATACCGTTAAGAATATGACCACGACATATGTAGTCTGCGTTTTCCCACTTAGAACGATTACGAGTCTGTTCCAGCGTTTCATTCTCAACAGCCTCAGGGCATGGGGTACTCAGAACATACACCACTTTCAAATTCGTCAGATAAAAGTGCATCTTCTTTTGCCATCTACGAAAATCCTGCCCAGAAAACTTCTCCAACTTTGCAAACGTCTTGTTCAGATCTTTCACAGAATCAGGGTTCGTCATCTAAATTGATTTGATCTTTGTTGGGGATATGGTAGTAATAACGAACACCAGTGGATATACTTAATCTCTGAAAGGCGTGTAATCACTTTCAGATCAAATCAATTTGGCGGTTCTACCAAATTATTCAATCGGATACAATTCAGAGAATGAGAATTTTCTGTATGTGTTGGGTCTGAGATATATTGAACCGTTATAAATCATATATGATAATGACCAAATAAACCGTATATAAACATGATACGGGATAATCATCAATGGCGGTTATAGGGTTTTCAAGTTGTCAACTTATGTCCTCAACTTACGAAAATAAAGTTAAAGAAACATAATTTCGGTGAGAATCATAAAGCTTGAGATTCATGATGCTTCACAGAATCCTAAAGCTTCATGATTAATCACTGCTTGACAGATATGAAATCTCGGCATGAATTTTGACATAACAACTTAGTGGAAATAAAATTTCCAAGTGACCGGCAGCTCGACCCGACCAGGGGCTCGCCCCTGGACCTCTGCCAGGCTGCCGCCTGGACCACTGCTACAGGGCGCCCCGGACCCGTCATGGGGGGCCGCCCTAAGATCATAATAAATTCAAGTAGGTGTGCACTCCGCACCTCCAAACCTAAATGATGTATTATTATGATGAAATTGGTCAAAACAAGTTAATCCAATTACACTAAAATATCCAACAAGCCTATGTGAAAATAACATACCAATTGTGAAACCACCACACTCAAAGGTGGTGACTTTGATACATAGCATAGGATCATTGACATCATCAGCCTCCCCAATCTCACGTGGAAAGAAATCATTTAGAACATCGGGTTTTAACCCATACTCTAGGCCCACAATATATGAGATTGGCACATTTGCTTTGCCTAGGATGTACAAAACACCTTGATCATTACAATCAATTAAAGATTGGTTACGAACAAATCTACCGGCCAATGGGTAGAATTCGCTCAAGGTATTTGATAACGAATCCTCCAAATGGTCATAAATATTCTTATATAGACCATTTGGGCCGTCAGGTGGTGAGGAGTAGTAGAGAATGAGAGGGACGTATACAGTTGGGGCTAGCTCATCGGTGAAAGAGATGTTGTAGAAACGATGAATAGGTGGTGTTGAGGTCGAGGTTTTACTAGCTTTGATGAGTAGTTTATGACACTTGGGGTGGAGGTTGAGGGTTTCGCTTGCTTTAATGTACGATTTATGACACTACAAGAAATCAGCCTTTTAGCAACAACAGTAGAGACGAATTTGACTTCAGAGACGGTTTAGCGACACAAGTGAGGCGTCGCCAATATCCCGTCGCAGAGTATTACGATGTTTTATACTCGTCGCTTGAAATATCGGTTTTTTTTTCTTTTTTTTTTTTTTTTTTTTAATTGTGTAATAATATGTTTGTGTAATAATATGTTTGTGTAATATAAGTGTTTTGTGTAATAAGTGTTTTGTGTAATAAGTGTGTAATAATATGTTTTGTGTAATAAGTGTGCATTAATGTTTTGCGTTAAATATTACCACATTAAATAAGCGCAACAACAACAATTATTATTAAATTAAACGTCAACGTTAACATATTATTTAAATACAACAACATAACACTACATATGAAGGTTATTCATCTCGTTTAAAGATCACGGTCTTGCACCGATCGACAAGCGTGATCCTCGGATTCCTTGCCAATTCTAACTCCATCTCCGTCGTCTTTATTTTTGTCTTTAACGACTTGATCTCATTATCTTTAGCAGCGCAGATTTGAGCCTTTGCGTTGAAGATGAGGCTCGACTTAAGTCTAGTCCTTCAAATTCATCTTTCCAATCAAGTATCGACACCCATAGTCGTTTGTACTGCACGTTGTTACATGTTAAGAAAATAATAAGAAATGTATTTTTAACAAACAAATTATTTACATAAAACCCTAAGCAAGCGTATGATTATTTACCACCGAAAGAGGACATGCATAATCTGATCGGCTGGAAAGGATTTCGTGGATTTCGTTCTATAATAAATCCTCTATTACATCGACACCGAAAGGATTTCCTTGGCTCACTGACAATGTTATTATTAATTTAAATATAAACAATAATCAATCATTTACAACATAAGTAATCAATCACTATGTTTACAACGTAAATCATTAATCAATTATTTACAACATAAATCGGTGTCGGTCATTATGTTTATAATTATTTACAACATGAATCATTCACTATGTTTATAATTATTTACAAAATGAATCATTAATCATTACAATGTTTTGTATGTATATATTATTTACTAATTTGGTAGTCGATGCCTATATAATGATTCCCACCGGGATGCGACGGATCATGCCTCCTCCATTGTGGGTGGATTTGCGGAAGTGGAGAATCTTCGTCTAGCGTCAGAACAATGTAATGACCTACTTCGTTCCCCACACGGCCTATCACAAGAGGGTCAGTTCTTTGTGAGAAATCTGGACCACTAATAAGCGGAAAACACGTATTCCAACCCCTGAGAGATATAAGTGCAACGGGTCGTCTAAATACTTCTGCAATAACCAACCCCGTGTTTGGCATGTCCATGTAGCGATCAGACGGTGCACATCCATTTCCGAACCAGTCTATTGTACGGCGAAGTTCGTTAAAACCATCTTCCCACCACAAACCCATGTAAACCCGCCAATTTAGGTCCATCTGTTGCAATAGCATCTGCCTAACTTGGCGCCACAAATCTTGTTGTTGCCAAACATCATGGGCAACGCACCGAAACCCACAATTTCCGTCACCCTCCACATTATATATACTGATTATGTATGGATGCCAAAGGACTGGAAGCATACCCATCAACATTTCGCTTTCTGCATCTCCATCATACAACCTGTGTCTTGTCGACAAAGGACTAGGACCCGTGAAAGAACTATGTCGGGCAGGCTCTTTGTTGAAGTTCGGGACTTGTCTTGATCTTGTAGCGGTGCTTCTTCGGTGATTCGGTTGGAACTTCATTCAAGTCCGGGACTTCATTCAAGTCCGGGACTTGTAGCCTGCCCATTTGTCCTTTGCGCTCGGACGTCCACGGGTATTTTTACGAATAACGAGGTTCCGTGTGTCATCGGATGCGAGTTGGTATATCGATCTCAACCGTTAGCATATTATTCTTGACAAACGGCGATGCTTTGGTAAAACATTCTGAATTGCGAATGTCGTCTCTAAGCGAGTATCATGATGATGATGATGATCATCATCATCATCATCATCATCATCATTCTTGGAAGAGCCATCTTGACGGTGGCCTATTGATATTAGGCCACGGAACATGTAGGGTTCTCAAAAATATTAACTTCTTCCGGTGGAATGGGGCATCCCGAAATCATTAAATATATATCAATGCCGCCCATAAATCACGATATTAATGGGGAAAACAACTTGATAGTTATAAATTTACTTACCATGATATACATAGTATTGCATCTCGTGAAAGCATGGTAGTCCGTAAATTGTACGCAACTTATGGCTACATTTGTCTACGGTGATAGCCAGGTGGAGTTCTTTGTGCATGAGATTGAAAGCATGGTGAGAAACTTTATACCACAAATCTTGAAATATTTGAAAATTACAATCATTTATTTTCTCGCCGATGCTTCTATTTAAACTCTCTTTTATCGAATTTTCTTGCGCAAATACAATCTTATCGATTGCACTCAACAACCTGTCTAAATTGGACTGTGTGCCGCCCAAATATAATTTCAACAACGCGTGGTGAGCCTCAACTCTACACGTTGTTGTCTGGCCGTAGGAGCGATATTCATCGGTGATGTACGAGACAAACATGTGTCCGTAATCTCGCGGCCGATTATCCGGATACTCGGCGATTCTTTGAAAAAAAAAGAGTGAATTAATCAAAGGTCATTCGGTGCTTATTAATTGAATAATAATTAAAAAATATAATTAACAATTTATTACGCATGGTTGACCAAGCTGTTGTCGTGGCGCTCATATTGTTCTTTGGAACAAGGGGCGTGTCGGAGCTTTAATCAACCGATCCCATCTCTTTTTAATGGATGCATACTCATCTATCCCACCGCATCTGTTTTTCATAAACTTCATCAAATTTTGCTCTATATGCCATCGACGAGTAATTTGTGGCGGTAGGAAATTCGCTCTACATGCCCCAACCAACGCTAAATCTCATCGGTGACAATAACACGTGGGTAGTATCTTTCGTCTATCACCTCTTTTATGCGTTGCAATACCCATCGAAAATTATGCCCTTTTCACCGTGTATAAAGCATGCGCCATTGAAAATGTTTTATTCGTTGGTGTTACTCCTACAATTTCCAACAATGGCAATTTAAACATGGTGGTATTGTGCGTGGAGTCCATCGGCATGATTTCGGAAGCGTCGCCATAGAGCATTCGAGTGGGGTGAACAAAAATAACTCCTCAAGTTCATTATCGTCATTCACCCTCGGGTAGTATGCATACCACGAATCCACGGATGCGAGTAAAGGACTTGAATTTGAGTTCTATCACCTCTTACGGCTCTCGGAACTTATCAAGTGTGTTATATATAGTTCTAACGCTAGACACGTTATCCGGATTACGTCCCTTTATTGTCGAAAGTATATTACGTGGTGATACGCTATACTCGACAATTCTTTGACCAAACTCAACTCATCATCTTTTAATCGCATTGCATATGGCACACCATGCAACGACTCTAGCAACTCATGATTATGGCTATCACACTTCACCCTCAAAATCCAATTATATCGTGTTGCTCTATATTTTGCAACTAATCTGAATGGACAATTGCTTTTTTGTTTTGGTTCTTCGTTTTCCACTACCGTGATATTCATAAATCCGCCCTTTGTACACTTATAATTAATTTGAACATCGACCATTTTCGATTTGGTTACTTTTTAACAATGACAAAACCGAGCCCCGAGGCTATATTTTGCACCCACTCGATTACTTCCTCGTGAGAACGGAAAGCACGAAAATATATAACAAATTTTATAAGACACTTTTTAACTAATACTTTTTAATACTTTTATAACAAATTTTACCTCTTGTCGATAAATGGGCAATCCTCTGATACTTCCTCGCGATAACGGAAAGCCTGAAAATACAATTTTTTTTTCAACAAATGCGTTATATTTACATTTTACAACATTTTTTTATACTTTTCTTTTACAACTTACATTTTATTTACAACTTACAAATAATACATTTTATTTACAACTTACAAATAATACATTTTATTTACAACTTACAAATAATACATTTTAACTCAACTTTTACTAACTCTTCCTTTAAAAAAAAAAAAAAAAAAAAAAAAAAGAGAGAAAACGCGTACGCGTTTCTTTGACTAACTCTCACTCTCTCATTATCTCACACATCTGTCTCACTCTCACTCTCTCCTTATCTCACACACACACTCAAAAGTTTTCTCTCTCTCTCTCTCTCTCTCATCTCTTTATCTAATCCATGGTAAGTTCTTGTTTTAATGTGATGTTCATGATGTTTATATCATGTTTGTTTGATGTTTTATTGAGTTAAATAAAAAACGCGTTTTTAGTTACGATTTGATTGATGGTGATTATGTTTGTGTGATGATGGTGATTGATTGTGATGTTTGTGTGATTCTTGGGTGATATTGGGGTTAATTTAATGGATCTTTAACAAAAATGAAAACGCCCAAATTTTTTTTTTTAGGGTTTGGGGTGATTGTGGTGCGTGATGGTGATTACGTGATGTTTGTGTGATTCTTGGGTGATATTGGGGTTAATTTAATGGATCTTTAACAAAAATGAAAACGCCTAATTTTTTTTTTTTTTTAGGGTTTGGGGTGATTGTGGTGCATGATGGTGATTCTGTGATGTTTGTGTGATTCTTGGGTGATATTGGGGTTAATTTAATGGATCTTTAACAAAAATGAAAATTTTTTTTTTTATTTTTTGTGGTTTTTGTGTGATTCTTGGGTGATATGGGGTTAATTTAATGGATCTTTAACAAAAATGTGATTGTTTTTTTAGGGTTTGGGTGATGTGGTGCATGATGGTGATTCGTGATGTTTGTGTGATTCTTGGTGATATTGGGGTTAATTTAATGGATCTTTAACAAAAAATGAAAACGACCAATTTTTTTTTTTTTAGGGTTTGGGGTGATTGTGGTCTGTGATGGTGATTCTGTGATGTTTGTGTGATTCTTGGGTGATATTGGGGGTTAATTTAATGGATCTTTAACAAAAAATGAAAACGACCAATTTTTTTTTTTTTAGGGTTTGGGGTGATTGTGGTCTGTGATGGTGATTCTGTGATGTTTGTGTGATTCTTGGGTGATATTGGGGGTTAATTTAATGGATCTTTAACAAACAAATGAATACGCCCAAATTTTTTTAGGTTTGGGGTGATTGTGGTGCGTGATGGTGATTTTGTGATGTTTGTGTGATTCTTGGGTGATATTTGGGGTTAATTTAAAACCCTATGGTATAGCGATTACAAACCGCTTATGTGAGATAGTGATTATGTGATGTTATTGAAGCGCGAGTTGTGGGTGCAAAAGGGTAGGTTAACACCTTGATCCGCCACCATTGAGTGGTATGAATACCGCTCGCCTACCCCAATCCACAGGATCTGTGTGGTTTCTTGTTAAACTACTTATTGCTTATGATAAAAATGTGCTTATGTGCTTATTGAAACTGCCAGAGTTGTGTGGGTGCAAAAGGGTAGGTTAACACCTTGATCTGCCACCATTGAGTGGTATGAATACCTGCTCTGGCCTACCCCAGTCCACAGGCTCTGTGTGGTTTCTTGTCAAATTGCTTATTGCACACAAGCAGATTGCACACAGGCTCAGATTAGAACCGTTCTAGCAGTACTTTATTGGTTGGGTTATTTCAACGGTGCCTAGTATTTTATATCAACCCTCCCTAGTTTTAGAGGGTTTGGAGATGAAAATAACAAACTGCTTATACACTTGATAAGCAGTTTGTTATTTTAAGTCGATTAAAACTGCTTTTTTTTAAAAAAGCGGGATAAACAATGATGATTTAAGGTAAAACATGATTTTGGCTTGGCATTTCGAATGGACGACAAAAAATAATTCATTTTGCAACCTTCGATGTTGCAGCCATAAATGATCATATGAAACTTAATCTGAGCCTAATGTTAATAAAATACTAGGCACCGTTCTAATAACTCAACCCTTATTAATGTGTAAAGTTTCATTACCTCTGGTGATTGAGACATGTCGGCAGCTGTCGAAATAATCCAACCCTATCTGTAACTTGTGTAACCTTCACTTGTTGTAACTTGTTGAGTTTGTGGTGAGAGTAACTTTGTGGTAATTTGTGAATTTGATACTGCCTTGTGGTGATGAGGCTGAGTATAAATTGGGAGGTTTCACTACCTACCAATTTGAGATTGATCCCTTGTGACTTCCTGTTTGGGAATCTTACTGCAGTTTGGAATATTACTATTGCTTTTGGTTTTGGCTTGTGAACACTTAGTCAATCTAACTTGGTTGCTTTTGATCATGCACTTGTGTGCACCGGTTGGGAATCTTCTTGCGGTTTGGGAATATTCTTGTTGCTTTTGGTATTTGCTTGTGAACACTGGGCAATCTAACTTGGTTGCAATCTGGTATTGTGCAATCTGATCAGTGCACTTTGTGCAATCTGCTGCACTTGGACAAAAAAAATTTCAAAAAGGCGATGACGATTGGTTTTATAACCGAACGGCGCGGCAAAGTGATATTTGTCACTTTGCAGCCTTCATATCCGAGCCTAATGGTTTTCTAAATTGGTGATGATGTTAATCTGAGCCTTTATGCAATCTGCTTGTGGTAATGCAATCTGCTTGTGTGATAATGCATTCTGCTTGTGTTATAATGCAATCTGCTTGTGTGATAATGCAATCTGCTTGTGTGCTTATGCACTTGGACAAAAAAAATGGCGATGACGATTGGTTTTATAACCGAGCAAGCACGCAGCAAGTGATATTTTTATCACTTTGCAGCCGTCATATCTGAGCCTAACACTTTTTATCAATTGCGCAAATGTTTTTCTAAATCGGCGATGATGTTAATTTGAGCCTTTATGCAATCTGCTTGTGTGATAATGCAATCTGCTTGTGTGCTAATGCACTTGGACAAAAAAATAACTTAGGACTTGGACAAACCTTGCTTATGCACTTGGACAAAAAATAAATATTATGCACTAGTTGTGCTTATGCACTGGACAAAAAATGAAAAAGACTTAGGCGTGTGTGTGTGTGCTTGCACGGGCGTGTGTGTGTGTGTCTTTGTTTCTTGGACAAAAATGGGAAAAAAAACTATTGATTACAGAAATGACAAAAGTATATAATTTTGCAAATGAGCTTAAGAAACCTAGAAAGTACAAAAAAAGTAGAAGGAATAGTACCCTAAACTAGGGAGGGTTTGCGGTGGAAGGGGGCGGCTAGGGGGTATTAATAGTGTGACCAACCGCACCAAATAAATATTTTTCAATACGGTTTTTTAGAAACCGCACCAAATAAACATTTTTGATACGGTTTTTAGAAACCGCACCAAAAACAAATTCAAAATAATTGTCTACATCTCAACCTCCCATACACGGAAGCGGTGTTGGATGCCCATGCTTAAGTGGAAGGCGGCATTGGGCGTTACTTTACTTTTACTTTTTGTATAGGTACAAACTTCTTCATCATGTATCCAAATTAGAGATTTCACCTCATTTTAGAAAACAACGCATCATAAGGTGAGTTTATAAATTTTTTTTTGTTATTTGTAACATTATTTATCTTTATGTTGTTAGTTCTAAATTTATATATGTATAAAAGTAAAAAAAAAAGAGTAAAGTAACGCTCAATGCCGTCTTCCACGGGTTATGGGTACCCATCACCGCTTCCTGTACGTGAGGTTGAGATGTAGATGCTACCCCTACCTAGGTAGAGAGGCTGCTTCCAATTCTACCAAAGGTAGAAAGGACCTCCGGCCTTTTTGTAGTTAATATGAAGTTAAATTTATATATGTATGTATGTAGTTAATATGTTTATTTGTGTATATATAACATGTGCATCTAGAAGTTTTAAGTAGATCCATATATGAAATTAGTTGATACCCGTCCGAAACTAATCTAATAAAGATTAATTTCGGGCAGTCCCCGTTTCACTACTAGAAAAAGGGGCAACACCTACAAATTTTTCCTAGGAAATTACCTACGAAATTCCTACAAATTTCCTACGGTTTTGTATTAGGTACTAAACATAATAGTTGTTATTATTCTGTTTTTGTTTATGTTATCGGTCCATGGTATGAAAAAGTTTGTTTCTTGGTTTTCTCGAGATTCGATTTGGGAGATATCGTTCGATTAAATGTGTTGCGGTTATCGTTCGATTATGCGGTGTTTGGGAGATATTGTGCTTTTGATTAAACGATGATTTAGGAATTGTTTTGATTGATGGTGATCTTTATATTTGTTGCAAAGAAAATAAGGTTGTGTAAATGAAGCACTAATAGTTTGCAACGTTTCTTTGCCTATTTAAATTATTCGAGGGATTATTAGCGATTTAGTAAAATGATAGTGTTATATGTTGTTTTCACTAATAAATAGTGAATGTGTTAGTTATGTAATATATTGTTCGCTTATTTGTCGTAAGCGATTGTTAAGTACTCCGTATATATCGAGCATCGAGAATCTGTACATGTAACTGATGACTGTGTTAGTTACTGTAAGAGATTGTTACGTTATTTTTTGCATTCCAACTGTTTCAATTAGTTCGGTTCAAGGCCAAGAGCTTTTGATAGTAACTCAAAAAGAGTGTCTGCAAGCTCCATGACTTGGTTTAAGTTTTACCATTGTAATTTTGCTAGCCTTAATAACATCAATGAATGTTTGCATTCACAAAGGCATAAATTTGCTACATTGTTTGGAATAACATAATCTGCTAGAACAAACGTATGTACTTATCTGAAGTGTATACGACGTTACTACTGAAATCGTAAATGTGAGCACACTCCGTGTTTGAAGATTATCTCTGAACATTATGTTTGAATGTTTCTGCTTGATCTGTAAATTAGGATTCTGAACATGTGCAATTTTGGTGCAGACCATTGTCAGTGGAGTTGCAAGGAAAGCTGTCTTGATTTGCTTTTTCAAGTAAAACCAGGTGGTGGCCGTGTCGGGCCTTTAGTTGTTGAAGGCCTACTTAAAGACTCGCAATCTGATTCACTATAATTTATTATTCATGGAAGTCCAAATAGAGCAGATCACTAATTAACATAAGGTGACGAGTCTTAATTTATTCAAGTGAATGACAAAGCATACAGGAATTGTATATATAATTGATTTGGTTGTTGCATTTGTGTAAATATGTTTGTTTATTTAATTTTAGTGTTTCCAACAAAAGGGTGGATGAGAGTGCGGATATTATTTGATGAAGTTCATGCATGACCTTGTTATAAAAAAACAAACCGACTTTCCAAAAAGTGTAAGTATTTCCTTTTATTCCCCTCGAGATTATAGCGGGTTAGGTGGGATTGCGGCGGGTGGGTCATTGCAGCGATGGGTTGGTACGCTAATACAACGGGTGGAGTTCTTTGTTCTGCAATGGGTCGATTATTGTGTAAACTAACATGCCTAAACTAGTATGGGCGGCGCTTATAGGACTTTATTAGCTAACATTAACATCACTAGTATCTATCTAATTCTTAAAAAGTCTATTTGTTCATCAGGAAAGCTAAATTTGGACTGAATTGAGTAGCTACTTGTAATATACTTTGCTATTAATAATATGTTATAGAGGTTGGTGGAATTGCGTGAATTAATTTCTTTGTTATTATGAGTTACCGCTATTGCATCGGGTCGTGTCAAATGGGTTGAACTAATTATAGGCAATATGGTTACTTGAACTAATATGTTACATGCAATTTGGACTGATTTTGTTGGTTTTTATTGCGAAAAAAATATGACTAATATATATCTATATTTGTTTTTATAGCTTTGGAAGGATACACGCCGTTTACAACCGCTGGAGATCGACGAAGTGGCTAATCTAGTACTGAACGAGTTTTATAGGGATGTTGTACTTACTCCTTTAGATACGGTGGCTCCTCAGTAGTCCAGGTTTTATATTTTGGTGATGATAACGTTTTACGATTGTAATGGATAGCACTTTTATATTCTGGTGATAATGACGTTTAAAAGATGATAACACTTTTGTCTAACTTAGGTGGTTGCGTTGGTTGATGTTTACTTAAAATGTTAAGTTTGTTAAATATTGTTTGTGTATCTTGCAATGTCGGGTCTGCTGCGGAAAGTATTATGGTAGTGTTTGGATACATGTTTATTATGGTAGTGTTTGGATACAGGTTTTGAAAAATATTTTTTTGAAAGCATATTTTTAGTCGGTTTTAATAAACCGCATCAAAAAGAAAGATTTAGTAGAACTTTTATTGAAGGCATTTGATGCGGTTGAAATAAAACCGCACCGAATAATCGTTTTCTTCTGGTTTAAAACCGCACTAAAAACTTTAAAACCGTACCTAATGAATTTTTTGTGTAGTAGTGTGTGTACTTGATAAACATTTTTCGAGAATAGAACATCACACATATCCGAATGACTTTATCTCTACATGTATGAGTTAAGCTTACATCTTGTATATTCCTAACTAAATACATGTCCCTTTCTATAAAATGAAAGTCAAAGCTATAAAATAATGCGTTTATTAAACAGGCCGGATATATACCAACAAAAGCATGTTGTCTAATCAAAATACACATAATTACTAGCAATCTTGAGGGCGAGGGTAACAAAATATATACCAACATAAAACAGCACAAAGACGGAAAAGACTTTGAAAAGATTTAGAAGACTTTTATGGTCCGACCTATTTGCCAGTGGTGGGAATAAAGATGTATTTTGACTAACAAAATAAGTTTGATAAATAAAGGCTAAAATAACAACTAATCTTGATATCCTTGGAAGAGGTTACGCATACTTGACAACAAAATGGACAATCTTATCATTTAGGCCAAATGAAGTGAACGGATATACAAGTTAGGTTCAGTTTTAATTATGTATGTAACGTTCATTCCAGTTAACGTCAGTTGATATACTAGTTAGAGCATTGACAACGGTAACGTTATAACTGAATGAAAAAAAAAATGTAAACAAATTAATCAAAAGAGGATGAGATGAAAAAAAAACTAAGCATATACTATGACCTGGCCTCTAGCATTCACTCTATCTGAATAAGAGGTGATATGTACACTACCAAAAATAATATGTACACCACAAAATCACATTAGTGATGCATATAATACAACATCACATGATTATTATGTACACATCACTTTTGATGGTATGCATATCACCTACCATCTTTCCTAATACTATCAAACTGAGACAAAAAAATATTAAAACATGGTACCAAAACATTGTACACTTGATACCAAATATAGTACCAAAACTAACCACATATAAATATGTACTCACATATCACCTCTCTATCAAACATTGAAACATGTACCAAAACATTGTACACTTGATACCAAACATAGTACCAAAACTAACCACATATAAATACGTACTCACATAAGTATCAAAACTTAAAAACATTGAAACATGGTACCAAAACATTGTACACTTTTACCAAACATAGTACGAAAACTAACCACATATAAAGTGGATTTGTTATAGGTACTCATGGGCCACCATAAAGAGGGTAGTTAAAAGTAAGAAAGATTACTTTTAAACATCAGTTTATACAAGATAACTTGCTTTTTATCGCTTTCTTCTTCGTCTTTCTGTCGGTTGAATCTTTGATTATAAACTTTATATTTTATATTTCGTACTTTTAAGTTTATAGTTTTTAATATAAACAAAATTGTAAAAATAAAATAAAAAATAATCAAAAAGGGAAAATCCAAAGCGGGGGGGGTACAACTTGTAAAAACATGATGTGATATAAATATGTACTCACATATCAAAACGTGATAACTCGGACTCCACGAGAGAGACAAACTCCCATGCACCGATTCACCACAATTTTAATGCCAACCAACGAAAACACATTTCATTCCACAAATAAACACCCCCCAATTGTTAACTCCACCTCCTTTTTCTTTTCTTTTCTTTTTTCTCTAATCTTTTTCTATAGTAAAACTATAAAGCGGAAAGCACGAACGTAAAATATAAAGTTTGACGGGATATATGGAGCAAACTCGTAAAATATGAAGAAATACGGAACAAAACTGATAAAAAACTATGTTGTACTCTTAATAATAGAATTAAATGGAGAGTCGGGTGGGGGTGGGGGTAAAGCATGTAAAAAGATGGTAGGAGGGTAAAATAGTACCACCCTAAATAAATAACAAACATTACAAAAATCTTGCACGTGAACTCAAGCCAAAACTGATTAATGCTTACTGAAGTCGACTCTTTATGGGGTCCCCGTAACCATTGTTGCCAATCTATCTCTTTATGTTTATTTGATCTTCGCGTAACTCACTTGTAGAGTTTTAGTTGAATGTCTTGAACAATTTTGTTAGTACTTGATACATTGCTACCAAACACACGAGCATTTCTTTATTTCCATATGAAGTACCCGATAGTCCAAATAACGGTTTCCAAACACGAGAAAAATAGATAAGGACATTAACGTTTCCATTTGATGAATAGAATTCATCTAGTGAGAAAGCATTAACGACCCCCACCTTCCACCTATTAAAAATCTTCTCCCAAACGCCCATAGCTAAATCACAATTGATCAAGCTATGAGTACACGTTTCAACAATATTGTTACAACTTGGACAAACAACCGAGTCCAAATCGACACCTATTCTATCAAGCTCTACACAAACTAGTAGTCTTCCTCTTAACACCCTCCACACGGATATGTTTACTTTCTTAGGTGCCAACTTGTTCCAAAGCGTTTCATGACCTCCATTATCCGACGCTATAATATTTTTCTCGATCAATCTTGAAAACATTTTAAGCGTGAACTCACCATCTTCACCAATAAACCACTTCCACCGATCCCTACAATTATTAGACATAACAACATGTTGCAAAGCGTAAAAAAAAATCCTCAAACTCCCTACTTACCCTCCCACTAATACTCCTAACCCAATCTCATACCCAAACCCACCTATTATCTACCCACACCCCTTTCTCCATCACACTAATCTCCTTTCTTATATCCAAATGATATCTAGAAAATCTGTCACAAAATCTCCGATTGTCCGATCCACCCAACGATCTACCCAAAATCTAATAACCCTTCCATCCCCTACCACCCCAACACAAGAAGACATGAACTCTACCCCCAACCCAACAATATCCTCTCCAATCTTCACAATATCACACTAAACCGCACCCCCTTCACCCCAAGGTTGATAGTCGATCTCACGTTACATAGATCAACGTGAGTTCACTACAAAAAAATAGTCCTATCTACGCACTTTTTTTTCACACTTTTAAAATGTGTGTATAATTTTATTAGTTTATACACATTTAATAATATGTTAAAATTGGATACATCTATAAATGTGAATTTCTTTTGTAAAACAGTAGAATTTTCACACTTATGATTGTATAAAAATAAAGTTTACACTTTTCAGTGTGGAGAAATCTAAGTAATGTCTACACTTAGAGCTTCGGGTACAGTGGCTGATGGCTCAAGCCATCACCCTCGACGCCATCCTATGCTGCGAGGCACCACACCGAGGCCGAGTTGTTTGGTCTTGGTGTCGTGACCACCAGCTCACACCAAAGCATTTTTTTTCCCCTTTTTGGTTGTATTTGTGATGTGTTTATGTTTGTGTGATACTATGATGCGATTTTTTTGGTGTGTGTTTAACAGGTAGCCAAGGAAGAAGACGACCCACTAATGAGTGTACCCTAATTTCCCTCATTTTGCGTGTTTCGTTTGGGCTGGGCCTTAAATTTTGGGTATATAAGTGGACGGCGTAGAGGGCATAACTACATTTGGTTTTTGGGCCTTAAATTTTTGGTGTTTGTGATCAATTATATAAGGGTGTGTTTAACATTGGTTAATTTGGTATATTTTTTGGTTGTTGGGACTTATATTTTTGGTATAATCTTTGGACTATGTATGGTTTTGGGCAGTATAATTTTTACGAAGTTGAATAAATCACAAGACAAGTTTTTGTACTCAAACGACAAAGTGATTAATCTGTTTTTTATTACTGAAATTTAATTTTAGGTAAACATATTGTTTTATTAAAAAAAAAAAAAAAAAAAAAAGGCATCATGACACAAAAAAACTAGTGTTATGCTAGGTAGGAGGTTTTGGTGCCATAGCCAAAACTGATGCCATGAAAAAAAAAGTGTTGATGTGCTACCACTTTTTTCCATGGCACCATCCACGGCACCAAACGATATCTAGCGCTCTTATAGATGTGGAAGTCATTTGTAACACCCACTTTCTCCACACTTCCTCAAGCGTAGAGAAATTGGGTGTTACAATTAATTTGCACTTTTAGAAGTGTGAAGAAATTTTTGATTTTTCCAAACTTAAAAATGTGAACATTTTTTAGATACAATTATAAGTGTGAAAAATGTTAAATTGTCTTACATTTTTTTCATACTTATTAATGTACATGATTCTTACACATTATCAAGTGTTAATAAACTAATATAATTTTATGCACTTTTTACAAGCGTAGAAAAAAAGTGTGTAGATTGCACTACTTTTTTTTGTATTTGTTATTCTATTTTCAAACATCTTATTAATACTCAAGTAACTGTTGATAAAATTGAATATGTAGTTGTAGGTGAAGATGGAGCGAGAGATTAAAAAATGGGATTATTTTTATACGATACATTAAGTAGATTTGATTTTAAAAGATCATGAGAGATTATTTTTCTAAAATCTCTGATAAAGTCTGTCAGCCAAACAAAACTTATCATTTATGTAATTTATTTTCTCAAAACATAAGTATAATATTCGCATAATCTTTTGTACCAACATGCCTTCACCTTAAAACCAAATCAAACCTCAATTTTGACTTAAACCTTATAATTACATAAATAAGTTAACATGGCGTCACATATGACCGAAGATTTAAGATTCTTTTTTAAATGACCCATTTATATTAATACTTTACGAAAGTGAACATCACATATATGTTTACCAAAATAAACTTTTACATATCATCCATTAGATTTAATCCAGAACACCTTTTCAACCGTGTCTCTGCTTCTTCTATGTGACCTTGTAAGCGACTGGAAAGTACAAATCCTAGTAGGCGACTATTTGGGCGAACTTGTATGTGACCTTCAAAAATGGAGATCCTAGGCGACTCCTAAGCGAGTTCCTGGGCGACCAAAGAAAATTAGGCAACCCCCTGAGCGACTAAAGCAAATTAGGTGACCTCTTAGGCGACATGATAGGCTACTAAAGCACTTCTCTCCTCAAATTCTATGCGATCTTGTATCCTAGGCGACTCCTAGGCGAGTAAAGCATAGGTTTTGATTTGGAGCGTTGAATACATTTCATGTTTGTCGTGTTTGCTAGATCCGAAAGAAACTAGAGGAAGTCGGCTAGATTAATCCATTAAACAAATCTTGGTGACCCCAATAGGCTATATTAATCCATTAAACAAATCTTGGTGACCCTACTATAACAGCCTAACTTCCTTAGGTTCTAGCTATCATATGTATCTTTTTAAAGGAAAAATACCAAGGGGCGTGCATGTACTTAAATGGAGGCGTCTGTTTTGGTAAATGGTTGAAATTTGGTCGAATATCGTAAATGTAGGTGTGTATTAGTTTAGATTAGTAATTAGTTTAAGAAGAATCTTAAACTCATCATGATTCATTCATAAAAAAATCTATTTCATTGACGTGAGCGAGTGAATTTTCTGTATGGATTTTCTGAATGGTTCTATCATTTCTCTTAGTTTAAATTTTAAAGTGTCACAATTTTGAACATAACAAAGTTTGACACATTTGATTGAAAAAAGAGATATTTAAATTCGTTGATTAATAACCGGTCCAAAATTTGGATGCTTTCTTGCGCTATTTTCCAAAGTTATTCTCCATTTAAAAAAATGAGATGTGTAATCTAACACGAATATTTATTATTATTATTTTTTCTGTTGATCTTATATCCGAGAAGATTAGTATATCTCTCTAAAACTTGCACTTGACTTGTCCTTCTAATTACAATCTGGCAAAAGTTTGAAGCCTATCAACAATTGCTCGTCATCTGTTCCATCTATCTTGTTATGTACGATATTGTCAGTGTATTTAAGCTTAAAAATTGGAAAAAGTTGTCAAACACTCATAATTCTTTTCTATTAAACAATTATATTTTACTTATCCTACATATATTATTGCTTAGGAAACCCAGACCCGGATTACGCTACAGGCCACATGGATGACGGCCCAAAGGTAGCCCAAGAAGAGAAGGGCATCAATCTACTAGTCCATGTTTACCAATGTTTAGTTAACTAGTTAAACCTATTACATACTACGTATACAAATAGAATATGAGAATATATTAGATACAATTAATTATAGCTAATTTTGTTCTATAAATATGGGTCTCTTATTCTTTTTGTGATCTTGATTTTTACTCGTGAGTCGCGATTCATTCTTTAGTGTATTTTTGTAAAGGATTACTGTAGATTGGTACAAAAATTGTGGTAGTAAATACATCTGATATTTGTGTGCAACTAAACAGTGACCCATTTCACTAAATGATACTCCGTAACTTACATATCAGTGGTGGAGCTAGAAAAATTTTCGTGAAAGTGATGAGCAGTGTTACATATACATCTACTTATTCTTTTTAACATTCAGTTATTGGTAAATGAATATGATTTACATCTAACAAATAAAAAACAATGTGATAGTAATTACAAATTTCCTAAAAATATGACTTGTGCTATATGTATTTCGGGCCTAGGTTCAACAATAAAACAACCACAAGTACCGGATCTTAGTAAGCCCAATAACAAATTGGCTACGATTCGGACTCAAAGATGCACGCAGAGCACCTAGCGGACCAGACTCGTAGTCACGGAAGGTGATCTGCGTCCGCGTCCATGATTACTGCAGAACCTTGCCGACAAGGGTCCCATTCCGGCCACTAACTTTTATAAGCGAAATGCTAGGAAACCCTAACATCAGGCTTGCCTATAAAGGAACTCTAATCCTCTCAAAAGGTACGACTTTCTCTCACATACTAATACACACACTTTTATATTCTCTGACAAGAATGAATACTTACCCTCACGTCGGAGCTTAATCGTGAGTTCCGTCCCCACGGTAAGGCTAACGGTTTACTTTCATTTGTTCAGGGATTCAATCCACTACTTGGTTTAGTACAGATTTAGCCCATCGACGACCTGTTGGCCCGGCCCAACATACATCCTCTACACATATTTTAACCCGTCATACTCTTTGTACTAACATACATAAAGTAACATTTGCTTTCTTTTATGTCATTGTCTTTTCTATCCTCACACACGTCACACATAAAATCTATTTACTTGCACACACACACACATTTTCCTTGAGGTTTTTCTAAGAGCACTCCCTTTAGCTTCAAATAAATGTGTGACCGTTTATATCTCACATTTTCATATTCTGCTATGACGAAATTGGATATTGTTGTTGTCGTCGTCGTCTCTCATTTTAATTGAGAATGTCATACTTATTTAAATCACAATCATTTAATGCATAATATATAAACATTGTGAGTAAGCATAAGGCCATGGCTTTGGATATATAGACCAACAACACGACATTAAACAAAAAAGTCAGGATGGCCGAGTGGTCTAAGGCGCCAGACTCAAGTTCTGGTCTTCGAGAGAGGGCGTGGGTTCAAATCCCACTTCTGACACTTCATTTTTTTTTTGAGTTTCTTTTTTAACCCATTTCCTTTATTTTAGGCATCTGTTTCATTTCAATCTGAATCAATATTCATGGCATCTACTCGTTCACTCTTCACATCACTCATCAGGTACATAACTAACCTACTCACTTTATTTTAACTAACTTTCAATTATATAAAAAAAAGTTAAACTTTTATTTTTGAAACCCTAGGAATGGTACTAGGCAGACTAAGGTGAGATTTGTATCTTCTTCGGTGCCGAAACCGGAGGAGTCTCTGGTTTCGGGTACTGAAGAGGAAAGTGGTGGGGACAGTGATGATTTGAAGAGTAGGATATTCAGGCTGAGGCTGCCCAAGCGTAGCGCGACTAATGTTATTCAGAAATGGGTTAATGAAGGACGGGAGGTTAAGCTTGAGGATTTGCGAGGGATTGGGAAAGAGCTCAGGAGGTCGAGGCGGTATAAACATGCTCTTGAGGTTTGACTTTACTTGTTTTTCATGAGTTTTAGGGGGCGTGTTTGGATTAGATTACTACGCACACTAGCTTATGAAGTTGAATACCGCATAAGTGTAAGTTGATAGTTGAAAGCGCTGAGTTTATCGGCTTTTCAAATTTCAGTAAGCCGATAAGCCCATTGCATAAGATAATCCAAACACCGAATTAATTTAAGTACTTGATTGTTGTTCCCATAAATTGGTTATTAACTTATTATGCTAGTAGATATGATGGTCCACTTGCGAAAATTAGTACATATGCATTGGTTATTCATGTAGTCGAGAGTGATTTACACAATAACGAATAAATCTTTTTGTGGTTATTCAAACATGTGTGCCAGCAAATTTTCATGAATATGTTTGTGTTAGAGTTCTAATTTATATTGTGTTATACCCACAGTGGAGTTAATTTGTTACGGTGTACATCAAGGTTAGCCATTGATTTAGTTTCCGGAAGTTACATGTAGCAATATTCTGAGGTTGTTGGATTACCGTGGTAATTTCTTGGTTGTGCTGTCATAACTACTTATCCTGCTGTCAGCCATGAATACTCAAATTAGTAATTTACATATATAATTTTTTGGTCAAACGGAATTTTACTGTTTGCCTGTCTAGGGGATCCAGTGATATCAAAAATAGATAATTAAGCATCATCTGATCCAGAACGTGAAACTGTCAAACTAACAACTTTTAACTACCAAATTACAACATGAACTTGCTTCGTTGACAGTTGAAAAAGTTCACCTGCTCTGCATTGATGATCATCAAATTGAACATCACCTTGCAAGCTCGATCTCTGAGAATTTGAAACCTCTTAAACTTGAGCATAAACTTTGAGATCAAAAATTGAACTGCAACACTGTAGACCTCAACCCTTGTGAATTTGAATCCCTGGAAACTTGAACATGAACTTTGTGATTTAAACTGGAACAGCAACCTTGCCCCCTAGTGAATTTCAAACTATTGCAACTTGAACATGAACTATGAGATTCGTAACATAAACAGTCACTTTGCACCCTTGTGAATTGTGAAACCCTTGAAAGATATGATAAACCGATGTTTAATTTGGGGCATGTACTTCAATTTTGAGCAATGAGTACTTCCTTTAAAAAACATCTAAAAAGGGGTACATACTATAAAAATGTTAACAAGGTTAATTTAACACAAACATGCTACCCCGTTTGAGCAAAAATAAAAAATAAAAAAAATGCAAGTACTTTACCTTCCAAGCAAAGTTTTTTGTACAAGTATGTTAACCTCTTGGAGGTCAAAAGTACTCTGTAATATTCTTATAAGGACGTTGCCCTTTGTTGCGCAAAAGTGAAGTACATGCCCTAAAGTAAACTTTGGCCTATAGCAGGTTGCTTTTCTATGCAAATTTCCCTTCTTTTTCTCTAGTTCGAGTTATAGCTTCTTGATAATCTTTACAATTGAGTACACATTGTAATTGAACAACATGATATTTGCTGATAAAATAATGAGCAAGAATATGTGCATGTGCAGCTGTTGGAGTGGATTGTTTCACGCGGAGACTTTGAATTATCCGACTCAGACTATGCATTCCGAATTGACTTGATGACCAAAGTTTTTGGTATAGACGCTGCCGAACGCTATTTTGAAAGTTTGCCTCCAACTGCTAAAACAATTGAATCTTACACTGCTCTTCTTCACTGTTATGCTGCATCAAAACTAACTTCAAAAGCTGAGGACCTTTATGAAAGAATCAAAGAGTCTAACCTTCCATTAAGTGCCATAACGTACAATGAGTTAATGACGTTATACATGTCAGTTGGGCAGGTGGAAAAGGTCTCTTCTGTTGTTGAAGAACTAAAAAATCAGAATGTTTCTCCAGATATATACACTTACAACTTATGGATAAGTTCTTGTGCTTCGTCTTTGAAGATCGATGAAGTTAGAAACATTCTTGATGAAATGACAAATTCATGTTCGAGTGAGAGTTGGGGAAGATATGTGAAGCTTGTGAAGATATATCTAACATCGGGTCAACTTGTGAATTCAGAAGTCAACTCTGTGGTCGAAAGTGAGAAGGGCATTACACAAAGAGAATGGATAACTTATGATTTCCTTATTATACTGCACAGTGCTTTGGGAAATAAAGATACACTTGATCAAATATGGAAATCTTTAAGAATGACGAACCAAAAAATGACGAGTAGAAACTATGCTTGCATACTATCTGCATATGTGATGGGTGGCCATTTCAATGAGGTTGGAGAAGTGATTGATCAATGGAAGACATCTGCCACAACCGACTTTGATGTCGCTGTATGTGAAAGGCTTGTTAAAGCTTTTGAAGAAGTTGAGCTGACCGAAAAAGCAGAAGCTTTCCGCATGTTATTATGTGAGAAAAAGTGTGACCCACAATAATGTCGTTTGAGTTTGTTGTTGTGCTTTGGTGCCGAAACTTGGCAATTCAACATGAGCAATAGATAATAAGCTTGTATTTGGCAAATGCTTACTGAACTCCTTTTTCAAGTTTCTGCATGCTTTCTTTGACGCCCAAAAGGAATTGCTCATCTTTGCTTGCTTCTTACTTGTCCGAATTGGAATATCAATATGGAATGATTGATGGATTTCTACAACAGTTTTGATGGTAACATCCATTTGCTGGAGTTACTTTAATACTCATACTGTCTTTGCTCAAGTATATTAGTAACCTGTGGATCTTTTTCATTTTATGGTTTTGGACATACATCCAATTCTGAGACTATTAGAAAATACTTCCCCAAAGCCTTTGAAACGATTTTTTTTTTTTTTTTTTTTTTTTTTTTTTTTCATTTTGTGAAAGAGGTATAAAGGCTAAATCTATTAGTTTTGCTGTTTTTCTTTAACAGCGAAACAAGTGCTGTTCCACTTTTCACTCTGATTTTGTTCATCGCGCATTATCTACAACAGTATTCTGAAAACTTAAAAGATTAAAGTCTTGCCACATCAACTGAAATTCTTTGTATATAACATCTCGTTTAACCTGTTTGGAATAAATTTTGAGTGAGTAGGGTATTTATGGCGATGTGTTATGAGACCCACATACACCAATAACAGTTATAGTTGGGCAGTGTGCTTTAGTTATCGTAGTGTTATTGGGTGGATGTTGAGGTAGCAAACCAATAACGGTTATTGGGACACCACTGCACCTAGCACTCTAAGTGGGTAAAGCTAACTCGACTTCAACTTATGTGTTATCATTTTCCTTATTGAGAAGTCATTCCTGTTTAAACTCGGATTTTGCTTTTATAAATAGGTTAAGTGGTTGTGAACGAACCGAACAAACACAAACATGCCCTTGTTCTTGTTCGTTTAAGTTTAATCGCGCAAATAAAAAACACAAACTCTTAAAAGATCGTATTTTCTTGTCCACATTCTTTCAGCAAGAAAATGAGGTCGGTCATTTTGTTAATGTAAACATATTTTACTAAAAGTAATAAATAAATATTGTATTTGAACACAAACAAATAATTGAATATAAATGAACGTTTGTTAACGTACGACAATAAATGAACAAGATTTTTGTTCGTATTCATTAGTTCGACTAAACAAAAATAAAATATCATTCATGTTCAATTAAATTAACCGGCATAAATGAACATTTTACTCAACAATTAACGTTCGATTTTGAGTAAATTAAAAAAATACATCATTGTGGTTTGTTAGTTTTCACACTAAACATCTTTGAAAACTTTTAGCAATAATCATCTTTCCGTTAGTGAAAGTTAGACATAATACATTTTTAGAGACTAATGTTGTACTTATTTCTCTGTTATCTACTAATGGTCAAACACACTGCTTGATAAAATCTCTCTCAAACACTATTTTGTTCATTTCATCTTTTTCTTCTTACCATCATCATTACCTATCATCTATTTCTCACTACTTCTACTATTATAAAATACCTAGACCACTAACCATTCATTTTCAACTACTGTAAAATAACTTAACCCGTAAAACATTTATATTTATCACTATAAAATCACTCACAAACACCGCAAAATACCAAAACCCAACATCATCTTCTTTTCATCACATTTACCACCACCATACGCCACATCTACTAACACCATCTTTCATATATATGGTGTGCGGCTCGTGAACACCACCATTTGCTATAGGGTGTAAACGAGATGAAGACAACTCACGGCTATTCGAGATCGACTAAGTAAACTACTAAAATCTACTCTATATAAACAAGTCGAGCTCGAGCTCGAGCTACTCGAGTACACTTTCGAGCCGAGTTCGAGCTCGAATATGCTCAGCTCGTGAGGCTCGCGAGCTCTTATCGAGCTTCAATGATATGCCCATTTTTATCGAGTTCGAGCTTTAAAAGTGGCAATAATTGAGCTCGAGTCGAGTTTCGAGCTCGAGTTTGAGATGACCAGCCGAGCTCGAGCTTGAAATCCAAAGCTCGAACGAGCTCGAGTCGAGTTTTACTAATTGAGTCGAGTTCGAGCTTGGCAGTACTCGACTCGACTCGTTTACACCCCTAATTCGCTACCTCTACCACTTAAACGACCACCATATTAGTTGGAGGAATTGGAGGTGATGGAGGTGGCGGATGGTGGTGGTGGTGGTCACAAATCTGACCACCAGAAATTTTGTGATGGTTGAGAGTGATTTTATGGTGATAGGTATCGGCATTTTTTGTGGGTTTAGGTATTTTATGGTAGTTGTAAGTGATTTTATGATTAATGGTTTAGGTAGTGAGAAGAAGATGATGATGGGTAGTGGAGGTGATGAGAAGAAGAAAATAAAATACATAAGAGAGTGTTTAAGAGTGATTTTATCAAGATATGTGTTTGACTTTTAATAACTGCATTTAGCAATCTTAATGCATGTACCAGATTTATAACGATAGATAGTTATAGTGATAATCTGGTTAAGTGTTTTTTGTAACGTTTTGTGTAACTATAGCTATTTGCGGCTACAAAATCTCGTTGTTATGCATGAGTACTCGTCTAATATATATAATTGACAAACCAAAGTATTTAAATATGTTTTTATATAGTTGACAAACTAAAGTATCAAATATGTATTTAATATATTATTTAAGTTGACAAATCAAAATGTCAAATATGTTTTTATATAGTTGACAAACCAATTGACAAATCAAATAGTCAAATATGTATGTGTTAAGGCTAAAGGACATGGGTGTGAATACTCAGAGGTGCACTTATGGTGAGCTCTCAATGTCGATCACTAAGTGACATGCAAAAAAATAAACTTATCGTGAGTCACTCACCTTGATTACAAACAATTGAAGTGGAGCCTTTTTTCTTTTTTTTTTTTTTATTTTTTTTTTTATTGTGTTTGTGAGTGTATGTGAGTGTATGTGAGGTATTTAGTGAGGTATATTTGTATAAAGTGTGTGCTTTAATGAAATGCGAGGGTAAGATGACCATGTCTTGTGAAAGGTGAGAGGGAGTGTGGGGAAGTGATAGGAGAGAGAAAGCTGAGATGCCGCTGATGTGTAAAGTGAGAAGAGGGGGGGGGGTATTACCATGCCTTCTAGTCTAAGTTTGCATTTAAGTTTTCATTTGTGCTTTCTAGTTTTCAAATGAATAGAGTTGACAAACGGGTGTATGGCAAGCTCCATTTAAATTTTCATTTTAAAATATAAATTAAACAATGTTGGAAAGTATTAAACCAGTTGTAACTACCGTGTATGTGCTAAACTATTTTTAACAGTGTTTTCTTTTTGAAAGTTATTAAAGTTTTCAAAGGTAGAATAGATATAGAACAAAATTAAGAGATTAAGGGTGTGTTTGTTTATTAAGATGTTTTGGGTGCGAATCATTCCGCGTCTTACTAAGAAGAGGTGGTGAAAGTCTAATCTGAACGAAACGACGTTGTTTGTTTTGATAATTGTCCGAATGATTTTAAGTCTTCGTTTTACAATTTGTTTATTAAACCAACGCAATGCGATAATAAGAATTTATGTAAATATGAAAAAGACTTTTATCATAAATATAACATGGTTAATAAACAATCAAATATATTATATAAAGTTTAAAAGCGAGTAAGAGGTAGTAAAGACAAATCCCCTTCTCTTCGAGTAAGATGTTATATGTCTAGCCTGCCTTACTCGAAAAAAAAACAAAAATGAATAGCGTCTGCACCTCTCTTTGGTAAGAAGAAGAGGAAGAAGAGTAAGAAGATTTTAAAAAAAAAACAAACACACCCTAAGATTATTTTTATCCATGCTTTATAACTAGTTAAGATAACGAAAGTAATGAGAAAATTTACATTGTTAGTCCTTTGAGATGTTTTGTGCGAAAATTTCATGTTTAGTGTGAAAACTAACGACAGGATTTATTTTGCAGTTTAATCTTTGATTTATGAGAAATGATACATAGTTTCAAGCTTGGGCGCAAAATGAGCGCAAAAACAACATGATATCCTAACCGATAACGGGTTGTAAAATAAGTGGAGTGCTGCCTTAAACCGTCGATGTCTTTGCCGTGTGTTTTTAGGTCTATTTTGTCCAAGTTTAGTTGTCACGTGGGGGCATGCCATGGTGAGAAAAGGGTGAGTTGATTACACGGTAGATAGCGTGAAGGGAGTCATAAATTAGGCAGCAGACAGACAGTACGATCGACCACTGTTTTCGTAAAGTCTAAGTATCACGTGCATCTTCAGATCACTCCAATGAAGGTAACATCTTCATCATTCTATTTCACAATTCATTTATTATTGATTGATCTAATAATCAAATACTTTTGTTTTTTTCAGATCCAAAGTTTTAATGAAACCAAACAGATGATGATGGGATCACTGGGTCACAAGAACAAGAGGCTCTTTCTTTTCACAGGTCTTAAAGATTTATCTTGGTTTTAATAACTTGTCTTTTCATTCATACCCATTTGCTAAAATAAGCCCAATCAAGTGTTTGGTTAAGCTTATATGATTTGGCTTATCAGCTTATATGAGGGGGGTCTTGATAAGCCCGAAAGCAACCTGGGTGTAAAATAAGCAACTAAGCAGTTCTGCAAAGCACTTGAATCCGCTTATCTCTTGTATAAATCAGCAATCAAAGTAGGCAACCTCAAACATCTTCTTAATATTTTATATAAGTTTCGAGTTGCTTTTTAGTCTTGTAAATAGTTCTACATATATACAATCCCAAGCACCCTTTTAGTCTTATAGTCTTGTTCTAAGTTGAAAACATAACATTCTCATGATCACTTAAGAAACACAATATAACTTTGAAATTCATAATTGGACTACGGGGTTGTTAAATATTGCTTGTTGAAAGAAAAAAAAAATGCTTAAATAGCTTCAACTAGCAATATTTAACAACCCCTTAATCCAATTATGAATTTCAAAGTTATCTTGCGCTTCTTAAGTGATCGTGAAGATGTTATGTTTTCAAGTCAGCATTTAATCGTTTACTAGTGTTAAGGCTTTGACTAATAGTGTCTCACCCAAATGGATTATTGCTTGATTATCAACAATATCCAAACACTATCTCCTGCAGAAAGTTTTCTTATGGTGTATTATCCGAATCTGCTTATTTTTTCACAACACAATGTTATTTTTCCTGTGAACTGGTTTATAATTATCTGACTCATTTTTTACGGTTCCTTATTGCAGAATGTAGCCATGTGTATGGACTTCCATTACGTTGATATTTCTCATACTTTGATTGCTTGTATCTGCCAAGTTGTATTTCATAAGATCATCAAAATATCGAATAGCTGCGCGTTCGGAGTAGTATATGTCCTTAGAGTGTAGAGAATGCAATCTTGATTTAGCACGTAGTTTAACTAGTTCTGTACAATTTTGGGGAATTCGTGTGGGAAAAATGTATCGTATATGATTTTACTGTTTTACACTTATGGACCATTTGGGAAGGAAGAGAAAAGGAGTGGATACGCTAGCCTCATCTGGACACAAACCAAGCTCTTTTGAAGTAATTCGATCACATGTCTCATTAGGGGATTATTTAAGAAAAACAAAGAAGTGCAAGGAAGTAGTAGTGGCACAGGGAGCTAATGATCAAAACCGTTTCATTAATGGGATTGTAACTGCCCCGCCTTTCGTGAGTGTGGGTTCAGACCCTCGTGGTAGGGGTCTTAAGAGGAAAATTGGTTGTATTGATTCAGCAACTCGAATGGGTCGGAAAAAGAAAATCGAGCAAGATTTTGAAAGAGGTGAAACCATTGGTCAGGGGAAGTTTGGATCCGTGGTTATGTGTCGGAATAAGGTCAATGGAGATCAATATGCTTGCAAAAGTTTACCCAAGGGGGAGGAGATTGTGCATAAGGAAGTCGAGATTATGCAGCACCTTTCTGGTCATCAGGGGTAGTGACATTAAAGGCGGTGTATGAAGATGCTCAATATTTTCATCTTGTAATGGAGCTATGTTCAGGTGGGCGGTTGCTTGATCAGATGAGGAAAGATGGTGTGTTTCAGAGCAAAAGCTGCTAATTTAATCAAGGAATTGATGTTGGTTCTTAAGTTTTGTCATGAAATGGGAGTTATTCATCGTGATGTAAAACCTGAAAATATCCTTCTTTCATCTTCTGGTTCGATTAAGCTTGCAGATTTTGGGTTGGCTGCTAGAATATCTAATGGTAAGGATTTTTGTAACTGAAATTTGTCCCTTTAATTGCATATATTGACAAACCACCTTTGGTCCATTCTATTTGTGCAAAACATATTTTTTTTCATCCGTAGATACACTCTAAATTTTAAAAAGGTTTCAGTTTTAGGTATCTGTTAATAGGTCAATCTGCGGATGTGGCGGTTGCTTTGAAAATGTTGGGCTTTTTTTATATGGCATTGACTTGACTTTGAAGTGACCAGAGCTAACAAAAAATGACTCGGTGCCTGTATGGGCTACCTTAATTAACATTTATTAAAAAAGAATTAAAGGGTTTTTTCTAGGGAGTAAATTACATAAATTGTCCCCTGTGGTTTATTTTAAATAATGGAAATCGTCCATCTTCAATACTATTTTCATAAATTGTCCCTATTATTATTGTTTGTTTTCACTTTGGATCTCTATCTATGTACCTAATGTCACTACTGGTCCCTTGAGTATGTTATAAGTCTCGATATTGGTCACTAGAATCGGTATGATGGAATGACAGTGAAAACAAACAGTAAAATTATAGACCCTTTATGCAAATCGTATCAACGGGCGAACAATTTCTGTTATTCTCACCAAACCACATAGATGTTATCTGTAACCTACTAGTTTTTAACCAAGATGGGTACCCTGAATTGAAATCCGTTCAAAGGTGGTTACTTTTTTATGCATTTAACCTTTTATATTTTATTCTTGTAATTCTTATTGGTTAACATATTTTGAATCTCTGTGTACAATCAAAATCATAAAACATGTTTAAGTTTTCGTTTTTACCCAGGTCAAACTCTATATGGTGTGGTTGGAAGTCCTGCATATGTTGCTCCTGAAGTTCTGACTGGCGGTTATTCAGAAAAAGTCGATATATGGAGTGCCGGTGTGGTTCTCCATGCACTTTTGGTTGGCTATCTGCCATTTGGTGGTGAGTCTGTTAATACTGTTTTCGAGGCTGTCAAGAACGTATCTATCAATTTTCAAGGTGGATTGTGGGACTCAATATCACAACCTGCCCGTGATCTTATTGCACATTTGCTAACAAGAAATGTATCAGAGAGGTACTCTGCTGAGGAAGTATTACGTAAGCTTGTTTCTGTTTCATATATAATTTTTATTTAAGTGGTGTTTGGATGCTTGTTATAGAAGTGTTTTTTTGAAAGTGGTGAATAAACTTTGGTCGGAACAATAGATGAAAATGATAAAAGTTTACCAATTTGAGTAGAACACTTAAAAGTTTTCAATTTTAATTTAAACACTTTCAACAATTTATAACTATGTCATGTTTTACTCATTTTTATCAATTATGTTTGCAACACATTTTATTACGACATTCTGTTTTAATTATTGAGGTCAATAACATAAAAAAAAAAACTGCAGCCAAACACCTCTTTATTGTAATGTCCTGTTCTTTAATCATTTTTTTATTTTTTTATTTTTATTATTATTATTTTTTTCTCTCTAACGAACAGATGCAATTTTTCTGTTTCTTAGGACATCCTTGGATCTTATTTTACACGAACCCATCGTTAGATTCTTTAACCTTCAGTTTGAAACTGCAAACGTGCGGTACTTTGACTTCACAACAGCTGACAGACATGATTGAAGTGGGATCCATGAGTAACATTAGTTCCTGTAATGAATACTCTACCTCAATGTTCCTGGACCCCATACCTAAAGATGAAGACTCTTGTATGGTTGATGTGCTTGCTTTAGCAATTTCACGTATAAGGATATCGGGTCCAAAAAGAAGCAGGATATACAGTTCTGCAAATCCAGTTCAACAGGAACATTCATCTAACATTACGATAAAGAGTCTATGTAAAGCATTCTGACTAGTCTGGACTAATGCATCTATAGTGGTAACTTGGTAAGTAGTTGGGTTGGATGAGTTGGAAAACCCCTCTCCTGCAAAAAAAGAGCCTCTCTACCTTCGGGTAGGGGTAGGGCTGTCTACATCTCACCTCCTCCATACCTCATGGAAGACGGGATTGGGTAAACGTTGGTTTATTGATTTGAGTCACGTTTTGTATAAGTTTTTGACCCTAGTGTATGAAACTATGGTACTTGTAGATTATCGTGTAAATAGAATGGCTGGTCTTACCCGTCTGCTATGAAATATCTTAATAAATCTTGTTTTGATCGTCTAGTTTTGAAGGTACATTATTTCTCTAATTTGTAGGGGCCGGACCGCCGGAATATTCATCTATACTTGTAGCTGTTTTAAGTGTTCTACCTTGTCAGTTTGCGCATGGGTCTTGCCAGAATTTTTTTAGGTCTAGTGGTCTAGAGTTTAATTGATTCCCTCCTTATTTATGTACATTTCCAACCATTGTGCAACACAATTTGAGTAGAGATTATTAGTCTTAATTACAACTGACCTTTCGCAGTCAGCTGCCTGGCAGCCATCAATAGCGTCCTGAAACCCCTTATTCAATGGGGTTCTTATTAGGCCGTGCTTGTGTAAGGCTATCTTTATCAACAATCTATCACAACCATATCTTTTAATAAAATATTATTTTCTCTTTTCTTCACCTACACAACCAATACATACAACCAATCTATATTTTTTTATACCATTTATCAACAACCCAATTCAACCAATATATACAACCGATCAATTTTTTATAAAATAATAAGTATTTAAAGAAAAAAAAACAAACAAACAAATAGCCATTAAAACATTGACATGTGACAGATTGTAGGTTAGGCTCTTGGGTTGCAGATTGGAAGAAAAGATTGGATGCTAAGATTAAAAAATTATTATTTTTATGTATATTTTTTAAATTGGGTTGGCAACCCAACTGATAAACATAGTGTAATGTGTAGTTTGTGTACTTCCCCAAAAAGCTAGATGCATGTACCAAGTAAATACACAATTTTCTTTTGTTTCACGAATATAAGATATTTCTAATACAATAGTCCGATGAAGTGTTTGTGCATTTTCAACGATAGTTTATAAATCGTTTTACCTAAGGCTTGTAGTATATCAGTGCTTTGCTACGGCCGTTCATTGGCCAAAACAAGAATTTTGAAGATAAAATTAGTAATATAGTTTTAAATATATCGTTAAACTTAATATAATGTTTGAAAAAAACAATAACAAATTTATGCGAGTCATAATCGTAAAAGAAAAAATACATATCAATTATAGTTGGACATAATGGAAACGAACAAATATACTTATAATCTATGAAAAAGCTCTTTATACATATCATGTAGCATTTGTGAAGTTACCATCTTTAACACAACACAATACTTTTAGACTTTTTTTTTTATTTTTACTCTTAAAACGGCTACATAAAGTTGTCCATGTAAAAAAATCAGCATTCCAAAGTATTGAACAACATTTTGATGTAAAGTTTGGCTGAGGAAAGTGATGTCCTGTTACAAACATCCTATTTTCTGAATGCCATACAATTGTGAATAAAATGTGTAAGCTCATGCAACCTTCAATTATAATTAATAAATTAAGATCCTAATTAAATCACACAACACCACCAAAGATCTTATTAGCGAACCACATTTAGTATTATCTAACTCTTTCAAAACATCATAACATCTTCATCTTCGGTGACACCACCATTTCCAATGTCTTTTTTTCTAGCTATTAGAAAGTAAAGCATCTGGTCATGTTATAAAATTTATATTTTACTCACGTATGCATATCAATTGCTTCGCTTTTTCCTATTTAAGGCATTCTTAATAAGTGAACGAAAATAAATATTGAAAAGCGTAAAACATCATACAGAAAAAAGTGCCACAAAACCAACTTGTCGGTTTTATACAAAAGGATTATGACCAACATGGGCAGGGTAGCTTTATAATAATATTTTACAAATTCTAACCAGACATAGATAAACAATGAATAATGGCAAATGTCTTAAACACAAAAAATGGAGAAAAAATAAGGAGAGTGTTCATGTAATAAAACATCTATGTACACAACGATGGATGTGGAGTTCATGTATTCACCGTCTTTGAGTAGTTTGTGTAGTTATTAAAAGCTTCAATTACAATGTTGTTTACCCGGTGTGAAAATACCCAATGTCTTCTGATTCAATGGATCTGCAATTTTCTCCCTTTTTGTGCAACCAATGCTTAACTTTTCAATTATTTAGGGATATTGATTAACGTGTACAACTTACTAAAACAAATTGGTCATTTTTGTCACTGATGTTCAACATTTATCAATTAATATGCTGCAAGTATGTATACATACAACTACTTTTGTAAGCAACTTAAGCCAATTATTATTCACATATAATGCCAAATCTGGTATAACTATTATTTACCATCACTTAAATTTTAAAACAAACCATATGATTTTGGAATACAATTGTGGTAGTATAATAAGATAATGTACATAATTAGCCTATAGTTAAGTTGGAAGGTATATTTGTTTCATTTACGTGATTTATCATCTTTCTAAGATTGAAGCTTCGAATAAAAAGATTTGCCGGTCAGCCTAACTCACTCATCTTTCACATCCATTGAAAAAAAATGTGTACCTCAAAATCCCATTCCCCATTAAATTTTGGGTCCGCGCTGTTGACCCAAAGATATGCGTAGACCTGTAAAACATCGGGGGTATCCTGCAAACCCAACCAAGAGATCATGTAAATGGGGTGAATGGTTAAGGACCGTTTCATAATTTTCTAGTGAAGCTTAGAAGTTGGCTTCCACTAAAGATTTCTTTTTTAGTCTTTTAGAGTCTTTAGGTTATGAAAACATATTCAGATTTCGTACATAAAAAAAGAAAACAAAAAGATTTGCAAGTTCTAAGATTCATGAGTCGAATCGCAAATGGTTCCATAGGCTTCGTTGATCCATAATTACCATAATTTCCTTTTAACCGGTCTAGGAAGAAGATCCTTAATTGAAGTACGTATTCCATATTTTGCGGTTGATACTAATATAATCGTCAATATGATGCAAGACCAGATATGCATAGAAGCGGGTGATATTAGTTCAGAAGCATTGAAGCATCTCAATTTCTTGTAGGACTTAAACACAAATAATGAAATAAATACAACTTGTTTCCTTTGAATGCTACAAAGGTGGCAACATAGGTTCAGGCAAGTAATTTGTTTCCTTTTCCATTTAGTTCAACATAGGTTCGGGCAAGTCATTTGTTTCCTTTTTCCATTTAGTTCACCAGTGATAAAACAGATGGTGCAAGTCATTAATACCAACATAGGCCATGTACCTTGTGTCTATGCAGATTTGCCTTGTGACGTCACGGAAGGACTGTAGTGCCCCCAGGTTCTGATAAACATATGACACATTCGTTACCAGGATCATTCACATCAAAATCAGCACCATCGACCCAATTACCAATACCATAAATTTCTTGCAATGCATACCTCTTACCATTCACCCACAGGATATGTTTTTGTAATAACAATTTTGTTATTTTTATATGATGTAAAACACTTTGGCTTCAAAAATTGCCACTTACCTCGATTACGGATATGGTGCTCCATTATATAAGTCCGCCACACCCAAATTCTGCCAAAATTGGTATTAATGTACATCCCAATTTCGCAATCCGTCTTTTTTTGGCCAAATATTTTTGTTCCTGTATTTTATCATTGGTGGCCATCCAGGCACTTGTGATCTGCCACATAATGAACGCAGACATTAATAAAAAAGTTTTGTTGCTTCATATCTTTGTGTTGATGAAAGTTGTAACAAAACTACTAATTTTGTTGTTCCTGCTTCTAACGAATGCAACATGCTACCTCCTTTTTCTAGAAACAGAGGCAAACCTGGTTGTGATGACCACCAATCTGTTAATGATGTTGTTAGGCCAGGACATACCAGAATACATCGACATTGGTTGTGGTAGTTCGGCTTCCTGTTGTTGTTATTGGTTAGTCCCATTGTTGTAGGGACCTGAACCCGGGGGTGGTCAATGAAGTGGATTTCTACCTCTCTTGTAATGAAGCATTTGTTGATCATTGAATTTGGGAGCTAAGGGGACTGGAAATCATGAAAAAAGTTTATTATAAACATTGCTATAAAATATTGTTAATTTATTTACAAAAGAAAATGTAATTACCGATACAATTTAGTTACAAATATTATTAATTTGCATAAACTGAGGCAGTGCATTAGTAACTTATTGTTCATATTAAAGAAAACCAAAGTTTAAAACCACTGATTTGTTCTTTACCGGCGTGGCTACGGCGTGTTTTAGATCGAGTCCTTTGGAAGTAACTTTTGCGTTGATGTTTTCTAGAGGCTCGAGAGGTGATGGAATCTCGTGTTTCTTTGCCTTATGTTTTCTCGTTAAGCCATCTCGACGCCCGATGCTAGAGACCAATATGGTCCTCCGGTCTAGAAAAATATAAAGCAGATTAGATACTTATCGAGTAGACCTCTCATTTATGAGTTATGGTCTTTTACAGTACGAAATTGAGTTTGTGAATTGTATAAAAAAATATACTTGTATACGTTATAGGTTGTGGGGGGCAGTTCCTTAAACATATTCTCCAACAACTTCATCCTACAGAGTAAACTTTTCATTTATTAGGCTTTCATATAAGGTTGCCCTCTACCCAAATTTGAGGGTGCCCTCATCTAATTTTTGAGTCTAATGGGGAAGACTTTTTAACAGTTCAAGAAAGTAGCCCAGTAGAAAGAAATATAACGCAACCACTTTTTGAGTTCTAAACACTATAACCGCAGTAGCTTTTTAACATCTTATATGATAAGAATCTAACTAACATTATGGATATCAGGTTAACTTTGCAAGTGTGAATGTTCTTGTTTTGATTCTAAACATGATGTTTTTCATTAGCAAGAAAGTAATAACTCACATTTTGCATTATATTAATTCTATCCATAAACCTTTCAATAGGGTCTCTAGTATGTGCTACCTGACTTGCTTAACGGCTGGTATAGGATATTATTTCTTTCATGTGGAGGCAGATCACATCAAATGCACTTTGGCATCATGGGGAAATCAACAGAGATCCCAATACTTGGGATGACACTGAAAGCTGCAAAACAAATCCCTCCCCTATATGTGGGCTTATTGTAACTTGGGTGTGTTTGTTTAAGCTTATATGTGGGCTTTTGGGCTTATTTGATTTCGGCTTATATTTCGTAAGCCTCAATTTTGTGACTTGCTTATGTAAGTAGCTTATATCATAATATAAGCTAATATAAGGCCATAAGTCTCAAAGTAAGCGACAAAATTTATGCCTTATGAAATATAAGCCGAAATCAAATAAGCCCATAAGCCCGCATATAAGCTTAAACAAACACCCCCTTATTATCTTCTAATAATGCATAAGATAATAAGATGCTTCAATATGCTCACTCAAACACCGCCGACCCAATATAAGCAATCCTAAACGCACCTAATCAAGACCATTAAGCAATCCTTTGGTCGCACACTTAACAAAACTACCCACAACAAAAAACATGAATAAAACATGCTATAGATTAATAATCAAGATAACCTATTATGCAATCTTACACAACCAAAGAAATACATATATATTAAGGTATTAAGTATTTACCTCTTCCTTAATATCCTTTACCTTAGACGTTTCATCAAACATTTGGTGACCCTTCATCAAACACCTAGTTGTAAATGATATTCGCTCAATTATTGACTGAAACATCATCATCATCATCAAAAAACATAAATATGTAATTGATAAAATTGATAACATATTAAACAAACCAACTTAAAATAATCATAATAAAAAATAATAACCTCAATTAGGTCGTAGGAATAATTGTCAGTCAATAATTGAACGACCTAATCAATCTGGAGCAGAGCTCATTCTAATCCCAATACATAATTATTGATTAATACTCAATTAGGTTTCATGATCTTTTTGTATTGCGATTAAAATTATGATTTACGGGAAGGTTGATTTTCGTTTTTGATTGATCTGATGCTATGATAATTGATTTGGTAACAGATTTGTGAAGGTGATTGCATTTAATTTGATTGCGGTATGTGTGTGTTGATGAGATGTATTTGGGGGAAACGGTTTGCATTGAATGAGAGAGTGAATTGTTTTGCATCGGACGGCTAATAGAGTTTTGGGCAAAATAAATGCCACGTGTAGTTTTTACAGAATTTTGGTGGAGATGAATTTCAAACAAACCTGCCCTTATATAGGGGAGGGATGTGAGTTGCCCACCAACCTAGAGGTTGTGAGAAAAATCTTGTCACTATGGACGTGTACAAATCTAGTACAACTATTTACCGCTATAAAATCTCGTTTGTTCAATTATAACTATGTACCGTTATAAAATCTCGTCATTATACACGTGTACAAACCTAGTACATCAATATAAATGGATAAAATACATATATATCATAAAGTTTATTTAACCCATATTTATTTTCTTCTTCTCCACTGCATTATTATTATTATTATTATTATTATTATTATTATTATTATTATATAGAAAAGCAATATATATTAAGAAACAAAACCTAGTACAAAATATAAAAGAAATGAGCTTCTATGGGCTATTTTATTAGTGATTTGGATTTTTTTTTTAGTCTTTTATTTTTTAAAAGTTAAATGTACATAATAAACACATGTTTTCGGTCAATTGAAGAACATGAAAATTGTTTTTTAAAATAAAACTTATAAATATACTATAATTAGTTATTTAAATATAAATGAGGTGAAATTTGGAGAAATCTTTTCGTTGTTTTAAATTGTTTTACTGATAATTCATATAACATGAACCTATTTAACTTGGATTCTCGTGTAATCTTTGTGCCTGATTCAACCCAACCCCGTTTAAACCTGTGACCCAAACCCCCATCTCTCTTTTGTCACCTCTTACACGCTTACAACCAAAATAAGTATATGATAGAAAACACATATCATGATCCAATACATAGGATCATGTGAATCCTATGACCACAAAACAACAACCCAGCCATTGACCCATGGCCACCACACATATCATAAGCATTGGGTGAAGTCGGTCTTGGACCGGATCGACCGCCAATACTGGGGGCCAAGATTACCAAAAGCGCAGATCGAGGACCGGACCGAATGTAGCTCAACAGTCCGGTCTTGGTCGGCCGGTCTGTCCAAGCGCCAAAATAGTCGGTTTGTGGTCAGGACCGGACCGGACCCTCTGGGATCAAGACCGAATTAATTTAAAAGCGCAGACAGGGACCAGAAGTCGGTCCGATCCGTTCAGGTCGTTTGCTCACCTCTACATAAGCATCTTATTATTTCACTACTTGAAAATAGACATTAGGTAACAGAGTTTGTAACGACACAAAAAAATCATTAAATCTAATATTTTAGTGACTTTTGCCAAAAATCTGAGCAAAAGCCTAAAATTTTGAGATTTAATAACATTTTTTATAAAAAAAAAAAGTGTAACAAAAGACAGTAACACTTTTTTTTTCTTCAATATAAATAGACTTTTACTTACTGGACTTTTACCTACATTTTTTAAAATGTGAGAAAAGCAAATAAAATTTTTAATGACACTTCTTGTAATACTTTTAGTGACATTTTTTTTAGTTGTAATGATACTTTTTTTTTTTTTAACTTTTGATGATATTTTTTTTATGTGCTAGCTAGATGATTTTTTTATTATTTATTTATTTATTTATTTTTTTTGTTTGTATAACACCATATGTTAATATTTATGCCTCGTGAGTTCTTTCTTTATCTCTGTCCCACACTTCTATCATTTTCGTCGACATCCCTATTTTGTAATCCCCCTCTCAAAAAATAAAAATAAAAAATAAATAAAAAAATGGGTAGCATACTTAATATTTATGGGTTTTTAATCACTGTAAATCATCTAAAATGCTAACTAATGAGATCAATGCCACCTTTACGGCAAGAAACTAGTAAATTCTCGACTGTCAAGGCAAAACTAATACAAAGGAAGGGGTTCGGAAATAGTTTTCAACAAGCAATTGACGCACCTAGTTAACAACTCGGTTAGGTCAGTTATTGACCAAAGCACAAAGATGCTTTTTCCTAGAGCAAATTTTCTAATTACTCAAGTCGTTAAAATTGTTCATTTTCTTAGAAAAAACATGACTTCAAAAGACGATTAGGTGGACTAATGTTCAAATAAAATATCGATAAATGTCTCATTATTGTCTTTTTGCGACTTTTTATAAAGAGTTAGGATTCTAACGTTCAAAACGAACACGACTGTCAGTTGCGCTGGTAGAGGATTCAATCCTACTTTTACCGCCACGTCACCTATCTCTCCAAATGACCTTCAGGCGATTAGGTCTGCGATAAAGGCGACCAAGTTCATTTAAAAAAAAAAAAAAAAAAAAAAAAACATTTTAACACAAAATAAATTTTCATTAATAATTAAAATGTTACATAATAATTCAAATAAAATAAAACATTACGACAATACAACGACTAAACTAGTTTTGATTATGACGATCTAAATGTCTTCAACCAAATCGAACTTTGAAATAAGATGAGTTGTTTTGTCGCATATCTCCCAGTAATTTTCAACGATTCCACATGCGTTCTTATGGGATCATAAGAACGGTCTTCTTCTATTGGAAAGAATACGAGAGATATCGCACTGTCATTCTCGAATTATCATATTATGTAATATGATGCATGTATACATTATATCGCGATAGACGCTCTTTGTCAAACCCTCTAGCCGGATATTTAATCATTAGCCACTTTCTTTAGTACACCAAAAGCACGCTCCACATCTTTTCTTTGCCGCCGTGCATCGTCTTATATAATATTCGTTTGTGATCATTCGTCCCGGATTTTTAATGGACTTCATAATAACAGACCATTCCGGATATATCCCATCGAGAAGATAATATCCGCTTTATAAGGCACGCCGTTAGCAACGAATTCCACATCCCGAGCTCTCCCGCTTTGAGATCATTGAAAAGAGGCGTCTGCGTAAAACATTTACGTCGTTATTCATCCCGTGACACCAAAGAACGATGCCAATCCATAAATCTTGGGACGCGATCGCCCAATAAAATGAAAGGATCCGCCGTGATCACCCCTACAAAATTGAGCTTTTAAAGCATGTGGCAATTCGCCCACGCCAATCTGTCTGATCGATGCTACCTATCATCCTGTGAAACCCATGAGTTTAGTAGTGATGAGCATAGAGTTTGTCAACGCTACTAACCGCCGGCCGCAAATACTACGCACTATATAACTCCATTATGGCCTCACAAAATTTTTCGAGACACTCACGAATTGTTGACGCACCCATTTGCACGTATTCGCCTAGCGCGCCGGCATTGACTCCGTATGCCAATCGACCATTGACGGATTGACAAGACACTTCATCAATGGAGAAATACCTAAAACGCCTGCACAATTAGGAGTTTGTTGGAAATAAGGTGAATGATCGGTTATATCTCGGACAATTCGTGTGAATAGTCGTCGGTTCATACGGAAACGATCATGGAATGCTTGATCGCCGTATTTTGGGGTCTCGCTGAAGTAAGCATCCACTAAACGGTTATAAGCACCCACACGATCCCTACTAACTTGGGTTCGTGAGAGTTTTTGTGATAATTGAAAAGCCTCCCAACACTCTTCCGCAAACATCATAAACTCGGTACTAACTTCATTTTCATCATCCGATGACGAATCGACAATGAATAGCTGTAAAATTAAAACTCATAGTGTAAATATAGGGTAGGATTTTTCTTTTGGTTTGGATATAGAGAATGTGTGAAATTAGATTTGTGAGTTTAAGTGTGTAAATATGTTGTGTATTTATAGGGTAGGATTTTTTTATTTATTTATTTTTTATTTTTTATTTTTTTAGTTTGCAGCTACTACAAAGAATATTTTGTATGTTTAATGCTTTGTTGATATCGATCCTCCAGACGACCGTTTCCTTCTTTTTTTGTGGCGATCGATTGGAACCACACTAGGACGATCGACTTGAATCGATCGCCCAAACCATCTCGATCGAGTCTCGCTCGACATTACTGCATTCAGCCTCATGTTCAAGTTGTTGTAAGAAGGAAAGAACAAATATTTTATTATTGTGGGACATTTGTTTTATTTTAAATCAAATATTCACTCACAACAACCTCAACATTATGGGTCATGTTAATTTTCAACATTAGAGAATCCTAACTCTTTTATAAAGATTTTTTCAAATTCCTCAAGTTGCACGAATAAAATGTTGACAAGTGTCATCCGATTGTATTTTGAGTGACATTTATTTGAAAGAATCTAATGTTCAAATCGCCTTGTTTATTTTGAGAAATCATTTATTTATTTATTTATCTTTTCTTCCTAAAAAGATAAATAGTTTAGACGACTTGAAGATTTAGAATTTTCTCCCTTCCTATCACCAAACTCCTTATTTTATATAACCCTACTCATTCTTCCTTACAAACCCTTCATGGATGTGGGATCATTAACATTCCTAATCATCCAAAGAAGCGTATATCCGATAGAGGTCACAATTCACTAACACGATCATCCGGGTGAACAAGAATTGGGGATCGGATGCGGCGAAATTCTCGCCAATGGTCGAGATGTTCATCTAGACGCTTTAGATTCAAGAGATCATGCATCAAGAGATATGTACTTGTTTGAGGAGGTGATCAGTAAGAATAATTAAAATAAGATTATAAGAAGTAATTAACCACATTTCAAATTGGAGTGAAAATTTGAAGAAAATCATCATTTTGTAGATGCATCTAAATTGTGTGATTATGATTACTTCTTATTCTTTTCATTTTAATTATTTTTCTTATTTGATCCTAACTCTGTGCATGTAAAAATTAATTATTAAGCCCATAAAAAACCTACTTCATTTAATATAACTTGAAGACACAAAATGATTTAAGATAACCTAAGGGACCCCTCAACACCCATATTTTCCTACCCAAATAATACAAAATTAATTCATTCCAATCAAACTTCATCACGTGAAACCCACCCTAAATAATTCTATTTACTTTACTTTTCACATCTCTTTTGACACGATCCTCTATCGACATAAGTCCATGACACCAATTTTGGGTAGGAGACTAGTGGTTCTTGCTAGCTCACCAACCAATTTATGTAGCATCACTTCATAAATTTTAATTACAATATAATATATGTAGTTTAATAAACATATCACATATTTGTTTTATGCGTATTCAGTGTGTGCATGGAAAAGATTAATGAGGCTAGTCCTGTAGTCCAAAAGCAATTTGGCTAGTCGGACTTCCTTGGTCGACATTTGGACTGTACTAATTTTCTCGTCTTTATTATTTTTGTATGTCACAGTGTGTGTTTTTTCTATAGCTAAGAGATTGAGTTCACAAATTCATTTTAATGTTATATCTTTTTAAGGAATTGATACTTACACCTTTGTTGTAAAATCGGTTCAGGCGGTAGACAATCCTCGTGTCGTGATAATTTCATTAGCGTCTTGATTTATCATAATCGCCTATTTAATCGGTTTGGTCAAAGATCGCTTAAAATCGGTCAACAAACCGATTAATTGACAAAATCGGTCTAATCGGAAAAAGCGCTTAAAATTGGTCAACAAAATCCTTAAAATTGGACAAAATCACTTAAAATCGGTCAACAAACCGATTAATCGGAAAAAATTAGTAAAGTCGCTTAAAATGGTCAACAAACCGAGTAATATTTATGTTTGACTTTGAACATTGAAGAATTATATATTATATCTATATTCAACACTAAATATTTGAGCTTTTGATGGAATACGCTTATCCGATACATATAAAATAAAATAATATCTAAAATTACATTTTGTGCATAAAAATTCTAATCCGATTAATTCCTCACTTAACCGATTAATCGCAGCCTCTACCCAACCTCCTCACTAGCGCTGCGATTTTTACACTTCTTACACCACATTTTTGAAGAATGCATCACATTTTATGCATTACGGTTTGTCATGCAATACTCTAACGATCATAAATCATGCGCGATTAATCAAAAATAATGTGATATGATGACTCACTATTTTCCTTAGTTGATCTATATCCCTATGGCATAAATTTTAATGCCTTCCCATAAGTGGCTTAGGGTTTTTTTTTTTTTTTTTTTTTTTTTTCATATGAGGAAGAAATAGTGTGGTCCACATCTATATTAAAGCATCTTGAATTTGGAAGGCAAAGTAAGCCTCCATTCACTTACACCCTCAGTACGTCAACTTTCTCACTCCTCTCACTTCCACTCACTCACTCACTTTTTTGACAGTGAGGTCACCTTACCATCACCTTTCATTAAAATACTCATTTTACTAAAATATACCTAACTAAATCACCACATTCACCACAACAAAATAAATAATTAAGTGGGGCCCGATCTTTTAAAAATCAACAAGGTGAGTTGTTCACCTTAACTCCTCTTGATTTGCGTGAGTCACGTGTGGTCGACATGATGTGCAGGAAGTCACGAGTGATGGAGGTAAGGTGAAGGGTCACTACTCCCTTGCCTTCCATGGGTCTTAATGGGAGATGTTATTATTTTTTTTTACGTATATAGAGAAGTAAGGTAATATTAGTGGGTCCTACTTAAAAAATATTATTAAATGTTATGTGAACCCACTCTCTTGCTAAAGGGAAAAAAACAACCTTATATAAAGTAGACCCACATAATCCTTTAATGCCAGGAAAAAGAAACACCACTTTAGGCGATAATTAAGTACATAACTAGACACAAACGTTAGAGCAATCCCAACTATAGCGGCATAACGCCGCTTTTGGTCCCAATAACGTCGTTATTGGCGTTACACCTTTGGAGGCACGAAGCGTAACGTCATTAGTCCTGGCGTTACCTATATAACGGTTTTTTTTTTTTTTTTTTTATGCTCTAATTGAGGGTTGTTTTGTAAATTGTTGGGAATATTATTGATGTTATTGGGATGTTATTGTTGTGGGTGTTTTTTGGGATGTTAAGGTGAAATGTTAAAAGGCGATGTGTGACGCGTGGACGGTGTTATTCGTGTTATGGTGTTATTGTTGTGCATGCTCTTAGAAGCTAGGAAACTAGTAAATATCTTGTTTCTTTAACACCCACCATGTCCAATAGAAATGTGTTCATCTTATATCTTAGGGGGCGTTTGGTTGGGGTAATTTGAAATTTAATTTTAAATTTAGAAAATTTAAATTCTTGAGAATTTAAAATTCTAATTTAAAATACCTTCGCATCATTTAGTTGATGAGAATTTATAAATATATATTTTTTTATTTTTTCAATATAAATTTCATAAATATTCTACTTAAAAGTTTATAAAAAATTATAAAAAAGTTTATAAAATTTATAAAAAAATTTATAAAAATTTATAAAAAAAGTTTATAAATAATTTATGAAAAAGTTTATAAAAATTTATAAAAAAGTTTATAAAAATTTTATAAGAAATTTATAAAAAAATTATAAAAAAAGTTTATAAAATTTATAAAAAAAATTTATTAGAAATTTATAAAAAATTATAAAAAAAGTTTATAAAAATTTATAAAAAATTGATAAATATTTTATTTAAAAGTTTATAAAAACAATAAGAAAAAAGTTTATAAATTTTTTTTTCAAGTAAATTAAAATTTCACTTTTTGGAGCGTTTGATTCTCTCCATTTTAGCAATTCGAATCAGAAATTACTTCAAATACTATATTTAAGTTACCAAACGGGACATTTGAAGGGAATTAAAATGCAAATGGCCCCAATATCTTCCAAATTGCCCCAACCAAACGCCCCCTTAGTTTGTTTGGAAATAAATCCATAAATTCAAATTAGTTTATGGAGTTTCCAATACACCATTACTTATACCCGATCAAAAAATTCCGTTAAATGCTCTTCGTTTAGGTGTTTATTCATTAATTTTGACATTTGCTAGCAAAAATACGTAGTTAAGAGTAATTTTGGGTCGCGCATTGCGACGAGAGTAAATTTTATATGATCAACCCGGGGTCTAGATTTCCCCGCACTTTCTTTTCACGTTAAATAGAAGAACACATTAAATTAAAAACATTATATAGTCTAAATAATACTCTCTCCGTTTCAATTTAATTGTATATATTTCCATTTTTTGATGTCTCAAAAAGATTGTCCACTTTTCTTTTTTAATAAAACTAGATAATCTAAAGAGGGAATATTCTTTTCGTGTGGTTAAAAATTAAAGTAGCCCCACTTTTATTAAACTTTGTGATTTCTCTCTCTTGACAATTAAATTGAGACGGAGGGAGTATAAATCATCATACTTAGATCAAATTTTGAGTACAAATAATGTAACAAAAAATCAAGGACTAATAATAAAAATTTATTGTTCATAGAAACAAAAAATGCATAAACAGTTAAACACCCCTTTATATATGATTTAATTAGCAAGCTATTCCCCATAACTATAAACTAATGACAAATAAATTACGTATATCATTTTATTAAACTTTTATGTAAACTAAATACACTATTTATTTCTTAATATAAATTTACGGACTAACAATGAAAACCAATGACTAATGGAAGAACTAACTAAAAATACCTAAGAACTATACAATTTAAGGATTAATAATATAATAAGGGACCGGCAATGAAAGCCGAATGACTAACAAAGAAAATTTAAGGAGTATCATTTAAAAAAAAACTAACCACCAAAAAGTAAATGTTTTTACTACTCATTAAATAGTGTATTAGTAGTAAAATAACATTTGATAAATTTCTGAACAACAATGAGAATAAAAGGTTAGGCGCCTACTAATCTACTAATCAAGGATTTAGGTCACAAGTTAAATAGGTATGTTATTATTGTCATGTCCGTCATGTCTAGCTATAGCATTCGAGCTAACAAGTGTTCTATTTTATGTTGCAAACTTTAAAAGATTGTCCCAATATGCATATGTTTTTCGTATTTTATATATTTACTGTACACATCATCTTTTTATCTTATATACATCCATGTAACCCAAGAAAGTGTAATTAATAATCGATTGTAGCAAGTTATGTTAATATTTATGCTTTATTTATGTCTTGTGAGTGAAGAGGTATTTTGAGATTTATAAACTTTAAAAATGCGAAACAGGTTCGCGATCTTCCCGAGATTTGGACGCTTTTAATCCACGTATGACAAAGTTTAGTCCCAGGAAATAATCTTATTTCGTTGTAATATGTTATCATTTGAATAGTATTTTTGTTTCTTGTTTAGATAATTGGAAGTATCTTGTTATGTAATTCTACTCTTATGTAATCTACGATATATGGGATTTATTCATATCATTGTCTTAACATTTATTTGGTTAATATATTTACTTAGGGTGCGTGATTCTTCCTTACCCACCCAATGGAGCTCAAATGGCTAAATTTTGTTAGTCATCGTAACTTTGCTCTAACATCTTAAACTTAACCCTAAGATATGTTTAGTTTGCTAGTACTTTTGTAGGAAAGGGTATAAACTAGATGCACGAAATGTGTTTGAGATTGAAGTAATAAAGGCCAAGGGACCACCACACCCATATTATGCAACGCAAAATTAATAATACAAATCGTTTCGTGCATGCATGTCCCTTCCATTACATGAAACCCACCCTAGTACCCTACATAATTCTAAACTCACTTCACCTTCCACACCATCTATGACACGATACCCCTTACCCAATCCCATCCTTCTATAAACTATGAAACATGTACGAGTCATTCTTCACTCTTCATCATCAATCGTTTATATATTACACAACCATGGTAAGAATCAACACTTTAATGCTCACTATATTCAATTAGATATCATCTTGATACACACAGATCGAAATTTAAAACAACCATTATAAAAATTGCGATGTTTCAACATTTATCGATCCTTCATTGCCTCATACTAACCAATCGTCTTGCTATGATGGGTGGAAACCATAACGCGGCACGTTTTTGCACCCGCTAGACACTCTTTTCTCCGTTGATATTCTTATTCTTTGTACGCAAAAAGGAAGTGTCTTTGAATTCACAACCCTTGATATATTGACGACACACCAACGTATCATTTCTTAAGCATTTGAGTCCTGATCATTGATTTATCATGAATTTGGCTCATGGGTATAGTCCCAGTAAGATGAGACGCCACCCCAAAATTGGGTTGAACGCGTCTCAATTTTGTAATTGAATTACCAAATTCACGAATCATGGGTATACTTTCAAAGTCATTGTTTTTATGTATAATCATTCTTGCATTCCCTTCATTTGGCTCATTTGTTACAAATGTTTCTAAGGGATGCTGCATGAATTCGAATGACTTTATGCCAATTTTGTTTAGTGATCTAGTGGTTGAAGGCCTTTATAAAGATGAGCATAAGGGTTTACTTTTGAGTTCGGGTATTGGAGACTTATTTGATAGCTTATGGTTATTGGATGATAGAGAGATTGATTTTGTCATTGATACGGATTTAGATGGACAAATGGCGATACCTAATGAGGAGTTTGATTTTGTGTTTGCTTCGAGCTTTGAGAATGTTAAGTTTATTGACAGGGTTGTAAAGCTTGATGGTATTGTAGTTATGCCATTGGGGAAGTATTATGATCGATCTTATGAATTTTTGAAATGTTCGAATTATAAGATTGTGTATCTTCGTCAGTTTGATTCAATTGCTATCGTAGCAATGAGGAAAATTGATGGTGAAGTAGAAGATCGTGTGTTTGATGGATGAATTGCTCTTGAAATATACTAGTTTAATGGCAAAGAACTTAGATATGAAGGTGTTGAATTTTCATCAATGGTGAGTTTGATCAAGAATGTTATAACTTTTGTTGCCGTGGGTGTCAAAATTGGACCTTGGGTGAGTTAGGTTGATGGATTGTTGTATATTTATTTTCTTTTAATATGCCATAGCACATATTTATAAGTTTATCTGATGTAAAGTGTTTATAATTTCTATAATACTGTGTGTGTTCACATAGTTTACTAATTATTTTTTTGAGTATTTTGTACGTTAGAGTAAGTATATACTCAAGTATATTCAATAACGTGAATGTCTGTATGTAACGTAACAATTTTATAAGTTATAACCCACTCAACTACTCAAGTATATAATGTTTTTGTTCATACTAATTTTACTAATTTTAGTTTGGCTAAACTTTCGGGTCTGGATCGTATAGAAATGGGGAGTAAATTAAAGAGTCTAACCTTATGAAAGGTACACTTCTCTCTCTCTCTCTTCTTCTCTTACCTAAATTTCAGTTTTAAAATCATTTGAAAATTGCAAAATTAGGTTTTGATTTTTATTTAGTTTCATAATTAATTCGTTCAAACGCTACAAATTACAACATTTTAGTGTTATTTGACGTTCACTAGTTTATAAAAAAAAAATAGAATTTCGTTAAATTTGAGTCCAACAAAAAAAATTCTATAGCAATCCTTGATCAATAAACTCTTAATCAATACCAATTATTTTTCTTTTTTGTTTTTCTAAATTTTTTGTTCTAAATTTTCAAAAAATAATCATACGTTCATAAAAATACTCATAAGATATTTAATGAAATGTCTCAATAAAGTAATTTTCAAAAAATAATCATGTGTTCATAAAAATACTCGTGGTTTAATGAAATTCCTATTTAATGACTCATAAAAGTTTATGTATTTGGTGAAAAAATTAAAGTACTTAATTAATGATATTTTTAAGAATGATAAACAATGTTTATCTCTGATGAACAAAATTTTGAATTAACCATTATTCATAACATAATGTTTATGAAAGAAATGTTAGAGATAACAAATCTTTGAATAGCCAATTGTTCATCACAAAATGTTCGTCAAGTATATGGATGGCAATGGGAGAGAAAACTCATAACGCCACGGGTGCCCGCGTAAATGAGTGCGTAATCCGTTAATATTTACCGGGTGAATTATGGGTGAAAATTTGTACCCATCGGTGGGTGGAGGGTCGATGATGGGTAATGTATACCGTCATGGGCAAACCACGACACCCATTTAAATACCCATGGGTATACCACTCAAAATACTCGTTGGTGTACCCGTGAACCTATTTATGTTAAAGTAAAATTTATTATAATACTTAAATATTTTGGAAGGTTGTTGGTATATATTTAATAACACCCAACTCTCTTGAAAACACAATAAATATTTGTAAGGTTTTTTGTAAGTTGTTGAAGAAGTAGGAGGATAAGAAGGCCACGTGACTGAAATTTTGTATTTTGTTAACGAAAGTTTAAACTATTTTAATTTATCTCTTGAAATGAACTAATATGAATATGATTTGGTGTAATGATGTTTAAGTTTCTAGTTTTAGACATATGTTTAAGTATTTTGTGAACTTGGTATTTGACAAATTGATATGGTGTCTTATTACTTAGTTTTATAATTAGTTTCCGTATCATGGTTTTGTGCTTTTGTTGCATTTCACTAACCCATGAGCAAGAGATACCCGCGAGCATGGGTATGGGTAGAAAATTGTACCCACTGGCAGGTGGTGGGTAAGAAAAAACCATGAGGGTCGGTGATGGGTTAAAGATACTGGTGCTCGTTGTCCACGGGTGACATCCATAATCAAGTATGTGTTAATAAGAGAATGTTTCTAAAAGTATATAGTGGAACCAATATTGTCATCAAGTAAATGTTAATCAATAATATTCATCAAATAATGTTGAGATAACAAAATTATTCATCGAGTAAATGTTCACCAAAGAATATTTGACAATGAAATTGTTCATCAAACATTAAAAAAATTGTGATGTTCATCAATATAAAATGTTCACCAGTTATTTTTATGTTTATAAATATATATTCATCGATATTCTGCTAAAAGTTAATTAATACAAAATGTCTATAAATAATAAATGTTCATCAAATAAAAATGCTCAATAATTCTTGGCATGTTCATAAATACTATGCCTAAGCCCCACTAAAAGAAGACATTGTCATGATCCTCTAACTTTCTAAAATTTTAAAGGGAAACCAAATTTTAGTTTGATCCATTAGCTTAACAAGAAAGCTACCAAACAATAAATCAAGCTAATTTAACATACAAATACAAAGTAAATGTGTAATATCACTTATACCATTGGCATGCCACCTAAATAATAGCATGGGCGGAACCACTTTTGTGGGTGTGTGACAAGAATACCCGATTTTATGTCGAAATGTGAATATTTGAAAAATGTCATTTTATAGGTATAAGTTCGATAATAATTTTCTTTTACTTTCTTTGTTGCAAATAGCAACAACACTCAATCATTCGACACAGGGAAAGCACCTCGTACGAGGGTAAAGCGGCTACCTTTCAAAAGACATGTTGGCAAGCGTGTATGTAAAAACTTTATATATATGTGTGTGAATAGCAGCGGCACAAAAATAAAAGATAATGGTAAAGGCATCAAGGTGTGTACAGTCATAAAAGATGTAAAGGTATAAAATTATAACAACTTGGGACAAGGAGACAACAATTTAATCGACTTGCGAGCTTTGTTAAACTTGTCTAGAAAGAAGGATGAAGTATCCTCCGAGGAATGATGAGAATAATTGAAATGTATGTTGCGGGGGTAGCTTGGAACGGTATAGCCAACACTCTTAACTGTTATGAGATGTAGTCCTTTGTATGACTCCAAGAAACCACCAACCAGTTAATCATAACCTGATTGATAAGGAATGAATTAAACATGTACATTATTAGTTCGACATGGAGTCCTTATATTTTGTCCTCGACTATTGCTTAAGATTGGGTTTTAGTACTAAATATCTACTCGTGGAGGAGGAGGCAATACATTCATCTTAGGCGGATGTAGGGTTACGTGAATGACTAAGCTACATTTTTGTTCAATACACTCGGGAGATGAGAAGAGAGCCAATAGCTAACAGTTCATGGCATGAACTAGAGCCAAGGAAGAAAGACTTGCAATGCTAGAAAGATGAAATCTATAAATGAGATATTTTGTTTTAGCTTAGAACTAGGCAAGAGCAAGGAATGGATAAAGGCCAATTCTTTAAGGCAATACTTGGCACTAGAGCGGCAAATTGGGTACACATTAAGACCATTAAGACTCATAAGAGAAAAATGTACTATGCAATTTTTATTTTTAAAATATTTGTTTTAGTATTTTAGGGTTTAATATTTAACTTTTTGATAAATAAAGCGTATATCATCATACTCAAACCACCAAAGCTAAGTATTAAACGAGTTGTTTTCATGTTTGAAACTTATGTTATTCACAAGCACCGGACTGTTAAGACACATTAAGACACGATTTGCCAGCTCTACTTGGCACCCACATACAATATAAGGTGAAGTCTTCTAAGCATGACGGAGAAGAAACAATAGATTCCGTTCTATATAACAATCTCTGGCAGTTTCACTACTTGACTTACACAAGACTCAAAATTCTCTTTGCGGTTGGATTAATTAGCCATTTCTTGGAAGGGCCTACGACTAAGCATATGGAGATTGCGAAAAGGATCCTCTTTTATATCAGATGTACCTAAAATATCATCTGTTTTAGATAACTAGTGAAGACTAAGCTTGTTGGATATATCCACAATGTTTGGGCTAGAAACAAAGATAATGGAAGAAGTGCAACATGATTCTATTCTTTTTGGGTAAAATGCCTTTACGTGGTCTTCAAAAAGCAACCTACTATTACCTTGTCCGGTTGTGAGCGGAGTATGTCTTCACAGCACTGTATGTCATACAATTTGGCCAAGTATGCTAAAGGATCTACATATGGCACAAGAAGATGCGACTAAAATCTAAATGAATATAAGTCGGCTATTGACTTGGAGAAAAATCCCAGTCAGCTATGATCGAAGTAAGCATATCAATACACCATATAACTTTATTCCAATAGTGTATTGCAAAGGTTGGGAGGAGGGTTTCGATCATACCTTTGATTTGGTCCATAAAGATTAAAGCATCCTATCCATTAAGGACCAAGTGTTATCTAGATTAATGTAGAATAATGGAGGTGTAAATATCTGAGTGTAATAAAATTATCTATATAAAGATATCTAGTAAGAGATATATAGGATTAGTCATTTAGATAAGGTTCATGATGTAATAAGATATATGAAAATATCTCATTGGAAATCTAGTTTAACGAGGATATAGTCACACTTGTAAATGGGTTGGAGGTGCAGTGTACATCCATTAAGTCCTTGAACCACCGTAACTTTGATAGTGGTTTTATGTTGTCGATGAGTTCATTAGAGTTGAATTATGATGTACTCATCGGGAGTAACTCATCGAAGGTTTAATCCTTGAGGAGTTATATCATCGAGAGTGAATGCTCGTCAACAAGTGGTATTCATTAGAACTCATCCCCAATTGCTCTTGCATTGGTGCATGCCGATTAGAGTCTCGGATAGGTGAACCACGACTTTTCTAGATTTAGTTTGTAACTACTTTCTCATATTAATGGGAAGTTTCAAACTCGTAATTAAGACAGATAATGACTTGGTATTGTAACCACTATTGCTATAATGGAGGAATATTATGAGTAGATTAGTTGGTCAATTAATTCTCATAATTCAATTGACTAGAGTAAATCATTTTTCTATAAATAGGAAATCATATCTTGCATGAAGGACAGACAGAAAATATAAACACTTGAAAGCGAACGAGTTCTTGCTTTGTGCCTAAAACAAGAATATAACACTTGGTCTTATCCCATAGAGATATTCGTGCAACCCAAGCATTAGGGTTGAATAGTTTCTATTGAAAAGTGATAACACGATTTCAAGTGATATCCGGTACTACTGATTATCTACACCCTATTGGGAAGCTGTTACGAAGCTAACAATCAATAAAAAATATTTAGTGCCTCATCGGTCTGAATCCCCACCCCCGCATAACAGTTACTAGATTTTGAAAGAAAAACTGAAAAAACGCTTCACTTCCCGACCTTATTTTCGAGTAGGAAGGGTTCTCGCAGTAATGGAAGCAATCTTCCCTACCGTCGTAAAATAAGAGCTTCGATGACAGGGATTGAAATGGATAAAGTGGATTCTCCCTAATGGTGAAATGAGGCCGATTTCTAGATTTCACTATTTTCGGTGATTGAACTGATGGAAACTAGCGACCAATCTTACTCAATAGGACGATTCGTTCCGTTTTAAAAGAAAAGGGGTAGTTAAGAGCATCAATTCGCCTTTGAGTTATGCGGTAGCTTCCAGCGCCAAAGAAGCCTCGAGGACGTGTACAAGAAGGTCTTTGCCGATTCGTATCAACATGGTGCACCTCGGAGGAGCGTGAAAAGGCCGTGGAGACTTTGACCGAATGAATAAGGATCAATTGATAGACATTTTTTGAGGAAGAGAATCCAGGATGAACGCTTTTTCATTCGCTATCTGTTGGATCGGATGTGTACTCGCGTGATCAATCGATGGACGGGAGAATTGCGTGAATGACGAGACCAACCTAACCTTCCCAATTTCCAGTAGTAAATTTTAAGCAGGATAACCCCCCTCTCTATTCTCTTCTTCATGTATGTGGGCTGCCTTCCCCGTCCCGAATAGACGAACAGGAACAAGCTGAAGAATCGAGAGAGATTTGAGATTCCGTAAGTAAATGAGACTTTGTGTTTTGTCGAGAGGAAGGACCCAAATGCCTAAACAAGACAAGAACCAACTATATGCTTAACACAAACAGGTCCTCCCTCTAGCACACGGGGATCGGCCTACGCACCGGGGACGAAGTGTAATCAATGACTGCTGCTATGAAGCATATGGCTGCTAACTTCTGCAAATTGGAAAAGTTTGAAGGTGATGACTTCAGAGGGTGGCAAAAGAATATGCACTTATTATTGTCAAGCATGAGTGTGGTGTTTGTACTGAGCACGCCTATTCCAGATGATGGGGATGATGCTACTGTAGAGGATATAAGAAAAAGGAGTAAATAGAAGAATGATGATTACATTTGCAGAGGTTTAACACTTGATAACGCTACACGCGTCGTTCGGGGTCAAAGGAACTTCCTTTTCTTAGAGCAAGTTTTATAACACCCTAGGCAGTGAACCTAATCGTTGTAGTGTAGTATTAGGGTAAGCCACGGGTATTGATATCATTCTCTAGAGGAATAGGAATGCTAGTGAGAAGTTACTACGCTAAGGTTGGGGTTGAGGAAGATTATTTTTTTATCTTTTTATGTTTTTAGGAAATGGAAAAGTACTAATCTCGGGGTTTGGATTTGGGGTTGGTATTGCTACCGATTACTCTACTTATCTAATTATCTAATCTAAGGTGTATGTAGTCTATGTCTAATTATTGTGTGCTCGTATGATAGTTTAAAGATGTGTTCACTTAGGTTTTACTACTCCTTAATTATCTCCTATTGATGGTTGAATTGTCATGTCCTTATTCTTAATCACGTTGTGTGTCTAAAGTCGTAGGGTATGCGTTTATCCCTAACTCTTTGAACTTACCAAAGGGTCTCGTCTACAAAAACCACTAGGAATCATAAACTCTAACTCTAAGGCCTCTTTGGATGGTTTAGCTTACAACCGCACTAGGTGCTATAACCTAAGGTTTACAAAGATTAATCAAGCATTAAGTACAAACGAATGACCTATCGCATTACTAGATCATTAACAATTAAGATAAGAAACAACCAATCAATATTCAATAATTAAGTTTCATATTCCTAAGCAAACACACAAGTAAATTAGCGGGACATGGAGAACATGCAAGCATACACAAATAATCAAAGACATAATTGAATTAATGAAGTAAAACACTTATCTTGATGTAAGTTAGGGTTTGGAACCCTAAAATCTGTACAAGACAGCCTTGGTTCGATTTTAGGTTTTTACTCCAAAGACTACACACAAATCTTGAAAAATTCGATTCTATATATAAGATTACACATGCGACGGCGTGCTTATGTTTTATGTGGCCGTCGTGTCGCCGTCATTGGGTTTCGTCTTGGCCACGTTAGTCTTGCGACGACGTCACCTTGTGCTTGTGACGCCGTCTGGATCAAATCTAGGCCGTTTGAGTTGCGACGGCCTACTCTTTAAAGCGACACCGTCACTTGAAAATATAAAATTTGGCTTCGTCTTGTCACAAAATGCTCCGGACGGCGTCACAGATAAGCTGTGTGCCGTCACCTTGTCTTCAAAGCTTGAGTGTCTCGATTCTTGACTTTGGCCATTTTCTTCAGATATTCGCGCCTTTCGTCAAATAAGTGCCATTACAACAATTTGCCTTCAAGAGACCTAAAAAGTGAAAAGGAACGATATTAAGTAATAACAGATACAAAAGTGATCAAATAAGGGCTTAAACGAACCCTCAAAAGGTACATTTTAAAACCTTATCAAATATCCCTACACTTGGTATTTGCTTGTCCTCAAGCAAATGTGCTTTTAGCCAATTAATTTATAAGTTGGGGTCATGAAGCATTGGTTTAAAACAGTCCACAACACATATAAGCCCATAAAAGTCATAACAAGCACGAAAATTACATACTAGCACCTCACATGGGGTGTTTGGATACTCACATCTCTCTCGGGTGTATATGAAATATAGCAAGTTGGAAATGGAAGATAAACACTCATTAACCGGTCCTAGTACATAGATTACCATAGGCTTGAGAATAGATCAAACCTCCATCGCTTTGGCGTAAGCACCTAGGAAAGACTATCAAAGAGGTCTTTAAAGGGTTGTAATGTTAGGCTTACGGTAGGGAAACAAAGGGTTTAGTGGGATAGGCTATTTAGTGGTGGCAAGTCAAGAATCTCTATGTTACAAGCATACGAAGAATGGCGTTGCTAAGCCAAGACTCGACACTCTAGACTCTAACTAACTGAAACAAACAAACATAAATTTAAAGGATAGATGTAGGATGGTACCCGTTTTTGTTTTTGTTTTTTTAATCACTTTAATTTTTTTCTTCTCTTTTTCAATTTTGTTTTCGATTTTTTTTTTTTTTTTTTTTTTTTTTTTTTTTTTTTACACTTTACTCTACCATCCTCTACTGGTAACATCAAAATGATAGGATTTATAGGCACATCCATACACTTGAGTTTTTATTACTCTAACACAAATTTGACCCAATTGAAAAGATCAAAACACTTGGGGTATGTTATTACGCAAATTAGGGAATTTAACGTTCCTTTCAATCATTTATAAACTTTAACTTTTCCCATGAGTCCCAATCATCCCAAAGCGTGTATAAAGGATATGACTCGACTTAGCAACTCATGCAAGCAACTAGATAATTGAACTAAGGGTTTGGGGTGATAACAATGATGCACTAAAAGTGAGTGCATACAGGTAGGCTAAGGCGATTTGGGTGTATATTTGGGGTGGGGTGTAAACAATGCTCTTCATTGATATTCCGAAAACCGAAACATCACGAGAACCACGAAAAGGACAGCTCGAGGGTTAACTAAGGGTATCGTGTACTAAAGATGAGTACAACGCAAAGGGTGTGGGGAATTGCTCAACCGATGTGGAAGAAGTAATTATATTACGGTATCAAACAGGGGTTATCCTAATGCCTCTTATCATTTAGTTATTCCTAACTACACAAGTGTAGTCTTACTAGCGATCTCGGAATGCATCACAAAACAAGTTCTAGAATCTAATATACTACGGTTCACGTCTAAGCATTGAAGATGAATGCTTTTAATTCCTACTAATCTAAGGCGATCCTCACATTTTGGGTGGAATTTAGGTGGTAAAGGGTTTTGTGTTAGTCATGCAACTTCCTATCCGTGAGACGCTTTTGTTAAGACTAATGGCCCACTCCTATATGTCATGAAAAAATTTAAATTTGGTGCCAAAATTACCCTAACCAACATTTTCTCATGGTTTATTACACAAATACAATTGATTAAAGCAAATAATCAAGGATAAGCATAGTTTCAAAGTTCCCGTTTTATTTTCCTCCCTACACTTAAACCGAACATTGTCCCCAATGTTCCCGAAAATATCAAAGTTATGATAATAGAAGGTAATGAAAAACGAAAGAAACTAATACTCCCCTGATTAGCTCGGTAGGATCCGTGTGTGAAGTAGTGGTTAAATCCTTTCCAAGAAAAATGTGCGCGTGAAAAGCTCCTTCCAATCTTTTGTTTCTTCTTCTTGATAAATAAAACCTGCACAATTGAAGAAAACAAACGAAACCTTCGCGTAAAATCGGCGGTAATAATATATATAAGACTCTACTAAACTAAGATATAATGCTTGTGGAATGGATTTTCTGAAATTTACGGAAAATTAAGACACAGAAAATTCCAAAAATTTATAAGTAGCTCGAAAAACGAAAAAAAAATAATCATTGTTTTTACTCCTTCCACGGCCGTCAGTTATCATGACAAAAAGCGGTCCGCGATTTTCCGAAAAATTTCGGAAAAGTTATATCTTTAGAATCGGAAAATTTCGCAAAACATCCATTATGACTCGATACAAGCATTTGACTCGAACAAACACACATATATATCTTTTAATGAATTGTTATTCTCATGTTTACGTTTCTTTTGAAAACGTGTGTAATCCTCCCTACACTTATCCTTTATGTAAAATACCTTTATATGCAATTAAGACGAGGTTAAAAACAAAATAAAACATTTTTACAAATTTAAACATGAGAATAAACAATTAATAAAAGATATACGACACTAACAAGCAAACAATTAAGCATGGGTTGCCTCCCACAAGCGCTTTTCTTTATTTAAGAGTCTTGTAGCTAGACTCGTAGTCGCTAAGGCTTACGTTGTCCTAATCTTAGAGGCCCATTCGATCTCCTTAACCCTTCTCTCATCACGAATATATTCGGGGCCTAGTTCAAGACAAGTAGTGTAGTAAGCTTTGTTCTTCCATCTACTTGAATGCCGGAATGTTATCTACATCTAAATTATCCATGCCCTCAAACTTCTTATTTTTGTGGGCATTATATATTTAACACTCTCGGCTTCATTTGAGAACTCGACTATTCCTTTCTCTCGATCATAAACCATCTTAGACTCCTCTATAAATGGTTTCCCAAGTATCACATCCCCAAAAACCCATCAATGATGCCCTTAACATTTTCCAAAATCATGAAATCACACCTATATGTGAAGTTACCTACGAAGACATGCAATCCTTAACCTCCCCACATAGTTACTTGCTTTCCTAAAGCGAAAGGGTCCCTCATAGGTTCTAGCTTTTGCTCATGATCCAATTGTAATAGAGCCTAGACATTATATTCATGGGTGCCTTATAGTCAATGTAGGTGTGATCCTATATAAGTATCCAATCATACACGGTATTTTGATGTTTTTAGGATTTCCTTTTCTTATGCGAGGCTCGAAAGGTGGTCTTGGGAAGTTAACCACGTTATAGTGATAAGCGGTTTCCTTCCCTTTAGGGTATGAATCGAAATACTCCCTAAGTTCCTCCTCCTCCTTACTACCCTCCATAATTTCTAACACCTTATAATCTCCCTTTTCTAGATCATCATCCGAATCACTTGAGGTCGAATCACTATCTAAAGGGTGATCAGATTCCTTAAGGGCTTCCTCAAGCGTATTTTCAATTATTCTATTTAGTTTCCTAAGCTCTCCAATTTCACTAATAATACGAGATCGAAGTTGGTTGGCAGAGGCTGGGTCAAGCAGTGGGGTTTGGTGGTATAGTGTTGTTTGGTGGTTTGTCACCTTCCATGATGAAAAGTGATGGGGTTACGAACAAAGGTCACGAAGAAGGGGGATAGACTATGAGAAAGCTAAAAATGAGAAAAATTTACTTGATAGGAATCAACAAAGAAACCTAAACGAGGTGGACTACTAACTAGCTATTCTATTCCCCTACACGACACCAAAACTTGATAACGCTACACGCGTCATTCGGGTCAAAGAAACTTCCTTTTCTTGAGCAAGTTTTATAACACCCTAGGCAATGAACCTAATCGTTGTAGTGTAGTATTAGGGTAAGCACGTGTATTGATATCGTTCTCTAGGGAATAGGAATGCTAGTGAGAGTTACTACGCTAAGGTTGGGGTTGAGGAAGATTATTTTTTATCTTTTTATGTTTTTAGGAAATGGAAAAGTACGAATCTCGGGTTTGGATTTGGGGTTGGTATTGATACCGATTACTCTACTTATCTAATTATCTAATCTAAGGTGTATGTAGTCTATGTCTAATTATTGTGTGCTCGTATGATAGTTTAAAGATGTGTTCACTTAGGTTTTACTACTCCTTAATTATCTCCTATTGATGGTTGAATTGTCACGTCCTTATTCTTAATCGCGTTGTGTGTCTAAATTAAGTAGGGTATGCGTTTATCCTAACTCTTTGAACTTACCAAAGGGTCTCGTCTACAAAACCACTAGGGATCATAAACTCTAACTCTAAGGCCTCTTTGGATGGTTTAGCTTACAACCGCACTAGGTGCTATAACCTAAGGTTCACAAAGATTAATCAAGCATTAAGTACACAACGAATGACCTATCGCATTACTAGATCATTAACAATTAAGATAAGAAACAACCAATCAATATTCAATAATTAAGTTTCATATTCCCTAAGCAAACACACAAGTAAATTAGCCGTACATGGAGAACATGCAAGCATACACACAAATAATCAAAGAAATAATTGAATTAATGAAGTAAAACACTTATCTTGATGTAAGTTAGGGTTTGGAACCCTAAAATACTGTACAAGACAGCCTTGGTTTGGTTTTAGGTTTTTACTCCAAAAGACTACACACAAATCTTGAAAAATTCGGATTCTATATATAAGATTACACATGCGACGGCGTCACCTTATGTTTTGTGGCCGTCGTGTCGCCATCATTAGGGTTTCGCCTTGGCCACGTTAGTCTTGCGACGGCGTCACCTTGTGCTTGTGGCCGTGGTGTTCGTTTCGGCGCCGTCTCGGATCAAATCTAGGCCGTCTGAGTTGCGACGGCCTACTCTTTTAAAGCCCCGACACCGCCACTTGAAAATATGAAATTTGGCTTCGTACCATCACAAAATGCTCCGACGGCGTCGCAGATAAGCCGGACCGCCACCTTGTCTTCAACAACTCGAGTGTCTCGATTCTTGATTTTGGCCATTTTCTTCAGATATTCGCGCCTTTTCGTCCAAATAAGTGCCATTACAAAGAATTTGCCTTCAAGAGACCTAAAAGTGAAAAGGAACGATATTAAGTAATAACGGATAAAAGTGATCAAATAAGGGCTTAAACGACCCTCAAAAAGGTACATTTTAAAACCTTATCAATACTAAATGGTATGTCTTTTGTAGGCCTCAAAATACCCTCCAACCTGTTAATCATACTTGCTAGATAAGTAATAAAATATTATACATCCTTATTTTCTAATAATATCTTAACGATATGTAAAGAATTTATTATATATGTAATATTGTAATTATTTAAAATGGCAGGACAACAAATCTATTTACATGAATTTGCAGGATAAGCAAATATTTGGGTACCTGGTAGAACTCATGTAACACCCTTAAGAAACAATGAGCTTCAGGGATAACAATCACATATTGAGCAGAGTTACAAGTGATTTTTATGTTGCAATGTACTTTTTCTTTTTGTTTGGAACAATAATAATGTCTATAAGCATGAAAGTTACGAGATTACCTCCTTGTTGAGGTACCATGGCCGCCAAGCTGTCTCAATAGGAAGATTGAAGGTGTTGATTGAGTACATAAAAGAAGTAATAGGAACACGAGCATCTGTGTCCCCGCTGCAAAATCAAGATATGATAAATCATGAATTATTGTTCTTCTAACTTTTGAACAATGGATTTTATATCGAATCATCTTAATTGTTGGTAATGCTTGCCTAAATACCCAAATTCGCTGTGCCGTTTTCAATGAGATACTTGATTATTGGAAGAATAGTAACTGCACTGTCATTCCAACTCGTAATAACATCACTGCATGTATTGGTATAGAAGTTTTCTGACTGGTTATTGACTATCATAACCTGGTTCCTATTAGTGTATAAGACTGTTCAAACTTCAAAGTATAATACCTGCATAAATTTCATGATGTTGGTTTCACGTTGAGTGCCTTTTGCACTACAGAGTCATTGAGATATGATATGAGGTTATTTGGCCAGCACGGATCAAAAATGTTAATCTGTTACACATACAAATTGAAAAAATTGATGATTTAGTTGTTCCATCAATTATCATAGGTGATCAAATTTCGATTGAGGGCTTACAGATCCAGTAGTAAGCGTGGCAGAGACATTTCTTGAATCTGGTGTCAATCAAATTGGGGCATAGATGTTGTATATATCAATATTTCCTATCTCATCCAAAGCTATGTTTGTAATATTGTCACACATTGCAATAGAAGATTCACTTGAAAAGTTACAGTATTTGAAGATGGCATCATGTGTGGCGTCTGAAAGTATAGCATGAGTCCACCAATTATCAAACAGTCCTTTCTGACTCGTTTCATAATCAATCCACGCATTTCCTATCTGCAAATTTTACACCAATTAGTACATATTGCAAAACTGGTGGAAATAAGCGTCTTGTGAAGTGAAGTTACAACGATCCATTTGATTACAGTGGTTTGGTTTATTTTCTTGTTGTTCTGAAGGATTGTATAAGCAAGTTGAGGCACATAATGTCCAACATAGCTTTCTCCAGTAATGTAAAAATCACGAGTTTTGTACTGAGGGGACCTTTCAAGCCAGTTAAGAAGGAAAATATAGGCATCATCCGCTGTATTCTTATCACCAGAATGATCATAATCAGAAGATGTATTTGAATAAGAGAAGCCAACTCCAACAGGCGACTCCAGAAACAACATATTTGCAACTGCACATTACATTCTTTGTGTTTATGATCTATGTCTAATAAGGGGTATATAAAACCTAGAATAAGATCTAACCGTTGCTCCATGCATAGTCATTTGTAAAGAGAGTTTTTCCATCACTATTGATTCTAAACGCCCAAGTTCGACATGGCTCGGATCATGGAAGAACATCCGGTCATCAAATGTCGATTTTAAATTAATTAATATATACCAATTCAAATTTGAAAATGTCTAGTCTTTGTCCAACTAATATTGTTACTTCCGCTTGAGAGGCATCTAGAAACAACTCTAGCTGTCATTTAATTCCTCATAACTATGTAAAGGTTTGTGGCAATATATGGTTGTGTGCTACTTTGCAACAATGCATTATATAAAGTTATCGTGGAAAAGTACCTCCATTTAGCCACAAAACCAATGGCTTATTTGAAGAATTGGTGGGAGACTCAACCAAATAATAGAATAGAACTCTCGGAGCACTTGGATTGACCGTGACATATCACGAATATTGATCAAATCGACACCTGCAGTTGGCTCGGCAATGACACAATCTTGTCGAGTGTGCCAAACCGTTTTGAGTACAATGTATGGCGGAGAGTACTCTTGATAGTTTCTCACGAAAATGTTCTTGTTATTGGAGCGGTGAGTTTCTAGATATTTTTATTTTAGCAATTCAAAAAGCTTATTTGCACGAACGTCGGCGTTGCTAAAGCCAAACAAGGACAAAGGATAAAATCAAGGTTTTCAAGATCGGGATCCTACTTAGGATCGTTTGCGTTGTTGCAAGATCGAAACCAGAATCGGATCGGATCCTAAGATCCCATGATAATGTCTTTTTTATTAGTCTTTGTAAAATTATTCAAATCTACAAATTCTTATATATCATAAACACAAAATTATATGAATGTTTCATAGAAATATTGTCCTAAATTATGAGTATGAAAATTTTAAAAAGATTCATGTGTTGTTTTCTAAATTCAATCAAACCATAATCTATAACTTTGTAATTTTTTAGTTTGCAGTTTGAGAAAAGTAAGATCGGATCGGATCAGATCTTAAGACTCTATGGTAAAGATCGGGATCCTATAAGATATTAAGCTTGTTAAGATCCTACGTAGGATCCGGATCGTTTTTGCTTTGTAGTATCGTAAAATCGTAAGATTTCAAGATCAGGATCTGTTGATGAATTCCTAATCGAAGTCTGATTGTGGCTTATAGCGTGGATCAGATTTCTGTATGATAATTGGAGTGCTAGTCCAATTAGTCTAAGGTTATCCTAAACATGGAGTAGTCCTTATTGGTTTAGGTTAGGTTTAATGTAATCCTAGTTATAGTACAATGCGTCTATGTTAGTCTATATATACCATGAGGGGTAGGGAGTTACATTGTACCGAATTGAAGTTTTTGAGTAAGATTTCTTCAATAAAATATTACGTGTTACCTGGCAATTATACTTTTCTTTTAGTGTGCAACGTGTCTGGCCCCTGAACTCGTGTTGTGCATCTGTGTGTGTACCTTTGATTACCACAATTGGTATCAAGAGTTTCGAAGTGTTATTGGTGATTAGTAACTGCGACTTAAAGGTTACATAAAACCAAAATCGATCCAAGAAACTAACCTGTGCCTCAGGGGTTAGTCGTCACTGATCAGGTTAAAGAGCTTTGTTGGTGCTTTGTTGCTGTGTTGAAGGGTTATGTTGGGAATAATATTAACAGTTACCACTGATAGGCTTGTGGAAGACACTGCTGAAGAATGCACTAGCAGTGGAAACACATTACCACTGCTAGTACATATTATTACCACTGCTATTAGGACAATTTTTTTGTATTCGTGAGTAGATAAGTATAGAAAAGATCTTTTGTATATTCTATATTGTTAGCATTATACTTATCTTGTAAAGGACTCCTTGTGCTATAAAAGGAGATCCTAGGTCATTGTTCTTGGTACGTATGCTTCAAGGTGTAACCCTAGTGATAAGCAAGATCACTCGTATTATTCATAATAATATTGAAGTTTTGTGTTACATTGTTCTCACTTACAATACATCATACAATCCGTATTCTGAGTATTACTAAGTATATTCCGCGTACTTATTAATATAAATCAAAGTATCACTAACACAAGGAGTGTGTTTAGATCCATCAAGTGGTATCAAAGCTTTGGTTCTAATACTTTGATTCATAAGATCCAAGGAATAAGCTTAACCTGCTCACTCAAATCAATGGAGATGGAAAACAACCAGTCCAACTCTGCTCCAAGGCTTCCTAAGCTCAAACTTAATGAGTTTGAGATGTGGATGATAAGGATTGAGCAATAATTTCTCATACAAGACTATGCTCATGGAGATCATCTTAACTGTAATTCCTTCATGTCCGAAAGAAGAGGCTGCGAAGTTGGTGACATGAAGTTGTAACAGCTTACGTACACGAGACAAATGATGAAAGAGCAAAGAAGAAGAATGACCCAAGGCGGAAGTTTATTACTAATGACTCTTCCTAAAGACCGGATCATTGCTTTCAAGTAAATTCCGCATGACAAAAGAACTTTTTGAAGAGATTTGCTTAGTTTTTGGTGGCAATAATGCTACAAAGAAGACTCAAAAGAACTTCCTAAGGCATTGTTGAAGCAAAGTTATGAAAACTTCTCTGCTTCAAGCAATGACTCACTTGACAACATCTTCACCAAACTCCAGAAGATTGTCACACAACTGACTGTGTTTGGAATTGAGGTAGAAAAGGAAGACCTCAATTTGAAGTTTCTAATAAGTTTGCCTGCTGAGTTTCATACTAATGTTACAGTCTGGGAAAATAAACCAGAGATTGAAACTATGAAGCTCAATGATCTTTACAACAACTTCAAACTCATTGAACAAAGATTGAAGAAGCGGAAACTTGGTACAAGCTCTAGCACTTGGCATTATTGTCAACCTCTGTTGGTGTGATGATTCTGAAGATGACTATGATGATGATTTTGCCCACTGCTTGGTTCTACGCTTTCCATCGGTAATGCTAGTGTTACCACCGCAGTTCAAAGAAGAAGGTTGCTGGTATTGGAGATCCTACCTTTTATGCTTTTATCTCCACTCAAGTTAATGGCTCTATATTAACTCATGAAGACATAGAGCAAATTGATGAAGATGACATGGAGGAGATAGACATAAAATGGCAAATAGCTCTTCTTAGCATGAGGGCTAGGAAATTCTACAAGATGACTGGCAAGCCAATTCACATCAATGGTAATGAAACTGTAGGGTTCGATAAAAAGAAAGTAGAGTGTTTCAACTGTCACAAGTTGGGGCATTTTGCTAGAGAATGCAGAAAACCAAGGAAGCAGGATAATAGGTCTACTTGGTACAAGCAAAAGAAAGAACCAATTATGGAGGAACCAAAGGCAATGCTGGCAATTGATGGTGTGAGCTATGATTGGAGTTTCATGGTCGATGGACTAGAGGAACAACCTTCGGATCTTGCACTTGTGTCTCACGTAACATGCTCTCATGGCTTTCTCGACTCGGTACAAAACTTTGAAAGTTGTTCTAAAACATGTAGGGCTTCTAGAGAATGTGAAAGGCTTAATGAATTATTTGACAACCAAAGAATGAGTTGTATCTCGCTAATTATCTTGTGTCAAACCTTAGAAGAGCCATATCTGTTTTAGAGAAACAACTAGAGCATTATAGAGAAAATGAGTCAAAATACAATGATGATATGATTGTTCTTAGAAGAGAGATAGATCATAAGACAACAGTGAATGAGGCATTAAAAGAAGAGTTTGAAAAACTTAAAAAGATAAATGAGAATGTCAATTTATCTGTTGACACCTGTTATTATCAGTCTAAGTCAATTGATAAAATTTGGAATGCTCAAATTACTAGTAAAGTTAAGTGCGGTATGGGATACAATCATTCCTCCACCACTAAGGGGTGTTCCATCACCTCCGGCATAAATTTAGCTCATCTGGTCTAGAAGAATTTCGGGATCTCGAATCTTGAATATGGTCCTCCCAATTTGTGAAAAGTGAGGAAGAGGTTAAGCATGAACCCCGATGTTTTGAAAGTGCAAGTGACTCATTTGTTGTAGATGAGAATGTTAAAAAGAATGTAGAGGCTTCTATCCCAAAAGTTGTAAATACTATGACAGAGGAACCTAGGAAACAAGTTAACAAACCTAGATCAACTGTAAGGTATGCTGAGATGTATAGAAACAAGTCAACAATTCCTAGGGGTAACTAGAGGAGTTGGAATCATGTCAAATCTCAACAACTAGGTAGTGAGTTTGTGATGTACAATAAAGCATGTTATATCTGTGGTAGCTTTAATCATTTACATGCTAATTGTGACTATCATGTTGGGAGAAGAGTACATGGGAATAAAGGGTGGAGTCTAACTGGTTTGAAATAAAATACACCCTAATTCACACAAAGAAATGGTCCCAAGAGCGGTTCAACTAAAAGTGGTCTTAAAACTTTTGCCACCGCTAAACTGCTAACACTGCCACCCTAAATCACATTTTCAAGTGCAAAATCCAAACCAACTTTTGTAAAATCTGCAAGCAGGAAAAGGTTTTTAATTATAAAAGGGTTCCATATAACCAACAAGGGTACCAAAAACTAAACCAAAGTTTCCATCGCTCGACCAAAAGTTCCCACCGCAAGGTTGTAAACAAGCTGGGGGTAACATGGGTAATCTTTGTGAAGGCCTCAAGACGTTGGGAATGGAAACCTAAAGGAATTACCTCAACAACCAATCCCAATGGTGTATCAATGACCTTTGATAGATTTAACTATATTGATAGATGAGGCGGATCCAAGTCAATCATGGCTTGGGTCTCCAAAGGAAACTAACTCCTTTATTATATGCGGGAACATCCAAGGACAAAGAAATCGGATCAAGGATACACGATAGTGGATGTTCAAGGCACATGACCGGCAACAAGTCCTATCTCTCAAATTTTGAACAATATGATGGATGGTTTGTCGACTTTGGAGTGGAGTTAATGGAAAAGTTACTTGGTAAAGGGTCATTCAAAAGCGGCAAACAACACGAGAGGTTTTGTAGTTAAAAGTAAATAACAATCAAGATGATGCGGTGGAATTTAAAGCAAAAGACATGGTATTATTTTTATTCATAAAGTCGCATTTAAAATTCGGAGATTACAACCATGGATCTTACAACCAAAAGACTCATCATAATACAAATAAGCAGTAAAAACGTTTATTTATATTTTACGACCTTCTAATGTTTTGTCGATAACAAACGTAAAATCATTTTAACGAAACAAACAAAATACGTAATTAGTTTTAACTAATAGTTTCTAACACACTTACGTTTTCACATAAAACACTAAAACAAGTATAAGTGATTTTATGATTTAGTATTACATATGTACAATAACTAGTGTTTATATATTTGGGTAAAATATACACATAACTAGTATGTAGTATATTAGTAATATAAATGGGTAGAAACTCAGGTATCACAACCCATTGACCAAATAAATTGAATGTAGTTGGGTAAAACCCAAAGTCCATGACCCATAGAGCTTGACCCATAACCCATTGCATGACATCATGCTTATATCATATATGGATAATATCCATAACCCATGGTATTGACCCATACCCATGTGACTAGGTGCATTGCACTCAAGAGATACATTGTATCTAGCTAAAGACCCATGGATCAACCCATGACCCATGACCCATAACCAAAATACCCATGGGTAAAGAGGCGTCCCACGGATCCCTAGCTTTACGCTGAGCGGATCCCTTATGGGAGGGATCCGTGGGATCCGGGAACAATAGATTTTTCTTCTATAAATAGTGAGCCATTTCTTCATTGTTTCTCCTTTAGGAATTAGAAATTCCGGTATTAAAGTCGGTCACCTCAGTATATGTAATCGTTAAAAGCTCGTAGTCGTAGTTCTTTTAAGTTAAGTAGTATTTAGTTAAGTAACACCGTGGAGGACGGACGGGTCTTTACCCACTGTATGCACGATCCACCCGTTGTGTGGCGATTTATGTAAGACTATAAATACTCTCTACCTTCCAAGGTAGAGTTGGAGCTCATAATAATATCTTTCACTTTCTCTCACTAAGTTCCCTAAACCTCTAACTTTCTCTCTAGAATTCCATCTATATGCTACTTTGAGTTATGGTTTGATGTGTATGTGAAAAGTTATATCTTACAATTGGTATCAAGAGCCATGGTTAGATCATATCTTGCACATCTTTGGATTTATAGTGGTTTTAGGTGGTTTTGAGTTTGAAAAAGTTTAGTGGTTTTGCATCATTTGGTTGATTTCTTGTGTTAAAGTTTGAATTTTGTTGGTACTTTTATGTTTAGAATCATCACAAGTGTTTAGGTTTTCATTTGGTAAGCTTGAATCATCTTGGTTGGGTTGTTTTGGATTGAAAAGTGATGTTTATATGGTTTTCAAGCTAGCGACTTAGCTCACTTGAGTATTTTCTTGGTAGCGACTTGCTTCACATTTTTGTAGCGACTTACGGTGTTGGAGCTAGCGAGTTAGATCTAGCGAGTTAAAGTACAAGTAGTGGACTCTCCACTACTGAGTAGCGACTTGGTGGTAGCGACTTGATCAGAGCGAGTTGCTCTTTAGCGACTTGTATTTCTAGCGACTTGTGTGGCATTATCGCCAAAATTTTGCTAGCGACTTGAGGGGTAGCGAGTTACTACTTAGCGACTTGCGTTGTGTCTAGCGACTTGGGACTCTAGTGACTTAGTTGTCTAGCGAATTAATTGGTAGCGACTTAGTGCATTTGTTTCTAGCGACTTAGTGCATTATCATATAGCGACTTGAGTAATTGTTTACGGTTTTCTCTTGATTTAGTAAAATCCCGTGAAAGAATCTATTTCCGGTTTAATCATAGAGTTATAAAATCCCGTATAATCTGTTAACATGTCTACCAACGTCCCCTACCGTCATCTCCATCATTGTTGAGGATGTACAAGCAATGGCTCGGATACTCGCCCACCCATGCTTGACATAATCGACTACGATTCTTTGGCTCAACGAATCAGATTGTATTGCCTTGAAAGGAAAATGGTGTCAACATTCTCAAATCTATTGATGAAGGACCATATCGAGTTGAGGCGACTAGAGACATACTTGATACTAATGAAGATGGTACTCTGCTTTTACTGAATGGACGGACCTAAGATGTACGATGAGCTTGATGATAAGGAGAAAAGAGATTCGATGCAGATATCATGGCTTCAAACATTGTTCTTCAAGGTCTTCCTAAAGACATCTACAAGTCGATCAATCATAACAACGATGCAAAGGCGGTTTGGGATAATGTTAAGATGCTTCTCGGTGTTGAATTAACTATGGAAGGCGAGAGAATCCCAACTCTATGACTAATTCGAGCACTTCAAGATGAAACCGGATGAGAGTGTCTATGAGTACTATGTGAGATTTCATAAGTTAGTGAATGACATGAGGAACATCGAATGACTATGCCTAACATTCAAATTTGAACTCAAAGTTTGTGAACAACATGAATCTCGAATGGCACAAGTTTGTCACATTTGTGAAGCTCACTAAAGGATTGAAGAATACAAACTATGAGCAACTCTATGCCTTCCTCCTTCGAATGAGAGACATGCTATGTTTGAAAAATTGATTCTCAATCGGTTCAAAACCAACCGAGGAGAGAAAAGCTCGTCTAATGACTCAACGACTTTCTACTCAAACATCGAATCACAACCAAAGCATCACAAGTCATACCTTGGGTAATGGTAATCACAAACTCATTCCCGATCCTATGTTCAAACAAGATGATCTTGATGCACACGTGGGTAACATCATTAATCAACTAGCTCTTCTCATTAGTCAAAACATGAATTCTCTCCCACAAACCAACAACAACCTCGAATCGCATCTAACCCACATAATCAAGCCCTTTGTTAAAGATGGAAGGATCGTGGTGCAACCGATTCGGGAAAGACAATATGATCGGGGAAGAGGTGGGTGGGAGGGTTATGTTGGCAACGAATCGAGGAAGAAATGGTAACCAAGGTCAAGCTAAGCCAATCAAATGCTATAAGCGTGGTGGTGAAGGACACATTGCAAGGCGCACATCTCCAAAGCGTCCCGAGAATCTTGACATTTGGAGATAAGATGTTCTTGCACAAGCTCGGGACAATGGTGCTGCGTTGGATGAAGAGAATTCTTGTTTCTTCTTGAGGGCAATGCCAAGACCTATGATGCGAGATGTGGATGAAGCGGCCTATTCGGAGATAGGTCACAATCATCGAATGCCTTTCAAGTCGTGACCGTGATGCATCGACTACGATGTAGATGATGGACCTCTGCACACACAATCTTTATGGCTAGCATCTCTCCAATGGTTTCTCCCAAGATCTCTTCTTCACCACAAGCTGGCCCATCCAAGGACAAACTCATCTGGAGGTATTAAAACTATACGATGAAGGCGATGCAATGGATGCATGACAAAGTACAATCAAGCTGAAACTATTGAATCAAATGTTGAAAATATGGGTAATAACAATATTGTCCCATACGATCAATCGTGAAACAAAGTGAAAGTGAAGTTGTACCAAGTGATGCATCTTCGCGATCAACAATGACTATGTCTTTGATGAATACCTTTGCATGTGCTCTGATGATTCCATAATTTACGGACTAAAGGCCTATAAGGAACGTGTTGCTATTTATGAACAACGTGCAAAATTTGAGTTGACCACTCGTGAGAAGGAAATGGATGTCCAAGTGAGCACGATGAATTAGAAAAGTAAGTTTAGAGAAGAAGTATTGAAACAAGAATTAAATTCCTTGCAAGAAAAACTTTCTAAAACATTAAACAAAACAAGAACTTCAAGAAAATGTGAAAATGCTTAAGCAAGAATTTAATGCAAAGGAATCAAAACTCTTGAGAGATTTTTCTAATCGAAAACTTTGAAAAACAAACTTGAAAACAAGTTGTACATACAAGGAAACACCATTCGATTGCTTTCACATGGTCACCAAACATCGTGTCTTAAGCGATAAGCATAGCATTCCCCTTGTTGAGGAACCGAATCCGAGGTAATTAAAAGGCTAGAAATGCTCATAAGGTGCTTTATGATGGTGATGAAATCCTTAAGCCTAAGCGAAACCTAGTTGCATTGAGTGCATCGAGGAAGATAAGAAATCAAATGAAATCACTAGGGAAAAGATGAATAAGAAACAAAATGATCCCAAATGCAAAGAAAAACATAATCATCACTCCTCATGATTACAAGAAGGAAAACTGGATTTCTTAAACAAGTTTAAGCCTCGAGACTTTGTTGACTCCGAACAAGTCTTGGAAAAAAGATTTAGATAAGCGAGCGGAAAATATTGTTGAAACTAACCCTCCCTTTGGAAAATGCCTAGAAGCGACTGTATCCTCGGTTGGGAATTATGTGAAGTCGGATTATCTTGATATTAATGCGAAGTGTTTCTCTTGAAGTGAAGTGGATTCTGAAGACTTATTCTCTTGAAGTATAATAGTGATTAGTTTGTTTACGCGAAGTGTCTATTCCGTATTTAGTTTATTTAGTGTGGATATACATGAGCTTTATTAGGAAGTGATTGTGTATATCTTATTTAGTTTTATGATTATCGTTTCTTGGAAAGCGGTTTAGCGATATTGTTTAGGGTTCCTTATCTATAAAAGGAACACATTAGAAAGGTTTATGTACCGATTGGAAAAACTCGGTTTTAGTTAATATAAAGATCCATAGAGGATCAAAAGTTCTTAGTTATTTGTTACTTGTGTTTATATTCGATAAACATTAGTAGTAGAGATTGTCTTTTATTGTGCTTGTGATTACATAGGCATACATAACGATCCACGAGCTCAAGATCTATCAAGGTCTTTGTTTGTTTTCAACAAGTGGTATCGAGCCTCGTGAGAGTCTCTACGATACTAAGGACAAGCTTTTCTAAACACCCATACAACCATAACAAAACATCATGCACGGTTCGGATCGTCTTCTTGAACTCACCAACAACCAAAACTCCACCCATCTGCGACAACTAAGTCTATCTAATAGCAATGCTAAGTTTCCTTACCTTAAAAGGGAGGAATATGATCTTTGGGCTATGAAGATGCAAAGCGGATCTCCAACATTGATTGGAATCTATGGCGGGTAATTTTGAAGGAGCAGTTTGAAGAGGACTACCACGGATCTTCTTGGTAATATGATGAATGTTCCTCCCAAAGCTGCTTTGAAGAGTTCTTTGGCGATTCGAGAGAGAAACAAAGGTCGAACTATTCTTACGCAAGCTATTCACGAGGATCACTTGAGTGATTTTCACTTCATGCAAGATGCCAAAGATATCGGTTAGCGATTAAAGGCGAAGTTCGGTGGGAATGAGGAGTCGAGAAGGCGAAGAAGTCCATGCTAAGACAACAGTTTGGGACTTTCGGATCTACGAAGAGGAAGGAATTCACAAGGGCTATGATAAGTTTCACAAGATCTTAAGTCGGTTGAATCACTCTGAGGCTAAGCGGATAATGATATTTGTAACTCTAAGTTTACGAGGTCATTACCTCCTTCACGGCTACATGTAAGCATAGCTTTAAAAGCTAAAGGTGGTTTGGACATGATGACCTTTGATGAGTGTTATAACAAACTTAAAGCTCTTGAACATGATGTTAGAAGCCCTTTTCGATCATCTTCTCGCTAGTCATCTTGCATTTGTTGGAGCCTCTACTCCAAAGTCTAGCTATGGTCCAAGCCCATATCCATCATCATCTAATCTTGCTCCTTCATCAAGCTCTCTTCCTAGATCCGGTGGAATTATGGAAGATGTTCTTGGATCTTTCTTTCTTGATTATGATCCTCGGCGAGGCGGCTTATGAGGATTTTGATCAAGTGGACCCACTTGAGTTTGAAGAGATGAAGGCGAGGTGGCAAGTGGCCATGCTTTCCATGGATATCAAGACCTTTGGCGCAAAGGTGGCGGACGGTTTGGATTCAAAGGGCCGCGATCCGGCAAGGTTTGATAAAGGAAGGTTAAATGCTTCACATGCCAGCAGATAGGTCACTTTTCTAGAGAATGCAAAGGCAGGAAAGGCGGTGATGAAGTACGATACTCTACTTATCGGCGATGTCGGAAGGATCTTGGAACTTCAAAGGGATCAAGCTGCGTTGGTCACTCTTGATAACAATGTGGTGGAAGCTACATGAGGAGTCGATAATGATGGTTACGATAATGTTGGGTTGATTGCGGTGTACTTGAGAGGATAGGCATGATCAGTTGCCTTGATGGGCATCTCTCGGTACAAAGCTGTTTGTTTGGTTGTAGTGGCGTTATAATGAACTCAAACAAGCTTATGATATTATGGAACCAAAATATAATGAATGCTATGTGGAAGTAGAAGCTTATAAGCAGGCTTTAAAAACACTAGAAAGACAAAAGGTTTGGTTACAAAAGAATGAAATAGCTTATGGTGAGAAAATAGGTGTTTTAGAAAGAGATCTCGAATGTGCTACAAATGAATTAAAATGGTGCGAGAAGTTAAGAAGCGGATGTAGAGTCGGAAAATCTAGAGCTTAAGGAGAAACTTAAGGAGGAAATTGCTAGGAATAATGAGTGGATGATGAATGGTAATAAGTTGGCAAGTCTCATTTATAGCGATCAAGCTCCCAATTCTCTGATGGCTTTAGGTTTTAAGAAATATGTAGGCCTAGAAGCTAGGGATGACTCACGTAGATCTACACCAGTGAGGCCTAGCTAATTTTGTGAAAGAAGGTGACCTACATCTTTGTCGTGGTCCAATTAGAGGTGAGCACATGCCCATTGACCTTTCCACTATTAATGACTTTGATGGATCACACCATCTGTATGGCAAAAGTCAAAGACTTGCGACCTAATACTTCTACTAATGACTTTGTCTCTTGTGTTATGATGACAAGTCCTCCAAGCAAGGGTCTCTGTGTGATTCAAATGACAAGTCGACCTTCCCAAGTCGACCTTCCCAAGTCTTCACCCACTGCACCCAAGACTACCAATAAGCATGACGAGTTCTTTGCCAAGGAATGCACTTCAAGGCAGTTGCCTCACGAAGACTTGCTTTTAATTCTTTGCATAATAATCTTGTTAAAACAATTCTTTTCATGGTTTTGGTTTGAATACTTACCTTGTAAGAATACTTCTTTTGGTTTGAATAAATCTTCTCTTGAAAGAAATGTTTTGTGTGTGGAAGTAAATCTCATTTAATTAAGGATTGTGATTATCATGAGCAAAGAATGAGTAGATGTGGTGATTCTAGGAAAACTAGACCAATGTGGACCAATGTTAATGATATACCACCTTATGTTCCACAAGTGCTAATTATAATACTTCTTTTCCTTGGAGAAGATCTTTTGGAAAACCATATGTTCAACCAACGGTGAATATTTTAAAAATGGTTTTGGCCTAGATATGTTAACCCTATGGTGATGGGAGAGGTCTTGGGATCTTCTTGTCAAGACCTCGTGAGTTGTTCTTGGAATAAGCGAGACCTAAGTTTCATTGGAAACCCAAGAACAATAGTGGATCTTATACTTCTACATGGCACAACTCATATGATCCACAAGGCGGGTTCAAGTCGGCAATGACTTGAGCCTCCATAGTGTACTAATTCTCTGTATATTTTTGTTGTTGTAGGATCATCCCTTAAGCATAAAGATGTTGGAATTGTTGGCGGTGGTTGTTCTAGAAGTATGTCGGAAGCAGGGACATGATGCATAACTTTATACCTATTGAAGGTGGAGGCAATGTAACCTTTGGAGGAAGTGATGGACGAATTACGGGAAAAGGGACCATCAAAACACCTCAATTTGGACTTTGAGAATGTTTATTATGTCAAGGAACTTCAACACTTCAATTTGTTTCGGTCTCACAAATCGTGACACTAAGAACAAAGTACTCTTCACAGAGGATGAATGTCTTGTCTTTGTCTAAAGACTTCAAACTCCCGAAGAAACTTCAATTCTCTTGAAGGTTCCTCATGATCATAATCTTTATACATTCAACTTAACTAATGTCCAACGGTGGTGACTTAACATGTTTGGTGGCTAAAGCATCGTGGATGAGTCCACTAAATGGCACGAAGGATGGCCCATGTCAATTTCAAGACCATCAACCACTCTCTAAGTGGGCCTAGTTCAAGGTCTTCACCAAAGTATTCACCAATGATCATAAGCGTGTTGCATGCAACAAAGGAAAGCGACCTGAGCCTCATATAAAGGTGTTCTGTTACAGTGTAACCATTATTTGAACCTCTTGATTGCTTCATATGGATCTGTTTGGTCCAACTAAAGTGAGAAGCATTGATCATAAATATTTTTGTCGGTGATCACGATGGATTTAGTAAATTTTGTTGGGTATTCTTTCTAAGGACCAAAGATGAAACATCGAAGTATTAAAGACTTCATTACCCTTATTGAGAATCGGTTGAACAAAAGGTGAAAGGAATTAGGTGTGATAATGGTGCGAGTTCAAAATGCCATTCTAATAGAACTCTGCGGGATAAAGGGAATCAAAGGGACTATAGCACTCCAAGAACCCCTCAACAAAATGGGGTGGCGAAAGAAAAATAGAACCTTAATAGAAGCGCAAGATCAATGCTAGCGGACTCTAAACTTCCTACCATGTTTTGGATGAGGTTTGTTAGTGCGACTTGTTATGTACTTAATAGAGTGTCCATTACTAGACCACACCTTAAAACACCATATGAACTTCTTTTTGGGAAAGTTCCGATTATTCATTACCTTAAACCGTTTGGTACGCCAAGTGACAATTTTGAATACCGGTGATCCTTTGGGCAAATTTGATGAGAAAGGCGATGATGGTTACATTGTGGGGTATTACGCTCATAGTAAGGCGTCTGAGGTTTACAATGTATCTGCTAAGAAGATTGAGGAGACTTTGAATCGAGGTATCTTGAAGACAAGCCTAATGTTCAGGGCGGGGTCATGTTTGGTCATTTGATCTTGACTACTTGATGATTATTTGGGTTATGCTAGACATATGGCTAATCAAAATCTGATTACGAAACATCTCCAACTACTAGTGCGAAACATTGGAAGCTCATTCGGCGGTGGGTGCGATGATGATGAACAACCCATTGTAGTGCCTTCCTTCTCTCTAACAATTTTGTAGGTGACACTTCTAAAGATTATCTTGATGTGGGTGAAGATGAATTCTATTATCTTTGAGGACCTTGCGGTGAAGAAACAAGAGTATCGACCACTTTAGATCTTTGAGAGGAATGTTGAAGCGAGTTCAAATGAATCACTCGGTAGAAACTTCAATTCTGCTGAAGGTAATCTGTTTCTCCTCACCTCTCCAATTCGGTTGAAAGACATGTTGACTCTACTCCTATGTCCACTAAAGTGTCAACGGATCTTGGTGAACCTTATACAAGGTTTCCAAAACCTTGGATCTTGGTCATCATCAACCTAAAGCGGGCATCTTCAACACACCTTCCTATGATCTTGACTTTGAACCTCATGACTAATCTTGATTCTTCCATTGATGTCAACACCACCACTACTACAAGGATCAACAATGTACATCCACAGTCTAATATTATTGGTGATCCTCATGCCCTGTTAGAACAAGAGTCTTGGCGCGTTCAAAATATGGACGGTGGCTTTTATCTCTTATGTCTCAAATCGTGAGAGAGACAATCACACGGACTATCAACATTGTCATTTGCTTGCTTTCTCTCACAAGTGGAACCAACCGGTGTTACTCGGGCTCTTGAAGACTCAAGTTGGCTTGAAGCAATGCGGGATGAGATGCAACAGTTTCAAAATCGGCGAGTTTGGATATTGGTACCACTACACGATGGTAAGTATGCTATTGGGACAAAATGGATTACGAAGAATAAGAGATGCTAGAGGTGTTGTCATTAAAAACAAAGCCGAGTTAGTTGCGGGGTTATAGACAAGAGGAGGATCGATTATGATGAAGTGTTTGCACCGTGGCAAGAGTTGAGGCTATCTGGATTTTCTTAGCTTATGCATCCTATATGGGCTTTATGGTCTATCAAATGGATGTTAAAGGAGCCTTCTTGTATGGTGAAATTGAAGAAGAGGTGTATGTCACTCAACCTAAAGGATTTGAAGATCCGGATCATCCTAATCATGTTTATAAGGTGGTCAAAGCTCTCTATGGACTACATCGGGCACCCGGCACAGGTATGCTAGGCTCTCTACATTTCTGTGAAGCATGGTTCTGAGAAGAGGTGCAATTGATAAGACTCTTTTCCTAAAGAAGAATTCCATGACATTATTCTTGTGCAAGTCTATGTGGATGACATTATCTTTGGATCCACAAAGGAAGCTTGGTGCGGGGAGTTTGAGGAGCTTATGAAGGAGAGTTTCGGATGAGTGCAATGGGAGATGACTTTCTTTTGGGTCTTCAAGTTCGTGAAACGATGGTATCTTTATCGGTCGGGACAAATATGTGAGGACATCTTGAAGAAGTTTGGTATGGAGGGTGTAAGGATGCTACTACACCTTATGAAGCTCAAAGACAAAGACCAACAATGAAGGCGATCCACTGTGAATGTTCATTTATGCAGGTCTATGATTGGGTCTTTGATGTATTTAACGACTTCGGGCTGATATTACTTTTCTTTGTGAGTGTTTGTTCGCGACATCAAGTTACTCCACCGACTTCCCATCTCAATCTTGTTAAGAAGATCTTTAAGTACCTTAAAGGCCAACCTTGTCTAGGTCTTTGGTACCCAAAGAATCTCCTTTTAAGTTGGAAGCTTATAGTGATAGTGACTATCTTTGGTGCTAATCGGATAGGAGGTCCACCACTGGAGGTTGCCAATTCCTTGGAAAGAGATTGATTTCTTGGCAATGCAAGAAACAAACTATTGTGGCTACCTCATCTCTTGAAGCGAGTATGTGGCTGCTTTGCTAATTCTTGTGGACGAGTTCTTTGGATTCAAAATCGGTTGTTGGATTATGGGTATAATTTCATGAACACAACAATTTTATTGATAATCAAAGTACCATATGCATTGTTAAAATCCAGTTTTCACGGTCGAACAAAACATATTGAAATCGGGCACCACTTTATAAGAGATGCATATGATAAAAATTTGATAAATGTGGTCAAAATTCATCTTGATGATAATGTGGCGGTTTGTTAACAAAGGCTTTTGAAGGACCAAGGTTTCAACACCTTGTGGTCCATATTAGCATGTAACCCTTAGCGCAAAGTTTAAGGGAGGCATAAACCTCGGGGAGGCATATGCCTCGGGGAGGATTGTGTATAACTTTGCATTTTGCTATGTAATTTTGTATATTTGATAGATTTTAACTAACTCTAACACGCTAATGTAATTTTAGTGTGTTTCTTTGTTGGTTTGTGTATGTTTACGTGTTTGTTTTGCGAATGGTTGTCCACGATCGGTTGAGATATGGTCATGAAAGCTTAAGCTTGTTTCCACTGAATTCATTGTCTTTGAAGTGTGCTATTTGTTTCCTCACGAAGTTGAAATCTTGAAGTTATATGATTCAATCAAAAGAAATGCGAAGCAAATAGATCATTCATTCATTCAAAAGCAGTTCTGACTTATAGATTACAGTACAAGCAACATCAAAAGCATCTACATGATCTAATAGTCCTAATCTATTACATATCATCTATTCCAACATCTAAAGATGAGCACGATGAGCATGTTGCTCACATCTTTCACACTAATAGCTGTTGGAAATGCACGATCGCTCACATCTTTTGGCACTAAATCTTGGCTATGCCTTTGTGAAAGCATAACCAACTCTAACGGATGCTAAGGATCAAAATGGAGGGATGGATTGATGAAAGCGAAGAAGGCGAAGGCGATTGTGGTAGAGATGAGAAGGAAAGATTTTCATTTGCGCATCATCTACTCTTTCAATCATACATCAACTTACATCATTTTCCTTTTCCGTTCCTCAATACGATATGTGATGATGCACCAAAACATGATGCGAGAGACCAAGCACCACCTTTCTTCCCATAGGGAGTGGTGGATTTTGGCTCGTGGCCTTCGTTGAGGCCTAGGTCTTTGAGGGTTGGGAGTAAGATGTTCCCTCATTATAGGATTCATCGGAATCTTGACGAGATACACTTGGTTTCTCCACACTTTCATCTTCGATGAGGAGAAAAGGTGACTTCTTTGGTAGTGGATATGGTTTTGGAAAATAGTGAAACCATGAATTGGTATCTTCACTAGATGATGAGGATGATGATGAGGATGTTGTTGTGAGATCTATGATCTCGGGTTTGTTACTCATGTTGAATGATGGTTAATTTTGAAGTATTGGAGGAATTAGGGTTTGAAATATTATTTGGGGATTTTGATGAAAAGTCTATGTGCATTGGGATTGTTTTATAGCGGGTTCAAGTGGTAAGAGAATTAATGCGTGTGGGTGAAGCAGTTAAAGATATTCTTGAAGCTTGAGTAAGTCTTACATTTACTGCGATTGTTCTACTTGATGAGAATGGTTTTCATTCTACCGAAGTTATAAGTGAATCCGAGTAAAAGTAGAAGTCCACGTCATCCTTGGTCAACTTTGACCGAAATTGGGAAATTTCTATTTATTCTCTACGGCATATTTTCGCTCCACAATAAGTGATTCGATTATTACTCTCATTAAAAACACTTCCTTTTGTGCAAAATCGTAACCCTAATCTTCAAAAACTCTCATGGCGCTTCAATTCAAACATGATCATAATAAGGTTGCTTTTCTTGGATCTGCTCGAGGAGATGAGCTTTATAGGCCGATGATTTCTTTCTTACTAAGATCAAAGATTGTATATGCATTGACACATTCTCCAGATGCTATATATGAAACTTTGATTACTCAATTTTGGGCGTCGTGAAAAAGAGAGGTGATCTTGAGATAGTTGCAAGTGTTGATGGACAAGTATATGTGGTGACGGAGGAATTGATCGAAGACAACCGCTTGGATGATGAGAATGGAGTTTATCATTCTGATTCTACAATGGTACTTGAAGGGCTTAGAGCAATTGGATATCAAAGTTCGAGGACAGATATGTGGTTGAAAAATAAGCTTTGTCCTATGTGGAGGTTCTTGGTTCATACTTTGCTGCAGTGTTTGAGCAATAAGTCTGGAGGATGGGATCAGTTTTCAACACAAATGGGATGTGGTATTGTTTGCTTATCTAAGGGTTTGACTTATAATTTCTCTAAGTATATCTTTGATAATATGGTAGAAAACATAACTAGGAAAAGGGTAAGTTTTGATGTACCCTAGGTTCTTCAGATGATATTGAATGTTTCTACACAAACCCGGGCTTTTCATCCCATAAGTGTTTTGACTCCTAAGTTATTTGCTACAATGAGGACTAAATTTGAAGGACACATTTTCCTTTGTTAGTGACATGTTACCTCGGAGAATGAGGCGATAATGAGCTTCATGTTGTTTTACCTTTTTCCAATCCTCTTGATGGAAATCTTTCGATAGATGGTGATGAGGTCCTTACATTGTTCTTGAAGCATCTATGCCTTCACCAAGACCATGTCCTAGTCCTGCAATTATACAAGTTCCTATTGATGAAGTCAAGTTACTATTGATGAAGTTCGGGTTGATCTTGATAGATTACCTACACCAAGTCTGTTAGGACTCCATTTGGTGAAGGATGCTCTTATGATGATCGAGTTAATGTTGCTCTGAGCAGTCTCTTGAAGTTCAATTTTGGTGAGCAATCACATGATCTTGATGAGGATCCAATTTCACTTACCTCATTATATGATCGGTGAACAAGCTTACGGTGGGGTGGTGGTCTTAAGAAAGAACTTACGAAACCAAATCATTTCTTGGTCGGAAGATTGTGGAATTGGAGACTAAAGTTGAACACTTGGAGGAATTCTTTGAGTCGGAAGGATAAAAGAGATGTTTGGTTTCTTAGAGGAGGAGGTGAAGAGAATCTTAATGAATCTCTTGATATATTGGTGATGTGGCACTTACATCGATGTTTCTTCTCCTATTGCTAAATCTTCACGAAGAAAGGAGTCTAACAAGGAGCCTATTCTCTATACTAGCAAAGAAGAAGACAATCTTTGGATAAGGTATCTGTGACAATTCAAAGGAGCTAAATATGGAGGATGCATCTCGATGGTTTAGTGAAAGAGGTTACTCTTGATGGTCAAACTTCATCTATACGAGAACATTCAAATGTTTCACATTCAGAGATGATGAAGAGGTTTTCTTCTTTGGGAGAATGTATAAGTTGAATGCTTCTCACGAAGTTTTCTCTACACTGTTGAGGAATTGTCTCAACCTATTTCCTCGATGTGGGTTTGATTGTTTCTTCGAAGCTCACATTGGTTCTGCTGAAATTGGTTCTGTGAGACATCTTACGAGAAAGGGCGAGGATCACATGATTGATGATCTGCTGAAGTCGGTAGAGTGACTAAAGAACAATATCAAGCTCAGTTTGGATTGTTTCTTGATTATGAGAATATCCGGAAGAGTCGTGTTGTGGCTAAATTTCTTCAAGATCGGTATGCTTGATTTGTCTCTGAAAGGAAATTAGAGCTTGATGCATTCTTTCCTACGATTCTTGATGATCAATGGGATGGTTATATTTCTCAAGGTGCTTGATCACGATCTTGCAAAACTTATCTTAGGAGATTCTTTTAATGATGATAATTTTGTGGATAAAATGGTTGCACTTGGTAATCAAAGGAAGAAAGAATCTGCGACCTGAGAGAAGAGCTCTTATTGATCGGAGAAATAAAGCCAAAGAGAAAACCTATGATTGTTGCTCGGAAGAGGAATTATATGAGGAGAATTGTGAAGAATCTTTGCTATGTATAATTACGGTATGACCATGAAGCAAATTATGACTTTATCGATGATGCTTTGATTAGACGGTATCATATGGTTATGAAGTTCTCTTCTTACGGTTCTACTTCTTCTTATTTGGCAAATAGTGCTTCAATGTCGATGTTCCTCTGACGAGGAGACGAAAAGCAGTTGAAATTGTGGATAATTTTGATCTTGTTTTGCCTTGATGGTATCTTGGATGTTCCTTCGATAAACCTTCGATGCTACTCCTTCTTACGATGTGGATGTTTCTGCTGAATCTTCTTTGGTTTCTTACGAAATGTTGTCAAGTGTGGAGTTAAGTGATTCTCTTATTCGGAGGCGATCTACAACTTGATCACGATAACATTCTTGATCCGGGAAAGCGAATTTGGTTACAAAAGTTCGGATAGATTGGCTAAGAAACATGCTTCAAGAAATACTACTTTAGATCTTAAGGTGATGAATCTACATTTATTGAGGTTGGATCTATTGAAGCTTTTCTGAAGGTACTCATGTGGTTTTGGTTAATTGGACGGTGGAAAACTTAACACTTGTTTATAAATTTGGATAATCTTGTTCTTGAGTTCAACTTCTTGAAGGATATTCTTCATTTGGTGAATAGACATGATTTGAAGATCTTTGTATGAACATGTCATTCGATATTATAAGTTTCATTAAACAGCGGTTACGGTTTATATTTGTTGGGTGATCTTGAGGTTATGTTTGATTACGATTCTCCACATGGTAAAGGTTATTCTATTTGGAAGAATTCTCATAAATGGGAGATTGAGAGTTGGAGATTTTATCCTCGCCTTGTGTTCGGGTAGTCAAACTACATGTGGGATGATTTTGTGTATGCTATCGGATAGGCTTTATCCTTTATCGATACTTTTATGGAAAGATTGCTAAGACACAAGTTGGAAGTGCCTCTAATCCGGTTGGCAATGATGACCTTCATGCTACTCAATGTGTTGGTTTGATTAAGAATCAACTTCTATCACATAAAGGTTCATCTTGATTGTAACATTTTGTAATATTTGTTTTCTTTCTTTATTTTCTTAGTTAAAAAAAAAAAAAAAAAAAAAAAAATGCTTTTGGTTTTATCTAACTTTTCTTGCGGGTTTGTTGTATATTTTTGGTTATTGACTCACGATATACTTTAGGTATGTCAAAGAGTTAGCTAGTCCAAAGTGCAGACTTTGGTAAAGACACATCAAATCATTGATAGTTGTAATGATTTGCTAAAAATCATAGGGTATGCAACCACCTATGCTTTATTCTTTGAGTGTTGTATGGTTTCAATTCACCATGGTTTATTCTGTTTGGAATCCAAGAATTGGCTAGCCCACTTGTATATGGCTTGTGGTAAAGCGGTGGCATTCCATATTTGGTTCTCAATTCACCAATTCCAAGAATTGACTAGTCACGAGCAAGCGGCTACGGTAAAGACATTTCAAATCCGTTTATATGGTTCTTTGGTTTGCCCATAAATCGGATGGTTATCGGTGTACCATAGTTTCTGACTGAAACATATGGCTACTCCGGTAGTGATGGCTATTGGTAAAGAGACATCAAATCCATTTATTTTCAATGATTCACCTCTCACGGGGTTTAACACACGGATGTGATGAGAATAGTATGAAACTAATCTGTTTTGATGTACCTTTTGTCATTTGTTCTTTGCAAAGATATGGAGTTTGAGTTTCTTCATCATAGAGATGTTCTTTGGATTCTTTCTTTGTTCTTTGTTGTTCGTATACAATCCTCAGTGTTGTATGATCTATCAAGCTGGAACTTAACAAGTCAAATTCGGTTTAGGGAGGATTGTTGGGAATTATGTGAAAGTCCGGATTATCTTGATATTAATGCGAAGTGTTTCTCTTGAAGTGAAGTGGATTACTGAAGACTTATTCTCTTGAAGTATAATAGTGATTAGTTTGTTTACTGCGAAGTGTCTATTCCGTATTTAGTTTATTTAGTGTGGATATACATGAGCTTTATTAGGAAGTGATTGTGTATATCTTATTTAGTTTTATGATTATCGTTTCTTGGAAAGCGGTTTAGCGATATTGTTTAGGGTTCCTTATCTATAAAAGGAACACATTAGAAAGGTTTATGTACCGATTGGAAAAACTCGTTTTAGTTAATATAAAGATCCATAGAGGATCAAAAGTTCTTAGTTATTTGTTACTTGTGTTTATATTCGATAAACATTAGTAGTAGAGATTGTCTTTTATTGTGCTTGTGATTACATAGGCATACATAGCGATCCACGAGCTCAAGATCTATCAAGGTCTTTGTTTGTTTTCAACATGGAAATTGAGAATCGAAGAGTCGGGTAAAGAGAAAATGCCAATGATCAATGGGAGAATGGTGTATCAAAGGTTCACTCTTGTAATAAATATGCTTTATCTGTGACATATGTCCCCCCTCATCTAAGGAACAACAAGCTTAACATTCAAACATATTTCTCATCCCTTAAGGATTGCTTAGAATGCCTGCGTGAGATTGTTGAAGAGGATAAGCTAGAGAAACCTCATGATAATGCAATTGGACATGCATGCTTATATGCCAAACGATCTCAAGAAATCTTAGAATGCTTGATCACAATATGCCCAAAGACATTAGGTGAGAGAGTTAACCCTTTGATTCCATGCTCAATGCCTAACTCCAAATATGATATGCACTCGATTCCCAATGTTTTGAATGTGAACCGTAGTGTACCCTTGAGTAGTTCGATTCTAGATCATCAATGCTAAGAGAGAGAACTCAAAGATGCCTTCTAGGAATACTAATCTCGGTACCTCTAGTTTTAAGAAAGTGAACCTTAGTGCACTGCATGTAGTTCGATCGACGCATCTAAGCAGTGGTGCAAAGAGTAGTAAAACAAACTAATGTTCCCATTCCTACTGGGAGTAATCAATGACATTAAAGGGAGCGGTCAAAGTCTCAAGACAATACAAGGAATGATAGGACCTCATGAAGCTAAGAATGTACCTTTGGAAAAGAGTGAAGAACAATCTAGGAACTTTAAGTTTGAATCGAATAAAACGAATCGTGTTGATTCTAGTATTAGCCATAGGCGTCTTGTAATTAATTCAATTCGATACTATTTGCAAACCTTGTCTTGGTATTGCTTGATTTACATTTCTAATCATGAATGTGATGTTAATGTTACGCCTAATGATGTTAATCGTCCGATTAATATTGTTAATGCTAAAATTCATGCTAAGAAGGCTAAAAGGCAAAAGCGAAAGAAAGTTAGAAAACGGTGGAAACCCGGGGAAGAACATTCGATAAAATAGGCTTCTATTGGATACATTGGTCATAAGACTAATCAATTAATGCCCACTAGAAAATGGATGCCTCTTGGTAGAACTATTCCCTTAAGTGATCACACTGTGAGCAGGGCTATCTGACACTAATCTTGCATCTATTCACAATGATTCCATTGCCTCACTTTCGATATGAATGCTTCTATTTACGATGTGGGTGGTCCAACCATTGTAACTAACCAAATGGAACCCATTCTTGCATGGGGATCCCAATTATCGATTATCCATTCTTATGCATGTTCAACTGCGGATCGTTCAAATCGATTACGTGGTACACGGACTCAGTTGTTCCAAGCATATATTTGGAGACCGGTCGCGGCTCATGAACTTCGTGAGCAAATTCATCGGGACTGTTAGATTTGGTAATGATCATTTCGGTGCTATTATGGGTTATGGAGATTATGTTGTTGGTGATAGTGTCATCTCGAGTGTATTATGTGGAAGGTTTAGGTCATAATCATTCTCTGTTGGTCAATTCGTGATTACGATCTAGAGTAGCCTTGAGAAAACATACACCTTTGTTAGAGATCTTAATGGTAAGGAACTATTGAAAGGAACTCGTGGCTCAAACCTTTACACCATCTCTATCGATGACATGATGAGAGCCTCTCCAATCCTTGTTATCTAAGGCTTCAAAACAAAGTCATGGTTATGGCATCGTCGTCTCAATCACTTGAACTTGACACCATCAATGATCTTTCGAGAAAGGACTTAGTTGTAGGTTTACCTAGACTAAAGTATGAAAAGATCATCTTTGTTCGACATGTCAATTGGGAAAAAGCAAGTATGCCCATAAACCCAAACCTACTAACTCATCATGAAGTTCTTCATATGATTCATATGGATTTATGTGGACCAATGAGGGTGCGAGAATATCTTTGGGAAGAAATATGTGTTAGTTGTGGTTGATGATTACTCTAGATTCACAGGTCAAGTTCTTAAGGACAAGGATGAAACTCACGATATCATCATCAAACTCATCAAGCAGTGCGAGTTCGACTAAACAAAGCTGTCGAAAATTATCGAGCAGACAATGGGCGGGTTTGTCAACAAACAACTTAGTGAATTCTATAAAAGCGTTGGAATCGACCATCAAAGAAGTGTTCCACGAACCCCTCGGCGAGCGGTGTAGTTGAAAGGCGAAATCGTACTCTTGTTGAAGCTGCTAGAACAATCTTGATCTACTCAAAGGTTCCAATGTTTCTGCGGGTGAAGCAATTGCCACTTGCATACTACACACAAAATCGTTCACGATTCACACTATTCATGGAAAAACTCCATATGAACTCGTCCACAAATGAAAACCTAATCTATCTTTCCTTCGTGTGTTTGGTGCATTGTGCTATCCAACTAATGAGGTCAAGACTTAGGCAAACTTAGGGCCAAAGGCGACATTGGAGTATTTGTAGGATATGCATCAAACAAAAGGGATACCGAATCTACAACAAAAGAACCCGAAATATCATGGAAACAATTCACGTTACGTTTGATGGTGGCCGGTCAAATGGTTCTGGACACTCCACTCGGGACCCGCACTTCAAAAGCAGTCCCATTGGTTCATCCCTTGTTCCAAACTCCTCTCAAGAAACTCCATATGTACCTCCATCCGAAGATGATGTAAAGAAATTGTTTGATCCTATGTTTGATGAATGTATGATTCAATTACTAATGAGGTCTTGATTCCTACAATAGAGGATGCTCATATTCCGATAAATGATGTCAATCCCTCGGTTTCAATATCTTTAAGTCAAGAAGCACCAGCTTTGATCCTTGATCTCATCAACAAATCATCATTCTTCAAATGTACATCATGGAAATGTTTACGCATCAATGATGAAGTTAATCCCTTTGCAACTCCGAAGATGCTCCATTTGAAAACATATTTGCTACTCTGAATCATCATCGGAACCATCTTCTTGGAGACATCGACTCGACTACCTCGGTTCCTCGACAACCGCCACATGAACACCTCGGAAAATGGACTCACGATCATCCATTAGACAACATCATTGGTAATCCTCTCGTCTGTATCAACCCGGAAACAACTCGCAACCGATGCCTTATGGTGCTTCTTCAACTCCGTACTATCTAAGATCGAACCAAAAGATGTTAAAGCGCCATGAATGAAGATAGGCGGTTCAATGCCATGCAAGATGAAATTCATGAGTTTGATCGCCTTGATGTATGGGAGTTAGTACACTCCAGGCGTGCTATGATTATAGCTCTAAAATAGATCTTCAAAGTAAAACTTGATGAGCATGGTGATGTGTTGAAGAACAAGGCTCGATTAGTTGCTAAAGGATACCGTCAAGAGGAGGTATAAACTTTGAAGAATCTTTTGCTCGATTGCTCGAATCGAGGCAATCGAATCTTCGGCTAATCTTGCTAGTAAGAACATGGTAGTTTATCGGATGGATGTAAAGGCGTCATTTACGAGCGGAGATCTTAAAGAAGTCGTCTCGTCGCCGACCAACTGAAGGATTTGTGAACCAAGAGCATCCTACTCACGTTTATCGTTTGAAGAAGGCTCTTTACGGTTTAAAGCAAGCTCCAAGGGCATGGTACGATACAACATCAAAGTTTCTTACATCAACCGGATTCATCAAAGGAGCGATTGATCCTACATTGTTCACCGAAGTCGAGCAAACATTTAATTCATGTTCAAATTTATGTTGATGATATTATTTTTGCCTCGGCGGACCCAATGGAATGTGATCGTTTTCAAATGAAATGAGTTCAAAGTTTCAAATGTCAATGATGGGACAAATGTCATTTTCTTGGGATTACAAATTTCACAAAGTCCGGAGGCATTTTCATAAATCAATCTAAATATGCAATGAGATTTTAAAGAAATTTGGATTTGATTCATGTGACCTGTTGACACCCCATGATTGACCGAACCAAACTAGATGAGGACCTCTCGGGGATCATGATTGACCAAGCGAAATATCGAGTATGATTGGATCCACGATGTATCTCACTGCTAGTAGACCGGACATCTTGTTCATTGTTTGCATGTGTGCTAGATACCGGGCTAAGCCTACTAAAAAGCACCTTAAGCGATTAAGCGGGTCTTCGGTATCTCCAGGAACCATCAATATGGGACTATGGTACCGAAGGACACGGTATGTCACTTCGACCTATCACGAATCTTGATCATGCGAGTTGTCAAGATACCGTCGAAGTACTTGAGGTGCTCGGTTTTGGGTGATAAGCTTGTGGTGGTCTTCAAAAAGCAAATGAGTACTTCTATTTCCTCTCTGAGGTGAATACATAGCCATGTCATCTTGTTGTGCTCAAATCTTATGGATGAGATCTCAATTATCGACTATGGCTTTGAATTCAACAAAATCCTCTGTCTTGTGATAATAAAGTGCTATTGCTCTCTCATGCAACAACGTTCAACACTCAAGAGCAAAGCATATCGACATTAGACATCATTTCATCGGGGAACAAGTGGAAAGAGGTGTGGTGGAACTATATTTTGTGAGTGCGAATATCGGTTAGCGAGACATCTTCACCAAAGCTCTTCCAAGAGAACGTTTGAGTTTATTCTTCCACGACTTGGTTTGAAAAGCCTTCAACGAAACTCTCAAGCGCTTTCGGGAGGAAGGCGAGGAGTAAAGGTCTATCTTCATCTATCTCTTGTAAATAGTTATTTGAAAAACAAAATACAAAATTATAAAACCTTAAAAATCAAATAGAAAAATATAAAACTTTCAAAATCCATAAAAATTTGAAAAATTCGAAAAATCTTCAAAAATATTGTCATTTTGTCATGTTTTTCGGTTCGATAATATCTACGGTCTTTGTCTGTCATTCAAAGAATGACACGGGTCTTTAGATGTTGTTCGAATTCTTAAAAAAAAAAAAAAAAAAAAAAATTGAGAGAAGAGAAATGGTTTATTGTCATTTTCGAGGCAATAACCGGTTTTAATAGAAAGAACGAGCCATGTTTTACCATGTTTTGAAATTCTATGCTCGATTCTATAAACATTTATCTCGAAAACTAAATGCTTTGAAAAATAACTCGATCTCCATTTTGGTAATCATCGGGACTTATTTGTCAAAATCTCTATCTCTCAATCAACAACCTATGTCATTGATTGAGGGGAGAATGATTTCAATTAAATTAAAAAGTTATTTGGCATTAAATTGTTTTCAAAAGATATACATGCATGTTTTATAAATGGGTTTAAAGTCTTAAAATCCGATCCTTATCGGTTCAAACGCTTTTAGAATCAAGTCACAATTCTCCTTAAAGCTTTCAAAATCAATTTAAATCTATACGAGATCACAAATCTCAAATGTTTTGATAATTGTGATCGGGGAGAATATTGATTTAAATTGGATTTAAACTGATAATTGGTAAATGGTTTTATAAGAATGTACATGCGATCCTTCCACATGTGACAAACGATTTCAAATTTTCAATGCACATATTGAGGGGAGCATCTATCTTAAACCTTTGATTTGAAACGTGATCATTCATCCCAATGTGCGGGTTCCCTCTAGTATGTGCAAACTCTTTTCAAACCTCGAGGCACATATTGAGGGAGGCGAATTTATAGAAACCTCATCCTTCCGAAATCGATATCTACTTGATTTGATATGGGAAGTGATGTTGATATCTTTAGAAAATGGTAATCAAAGAAGTTAATTCTTTCTCTTGCCTCCGTGTGCTAAACATTTTCAAATACTTGATGCACATGTTGAGGGAGTTCTCGTTCTAAAATATCAAAAACAATTCGGTACAAAATGCTTTGATTATATATCACAAGTATACGAATTGAGTTTCAAATGGTTTTCAATTGGTTCCAATGGCGGATGAACAATACCAAATAGACCGACCAACTCTACTTTATGTACGGTGATATAAGGATGATAAGGTTAGGTATGTGTTCCCATGATCCGCCGAACCGGAGGATCTACCAGGGACAATCCACTAGTTAGTGTAGAAGTCCTTAGGTATGATGATAAAGGAGAAAAATGAGATATGGGAAGAGTGCGGACTAAGGCCGAGCTAGTCTTGGAATAAACCCAACAAGGTTCTAGCTATGAAGTCTCATTAAGCACGAAGGGGTTGAAGAATTAAAAGAATTGAATGAGAAAGGGTGAAAACAAATAGCCCTCCATTTATTCAACCTTAGAGGTGAAACCGGGTTCACTTCATATACTACGATGGTAACATCGGTATTGAAGACAAGGCGTCATGGACCCGTGGCCGACTGCACTTCACCTTTCAAACCACTCAAGTTCCTCTTAAAGGGCTTGTTTCATTCTCTCGGGAACCGACATTATCTATCGACTTTCTCTTAGAGATGGTTGATATTGAAGAAGGAGACCTCTCCTAGTCTCCGTTATAGGATCCAAATATGCACAAATTGAGTCTAGAGCCACGAGATCATCAATAAATCTCGTTAGGACACTTTCAATGAAGACTCTCTGTTTCACACAATGTGGAAAGAGAGATTATATCTTGAGTCCTCGCATTATCCTTGTGGTATTGCGGAACATCCGAGTGATGTGTTTACATATTCACAATGAAGATGGAAAGCCTTCGAGCCAACATCAAACAAGCTCTGGTAGGTGACATGTGAGATCTATTATATAGATCAACCATGTGACAAGCGAGCAGAAACAATGGGCGATTCAATCTCTTGAATCAATCACGGTTCAGTTATGGATTGACGGATACCTTTGAAAACCGGTCTTTGGGCTTAAAACTCTTCTCTTTAGCACATCGACCGTGTACTCATTTTTCAAACCAAAAGGTGTTTTTATGATTGATAATTGATTTTCAATAAAACCTTAGTTGTATTGCAAAAACAATTTCTATTGAACAATACACGATTGCTTTTCAAATCTCTTTTCATCAATTAGTGGACTTAACATTATTTGGTTCACTCACTCCGTGGTATCTTCTTTGAGATGTTCGGTTTGAGAACAGTAGAGCAATTGCGAAACCTGTCAAGGAAATTCTTGAATTATACTGATCACAGGCGATACATGTCTTGATCAGCGGGAACCGTGGGCGTGTACCTCAATTCAACGAAGTGATCAAAGACACTTTAAATGCGATTTATTGCTAATTGTTGTATGCGGTACACCCGGCGTTTGCGGTGATCGAAATGAAGCGATCAACCCATAGCGCATGCTCACTTAACACATTCAACTCAAAGAAATCATGATTAGTGCATCAATGACTCGATATTTTCACTCCAAGCTTACGCTTTCTGCTTCTTGCCAATATCATGATTCAACAAAGCTTCCGCTACTCGATGAGAAGATTTCATGATCCGAATGTGAGCATGTCGGTCCTAAAGTCACAACATCACATAATACCAACACCACAAAGGATGTCACGAGATTTTGATAGTGATGATCTCAAATCTCGGCTCAAATTTATTATCACATGGATCGATAAAGACCTCCACTTGGAATAACCAAACATGCAATGTGAAGAATCAATGTCTCGAGCTTAGAGCAAAGGACTACATCAAGAATGCAAGATCAATTGTTAATGTAATATCTATGTGTATTCTATGTAATTTTGGTACATGATTGAGGTGACCTCCACTTGGGAGATTGTTAGGAATTAGAAATTCGGTATTAAAGTCGGTCACCTCAAGTATATGTAATCGTTAGAAATCTCGTAGTCGTAGTTCTTTTAAGTTAAGTAGTATTTAGTTAAGTAACACCGTGGAGGACAGACGGGTCTTTACCCATTGTATGCACGATCCATGACCCGTTGTGTGGCGATTTATGTAAGACTATAAATACTCTCTACCTTCCAAGGTAGAGAGTTGGAGCTCATAATAATATCTTTCACTTTCTCTCACTAAGTTCCTAAACCTCTAACTTTCTCTCTAGAATTCCATCTATATGCTACTTTGAGTTATGGTTTGATGTGTATGTGAAAAGTTATATCTTACACTCACCCCTTCTAACATACTTTGCCCTAGAGTTAAAAACTCTCTAACCCCGGATCCAAGAGATCTATGTTTGTAGTTTTGTTTTTGTGTGATCTTCTAGGTTCCTCTTAAAGGCAAGATCACCACCTTTGAAGTCAAGCAAGCTCAAGTCCATGAGTTGCCATGCTTCCTCATCATCAAGACTCACCAAGTCCTCTTGTTGATGATTGTTTTTTTTCCTAAGAAGTGTTGAAGACATTTGTGAAAGGTGTCTCAAGTGTCAAGACGAAGATATTAGTGAAGGGTATCTATCGTCCATATCATAAGCACTTGTGGTGGGTGCTTAGAAGTCAAGACACAAGACATTAGTGAAGGGTGTCTTGAATATCTAGTTAAAGGCATTAGTGAAAGGTGCCTTAGATGTACATTCGATATGGTGTGTTTTGATGTACAAGATAGATTAGTACTAGATCCAAGGATATTGATATCCTTGATGATGTTGTAATAAGGAGTTGGTCTTCTTTGAGATTAGTCATTGGTGTAGTGTTGGGTAGTAGTTCCTCCATTGCAATGGAACTCGGTATCTAGCCTAGTACCGAATAAAGGGTAGGTGACGTTGTGTTAGGTGTGGTTCACCGTGGTGTGAAAGAACCCGGTGGTTAGCCTAGTACCGGAAAAAGAGTAGGCAACGTTGTGAAGGCTTCTCCGCCATAAGGAGTTGGTATCGTGTAGTGATTACGAACTCTCGAGTAGGTGACTCGGGGAGTGGAGTAGGGCAAGGAAGGTATCCTTGTAGCCGAACCACTATAAATACTCGCGTTGTGGTTTTGTGCTTCTTACTCTTATCTTTTCATTACATACTTTTATATGCTTGTTTATCAACATCCAACACACATCCAAATAGATTGACATAAGTCGATCTAAATAGATTAAAAGAAAGTTTTAATTGGCAAAACTATTCAACCCCCTACAGTTTTCCACAATTGGCATCGAGCTTCGTTACCAAGTTTCTTGAAGTATATTGTACTTTAAAAACTTGATCGATCCATAGTTAATTGAAAACTACAAAGAAGGTTTTCATAAAAACAAACACCATGTCTTTTAAAACTCTTTGTTTGGATGTTGATTAGATGACAACATTTTTTTTTCTATTTAAATGCACTAATCTTCTTTGTCATGTTCATTAGTTAAAGCTCATACCCACCAAGCTATAGGAATCGCTTGGTAACAAGAATACCTTCCCTAAGAAGGTATCTTAAACACAAAGGAGCCGAAATTGTTTAGTGACATTCGTTGTGTCATTTGTAAAGACATTCCTAAGTACGTTAGAGGTATGATTTTCTACTTATCTCTAAAATGACATTAGCTTGATAATTGAGTATGCCTACATAGGTATTTATATGATTATCTTTTGTGCATATACATGTATTACATGAAGCTTCATTAGGAAGCCTTTTCCCACATACGTGTTATTTTTTTTTCTAAAGTCGTGGTATATAAAACTTGTGTTTTATTTCATTTAATCCAAATCATATCTTTCCAATAATAAAACAAAACACAAATTTCAAAAATTCTCCTTCCCCATAAATAAACCATTCGTCGCCCACTTTACCAAATCCCCACTTTTTTCAAATCTTTCATTTTCAAAAAATTACCTCTCATTCAAAACTTCATCTTCCTCCCATATCATCTCATCTCATCCTAAAACAAGAAGGTTCATCATCAACATGGTTTACATCGCCCTCGTGCTCATCGCCTTAACACTCATCGCACTTGTGTTCCATATGATGAAGTTCACATACGGAGACATATACTTTGTGTTGTTAATCTACATTGGGATTATATACCCAACTCTTTGTATCATTCTTAGCATTGAAATGAAATATTACTAATAGTCTAGTTATCTAGGTTATTATTATCATAATGTGTTTATCATTTCTTTTGATTTATTCCGTTATATCGTGATACATTAGAAAGCCATGTATGCATGCTAAAAGAAAATGTAGGCTAAAACACATATCTTAGTATAAAACTATAAGATCTAAAAACCTATGTTTCTGTTATTCCAGATCCACGGATCCCGAAAATTAGACTAGCCGGATCCTTTATGAAAGGGAACCGTACATCTGAACTACAGTTTTTCATGCATAATAAAAACCACTTTCTTTTCTAAAAGTAATATTACACTAGAATGTCAAAACCATAAGTAAGTCAAGTGTCATTACTTCTAAAAACCATTGTTAATAAAAATCTAGTAAAAACGTTAGATAATCATTGGTTGACCACAAACATCACTTTCTATTAACTCATCGTTTCTATAGGTTCAACTATGACGCATGAATATGAGTTTGATATTTCACTCACTAGCCTCTACACTCCGAACATCTCCCTTGAGCCCAACACACCTGGCAATCATGTCCGTGGGTTCAATAATCTTGAAAACCGTCACTTCCACGAAGGACGTATTGTAGACACCTCTTTACAATTTGAAGAAGGTATCAATACCTCCTTCCAAGCCATAGGACTAGAATGTCTTCTTGAAATCAACGAGAAGATATGTCCAAGGTTCATAATGGAATTCTTCCGTCAAGTGGAACTCGTTCGTAACGAGGATCGCTCTCTATCTCTTTGGTTTTGGATCAAAAACCAAAAGTTTGTTTTATCTCTTGGGCAATTTGCTCACATCCTCCGAATTCCAAATCATGGACAATGTGCCTTCACCGAAGATTGGTCTCTTGATTCTCTCTTCAACTTTCGTGAAGAAAATAGTCCATATTGTTCACACATACATTCTCCGGAGGATTTAAATCGCATAATATGCAAACCTCAACCATATTACTCCGATCCAAACATTATTTTTACACGGGACATCCGAGAAGAGTACAAGCCCCTTGCACTCATCCTACGTGTAAATGTTTGGAGTCTTATGGAAAATCGAGAAATCCTTCCCGCTTTTTGTGCTCACATAATGTATTGTTTGCTAACACAACTACCATACAATCTCTCCTACTTCTTCGCAAGACGAATTGTAAATCTTCAAGGCTCCAAGAATAAACTCATCCCTTATGGAATGTTCTTGACGCGCCTCTATCATAACGTCATGCATTTTCATACTCAATTTCAAAGTCCGTTGTATGTACTTGTGAACAAGATGATGGAACCGCTAAACATATCTCTCATGAAGACTTTCTCATTCTTTATTCCACCAACACTCATCAACCATTTGATGATCCTTCTAGCAAAAACGCTCAAGGAACTTAGTAGTCTTTCAAATATGATCAATCCGTTTGTACTCATGCTTTATCAATGTAATCCAATTTCCTTCATGAAATAAAACATCTTACATTTGATATCTTAGTGTTAGAACCTCTTAAACTAACCTTGGAATATAATGCATTGTCAAGATCATTGCATACCTTTAGTAAAGGTTCTGCTTAGCAGATGGACGGATCCCAAAGTTTGTGCTAGAAAAGGCAATTTAGAACACCTCACACTAAGTTAGACATAGTGTCTTAAGGCAAGTTAAGTCCTTATCAAGTTAAGTAAATCCTTCCTACTCACACATAACTTACCTAGATCACACTCAAAGACGCTTGTAGATCTATCGTTTCACTTAAATCCATTACTCTTCCGCTCTCAAGCCCACACATCATTTTTCACATGATCCCTCATATCTAAACGTTGGAAATCTTTTATAGCAAATTTGATCATAATCATCCTTACGTCAAAATTGATCGAAATTGATCGAATTCTAGTTTTTCCATCTTAAGCCTTTAAGATATTCTCCAAAGCATTACTCTAAGTTACTATCTGATCTCTAGGGTCATTTAGCTTCACTTGACACTCTCAAAATCTTTAGTGTCATCCTTGTTCATTCATTGGTACTCATGAAAGTTCCAATTTCTTCCATAAAAGGCAATCATTAGCTACATCACTCATTACCCTCAAGTACTTATGCACCTCTTCATTTAAGACACTTAGGAGGACTGAAACACTCAAGATGGTATAAATCTTAGACCTTAGAAATATCATTTTTATCCTTTCATAGCTGCTGAGAGCCGGATCCCTAGGATTAGCCTAGATGGATCCCGCGTCGGAGGGAACCGTGGGATCCGGATGATAGATTATGTCAACTCTAGCTAAAACAATCATTTCAAGCTCATCTTTCTAACTTAAACACTCCATCTCATCTTAAATGAGTTCCTAGATCAGTATAAACTCTAAAGTTGACTCTTGTGCATGTTAATCATCACATTCCAATGAATTTTAGTGGCTTAAGGCTTGAATGCACTTGCTAAATCTCTTGCTTTATAAACCACATTGTTAGGACTTCTAAAGTCATCACCTTCATCCTCATTTTCAGCACTTAAGAAACCTTTACAAACCTCTTGAAATCATCTCATCATGAGGAAGACTCCAAGTAGCAACTTATCCACCAAAGAACCACCTAAGAAAATTGCTCGTGTTGTACACGAAATCTCTTCAACTGAATCATCTCCGGTCAAGCCAACAAATGCAAGGATTTCTTCTCAACCAATCAAACTAATTCCTAAAAGGATAGTACCAACAAAACTACCTATGCCAAACACCACCATACCTCCTAGGCCAAACAATATCATCTCCACTAAACCATCACCATTGGTTTCTAGAGCTATCTTGTTTACATCTCCACTATCATCACCACACCTCTACAATTTAGAGGATTTGCCTCCTAGGCCGTCTCATCCTCCTCCGCCGGCAACATTCTCCTCATTAGGAGGAATAATGGTACAAAATCAAGGTGTTGAGTCAACATTAGCTCCGACTTCCTTTTCGCCGTTTCCATCATATAATCCTATTTGGATTATGAGAAATCATCAAAGTCAACCACCCGACCATATGGAAGTTGACACTTCTCTACCACCACCATCATTCTTGGTCGAGCCATCTTCAAATGTGCCTCCACCAATCCCTCCGTCGTTTGAGGCTCCACAAGCCGCTTCACTTGATCCTTCACAACAAGCTATTTCATTTCTTCCACCACTACTACCTAGCCATGACAAAGATTGTTATCATTGTCAACATGTTGAAAGTTTGATACATGAAGTACGAGAAGACCAACGTTTCATGTTCTATCACCTCCTCGAACGTTTCGACGAGATTAAACCTAAACAAACTTGAGCTAGAGGATTTTAGTGGTGTCCTAGTTTCAAGTGTTAATTAGATAAGTCTAGTAATTCCAAGTCATGCATAGATAATTTTCTTAGTTTTTAGAGTCATGTATATCATATCTCTAGTTTTATTAAATGAAAATACATGCTACTTGCTATATTTCTGAGTATATGAGTATATTGTATAATACATATCTCACTTTGATATTAACATAATATGTTATATCATCATTGCTGAAATTGATCATCAGCCAGACGGATCCCTTATATTTGCCTAGACGGATCCCTACAAGGAGGGAACCGTAGGATCCGTGATACAGAAAACTATTTTTCTACTAACTTGGATCATATTTGCATGAAATTATGCATTATACTTGTTTTCTAACCTTTGTTTTGTAGTTATTCAATTTACACATGAAGAGTTTGACACCCTAAAGCTAGGGGGAGCTTTGTGTCAAAGCAATTGATTGCAAAATTACTTGCAATATTAGGATTACATTTCATGACATCCCTTTGCAAAATTGCAATCATAAAGGGGGAGCACATTCGTCACATAGAGGAAATCTTTTGCAAACTTAGTTGCAAATGAACTAGCTTAGTATTATTTTCTTGACGCCATCACATAGGGATGGACTCGTCAAGGGGGAGTAAAGACGAGATCCTTTCCCGTTACTTGCTCTCTATTTCTAATTTATTTCACATTTTTTTTTCTAAAACAATGTGTTAGTTTGCTTCGAAGCTCTTTTGTTTCGACAAAAGGGGAGAAAAAGTAAAACTACAAATTCAAACTTTTACAAATTTTAGCTTTTCCTTAAAATAATTTTATGTTTTGTCATCAACAAAAGGGGAGATTGTTAATACAAATAAGCCGTAAAACGTTTATTTATATTTTACGATCTTCAATGTTTTGTTGATAACAAGCGTAAAATCATTTTAACGAAACAAACAAAATACGTAATTAGTTTGAACTAATAGTTTCTAACACACTTACGTTTCACATAAAACACTAAAACAAGTATAAGTGATTTAATGATTTAGTATTACATATGTACAACAACTAGTGTTTACATATTTGGGTAAAATATACACATAACTAGTATGTAGTATATTGGGTAATATAAATGGGTAGAAACTTAAGTATCACAACCCATTGACCAAATACATTGAATGTAGTTGGGTACAACCCAAAGTCCATGACCCATGGAGCTTGACCCATAACCCATTGCATGACATCATGCTTATATCATATATGGATAATATCCATAACCCATGGTATTGACCCATACCCATGTGACTAGGTGCATTGCACTCAAGAGATACATTGTATCTACCTAAAGACCCATGGATCAACCCATGACTCATGACCCATAACCAAAATACCCATGGGTAAAGAGGAGCGTCCCATGGATCCCTAGCTTTACGCTAGACGGATCCCTTGTGGGAGGGATCCGTGGGATCCGGGGAACAGTAGATTTTTTCTTTTATGAATAGTGAGCCATTTCTTCATTGTTTCTCACCTCTTTCTAACATACTTTCCCCTAGAGTTAAAAACTCTCTAACCCCAAATCCAAGAGATCTATGTTTGTAGTTTTGTTTTTGTGTGATCTTCTAGGTTCCTCTTAAAGGCAAGATCACCACCTTTGAAGTCAAGCAAGCTCAAGTCCATGAGTTGCCATGCTTCCTCATCATCAAGACTACTGAAGTCCTCTTGTTGATGATTGTTTTTCTTTTCCTAAGAAGTGTTGAAGACATTTGTGAAAGGTGTCTCAAGTATCAAGACGAAGATATTAGTGAAGGGTATCTATCGTCCATATCATAAGCACTTGTGGTGGGTGCTTAGAAGTCAAGACACAAGACATTAGTGAAGGGTGTCTTAAAGATCTAGTTAAAGGTATTAGTGAAAGGTGCCTTAGATGTACATTCGATATGGTGTGTTTCGATGTACAAGATAGATTAGTACTAGATCCAAGGATATTGATATCCTTGATGATGTTGTAATAAGGAGTTGGTCTCCTTTGGGATTAGTCGTTGGTGTAGTGTTGGGTAGTAGTTCCTCCATTGCAATGGAACTCGGTATCTAGCCTAGTACCGAATAAAGGGTAGGCGACGTTGTGTTAGGTGTGGTTCACCTTGGTGTGAAAGAACCCGGTGGTTAGCCTATTACCGGAAAAAGAGTAGGCAACGTTGTGAAGGCTTCTCCGCCATAAGGAGTTGGTGTCGTGTAGTGATTACGAACTCGAGTAGGTGACTCGGGGGTGAAGTAGGCAAGGAAGGTGTCCTTGTGGCGAACCACTATAAATACTCGCTTTGTGGTTTTGTGCTTCTTACTCTTATATTTTCATTACATAATTTTATATGCTTGTTTATCAACATCCAACACATCCAAATAGATTGACATAAGTCGATCTAAATAGATTAAAAGAAAGTTTTAATTGGCAAAACTATTCAACCCCCCCTTCTAGTTTTCCACAACTATTTCATATGACCACTTCCTAACACAACCAACTAAGACACAGCTTCACAACCTAACCCCCAACTACCACCTAAGGCTTCTTAGGAAAGGCCAACTCAGGCATCACTTTGGGCGCCCTTCGACCTTCAATCACTCTCCTTACTTTGGGGAAAATTGTTGTATAAGTTTGTATATGTTTTTGTGCTTGTATTTTTTGTTCAATAACTCTTATGCGGCAAAGATGGGAGTTGATCTTAAAAGGTGTGTAATGAGACACACAACAAATGGTTATTGATTCATCATGTCTAATCCACATAAGAATCAACTAGTCCGAAGCAAGCGACTCTTGGTAAAGACTTAACAAATCCGTTTATGGTTGATAGTTTATCAAAACTATATGGTTATCAACTCACCATATTCTATATGATTAAGAGTTGGCTAGTCCATAGCAAACGGCTCATGGTAAAGACATATCAAATCCGTTGATAGCTGGTAGTTTGCTAAAAACTATGATAAGAGAAGTCCATTTTTCATATGTTTTTCTTACCATCGCTCTTGAAAATTTTTGTGAAAAATTACCATCGCTAGTTCACGGTTTCCAGCCGACAAAGGTTATTTTTACCATTGTTGATCTAGCCGTTACAAGCTGTTGTGTCGAGAACAAATTTTTACTAGCCGTTGAAAGAAATTGCTTTCCATATTTATAGGGTAAATTTTTAGAAAATTATCTACTTTCCAAATTGCAATTTATCCTCTAAAGATAAATCTTTTCCTTAGATAATCTTTCTTGCGCAAAACTCTAAAACCTTAACAGTATATATCTTCTCTCTCAATTGGCAAGTTGTTCATACAATTCATACTAACACAACATATTTTTCATCAAAAGATACTATGGCACCTATCACTTTTGCAGATGAGCACAACCAAGTGGCCTATTTGGAAAAGTCAAACGAAAAGAGTGACCCTGTTTTTCATCAGATTGTGGATTTTCTTAACACTACTCATGTGAGGTATGCTGATAACGCTCAAATTGTGCATGTTTTTAGTAGCGTTATCCGTGCGTTTATGTGTGTTATTTGGTTATAATCATATGCTTTTAATGCTTAATCGTACACAAGTGCGTTTGCTAGTTCATTTGTAGCCAAGTACAGGAAAGTGGAGAAAAAGAAGTAAAATACGAAGATTTCTCCATGTATGAAGAATTCCCGACAAAAGCAAGACTTGCGGAGTATATTCAAGAAGATAAAGTCATCAAGTTAGTGGTCTAAAGACTCAAGAATAAAGTTCAAGAAGGGAAACGAGAAAGAAATGAGGAAAAGAAGCTAAAACGAAGACATATTGGAAGACTTGTTGTTCCCGACACACCTTCACCATTTTGGCCATAACTTTTGCATACGGACTCCGTTTGACCCCCGGTTCGCGGCCACGGAAAGCTAAGAGAAAGATCTACAACTTTTCCGGTTATGATTTTTTGTGATTTTGCTCCAACCGATCGGTCGAGACCCGCAACCAGATCCGGTTGGAGACTAGTCAGCAAGACCAACCGATTCGGTTGGAGCTTAACCGATTCGGTTGGGAAGCCCTGGACAGCCATTTCTGCACTACTAAGACTCCAAACTTGTTCCAAACGATTCTAGTCCCTTCCTAAATGGATTCTATTCCCTTCTAAGCTCCTTGGCCTCCAAGAAATACATTTAATACCCTAGGCCTTGGTTCAAGTATAAATACACCCCTTTGCAACCTCATTTCATGCACCACAACTTGAGAGATCTTCTCTCACACCTCTCCTACCACCACCACTCCTCTCTAGGTGTGAAATTCAAGCCTCCACCCTTAAGGATGAATTTCCACCTAGAGAGCAAACCATAAATTGAGAGATACACACCCACTCTCAATACCTTCACCAAAGGTGTGAAATTCAAGCCTCCACCCCTAAGGACGAATTTCCACCAACTATCCTATCCCAACTTGTGTGAAATTCAAGACTCCACCCTTAAGGACGAATTTCCACCAACTTATCTTCCCCAAAAGACCACAAACCTCTTCCAAATTCGTGTAGTGTGCTCAAAGGTTGTCGAATGCGTTTGGACATCATTTTCCGGCTTGGTAGAACTATTGTAGTTGATTGGAGGCTTGAAGGTTGCTATAATCCTTCATCTTTGCCTATTGTAATTCATACTTTGGGTAAACCTTGTTACTTTTATATTTAAAGATGTTTGTTATTGATATGATTATTGAGATTTTGTGTTTGATTGGAATAATGATGAATGTCTTGATACTTGCTTGTTCTTATATTGCTTTTCTTGTTGGTTTGATATGTGACAATCATAACCATCAACTTGTTACTTGTTACTTGCTTAAACAAACAAACGACACTTGTAGTGCAACCAAGTCTCTTGGGACGACCTTGATTTACCATATACTATACTACAACTTGACTAGGGTATACTTGCCCGAATGTGTTCCTAGTTAACCGGTAATTCTTGTTACAAATTTAAAACCCCGATGAAGTACATCATATGCTTTACTTCTCAATCCCACAATATATGTCTCTCAAATCAAACAGTTTTGGACCTCTGTTCAGTCCATCACTATTGAAGATGGGGACACACATGAAACAGTGGATGGTATTAGAGCCACAGTGGATGGGGTAACTATTGATGTTACTAAGTCATTCTTGAGGATAATTCTCCAATTGAATGATCTCAATGGTATCATCACATTACCCATGCGAGAAATTCATGAAAATCTTTCATCCATGGGGTATGATACCACTGACAAAAAGGCTACTTTCAAAAAGAGTGGTTTATGTCCTCATTGGAGATTTTTAATACATATTCTTTTACATTGCCTAAGTCCTAAGAAAACTTCTTATGAACAATTCAGTTCAACAATGGCTTACCTTTTGGTTTGTCTAGCTACTGATAGGATTTTTAATTGGTCTAAATATATTTTTACAAGTATGCAAGGCAATGTAAAGAGTTCAACAAAATTTTGATGTATCCAAGATTTGTGCAGCGGTGTTAAATGAGTTTCAACGCAACCCCATACAAGAGTTTATAAAATCCGTTGCCTTAAGCCTAAAGTTTTCAAAACATGAATAAGGATGGCAATAGGGTTGTTAAACCACTTTTTCCTCAAATACTTGCAAAGATTTCACAGTGCAGGGTGAAGATGCAACAATCCCGATTGTATCTCAAATCACACCCACACTCACGAGTTCCAAACATTATCTACACTCCACCGATTACTCACACTTATGAGAGGAGGCAAAACAGCCAACTCCTCTCATCACAACACAACATGTCCCGATCCTTTTGGTTTAGGCTGGCGGTGGTGGTTCGAGCTTCCACCTAGTCCAACTAGGGTGAGTGCGAGCCAATGCCCTATGATTCACCTCTCCCAACAGTCACACGGTTGGAAGTGTTGAGGCGTGGGCAACCTATGGAATTGATGGAACTTTGTGCCAAATTAACTAAGCAGGTTGAATCTCTGGAGAAGGACTTGGCACAAGTAAAGGAGCAACATGCCAAGGATGTTACTCAATTGAAAGCAGAGCTTCAGACATTGAAGAAAGAGTTGCAGGGGTTGAAACAGACAAAGAGAGTTGCAAAGATTGTGATATCATCTCCATCCTCACCTCATGATGGTGATTCAGAGGGCTTCAGTGAAGATTTTGGGAATTCTCCTAAACAGGGGAGGAAAACAGATGCTGAAACCAAGGGGAGGATGATTGATTTTGGAGATGAAGGTGATGTTAATTTTGGAGGTACTGAGGAAGCTGATATTCAAGAAGTTCCTCAACAGCAACCTGAGCAAGCAATTTCTACTGCTACAACCACTGATACAATTCCCACTGCAGAGCAATCAGTTCCCACTGCTAGACAAACTATTACCACTGCAGAGGAAGAAATTGAAAAGAAGAAGAAAGAGAAAGGTAAAGCAGTTGTGCAGAGTGAAGAGCAATCAAGAAGGAAGGTTTCAAAGAGAGAACAAGCTCAAATTGCTCATGATGCAGAAGTTGCTAGAAAGTTCACTGAAGAACAAGTTGCAAATAAGAAAAGACTGGATGAGTTGGAAGTTGCAGACTTCATGGAGGCTAAAAGGCTGGACAGAATGGAAACCACTGAACCAATGGATGAAAATCCAGTTTCCTCTGTTCCACCTACAATATTCAAAGAAAAGACTCCAGAATTTACTTATGTACCTACAGAACAAGAAATTAATTTCTTGATTGCTAATGATCCAGTAGTCAAGAAGAAGGCAATTGACCTAGTTGCGAGATAAATCCTTAGCGAAGATCAAAGAACCTGCAGTTGAAGGATTTTATTCAAATGAAGAATAGCCAAGCACTTCAAGATGCAATTGTTTCAATAAAAAGGGTCAAAGAAACCAAGACAACCAACCAAAGCACAAGTTATTTCAATGATGAAAGATTATTGTTGCAATGTTGGTGGTGGAAAAGAATCGATTCAAAAGATTGGTGATGACAAGGTTGAAGGTATCTACTACGAGTTAAAGGCAAGATCAAGACTTTATTCCTATGAACTCTAAAGAAGAAGAAAGAAGATATCCTCATCTCAGAGAAAAGCCAAAGATAGTGAACCTCGGACACATAAGAAAACAAAGTTTCTTGAAGAACAAGAAGTTCAATCGAGAAATTCAAAAAAACAATGGACCGGTATGATTGTGATTGTAGAAGAAGATTTTATCTGAACCACTGCAAGTCGGACATCCTATTGTTGATTGGGAAGTGTACACTTGCTAGCAATTTTGCTCAACATGGAAGATTACAAGGCTAGGTGGTGAAACTTCATCATTCATTCAGTTTGAAGAACTCATCAAAGCATGTGACAGAGATGATCTTGATACATTGTGGAGATTAGTTCAAGAAAGGTTTGATGCTGACAAGCTTAAAGATATGAAGGAAATGCAATTATGGGTTGATCTAAGAAGGCTCTATGAACCAGATGCTAATGATGATTTCTGGAAGTTTTCATGTTCATGTCCTAGTACTAAATGGACTTATTATGATTCATGTGAAGTTCATCATGTTTCTACAAAGATGGAGTGGATGCATTCATGTTTCTTGAAAAGAATACCCACTCGAGTGGAACTCTCACCGTGATGTTGTGTACAACAATAAGAGTTCATGAAGATCTTGATAAGGTCGAGCTTTGCTACATAGGCTTCAAGATCAATGTTCAAGAGCTATTCAGGCGTTAAGAAGAAAGTGAAGTGTTTGGAAGAATTCCCAAATCCTTAGAGATTATGCAGATTGAAGAAACTTATTGATTTGCAGAGAATCATAAGTTTAGGGGAGGATTGTTGGGAATAATATTAACAGTTACCACTGATAGGCTTGTGGAAGACACTGCTAAAGAATGCACTAGCAGTGGAAACACATTACCACTGCTAGTACATATTATTACCACTGCTATTAGGATAATTGTTTTGTATTTATGAGTAGATAAGTATAGAAAAGATCTTTTGTATATTCTATATTGTTAGCATTATACTTATCTTGTAAAGGACTCCTTGTGCTATAAAAGGAGATCCTAGGTCATTGTTCTTGGTACGTATGCTTCAAGGTGTAACCCTAGTGATAAGCAAGATCACTCGTATTATTCATAATAATATTGAAGCTTTGTGTTACATTGTTCTTACTTAAAATACATCATACAATCCGTATTCTGAGTATTACTAAGTCTATTCCGCGTACTTATTAATATAAATCAAAGTATCACTAACACAAGGAGTGTGTTTAGATCCATCAGGTTACAAACACCTGAAACAATCGTTTGTTCCTAACCCGTGATCCTCTGGTTAGACGTGAAGAGTTGGTGACCTGAGTATCAAAAATTTAGGGTTATAGAAATAATAATCGACACAAACCTGTGAACAAGATGGTTGGTCGTGGTTGAAGTCCAATACTTATTTGAAGCCCAATAATTATTTTCAGCCCAATTTTATTTTCTTTTGTAAACTAATCAGAGCCCACTTAAAAAGATTAAGAACCAGTGAACCTGCGGGTTTTTTAGACGTGTGTAATTAGTCAGTTTAGTGAACTGATCGTAGTTTCTTTTTAGTTTATACAGTAAGTTGGAAACCATCCTTTGAACCATTGATTGTCTCACCAAGGTTGGCTAAATTTACCCATGGTATATGGGCTGGAAGGTTCCCTGTTGCAAACTTATTCACGGTCCAGAAGAAGATCCAGGATGACAGGAGACCCATCAGGTTCTAACCCACCACCGCCGACAAAAGAGTTAAGTTTGACGTTTCAGTGCCCATTGTTAACGTCAACCAATTACACTATATGGAGTATGCGAATGGAAGTTCTTCTTGGAATTCATGAAGTATGGTATGTGGTAGATCCGGGCTTAGAAGATGCCAAGAAAGACAATATAGTTAAAGGCTTATTGTTTCAATCGATCCCAGAATATTTGATTTTGCAAATTGGGAATTTGAAAACCGGGAAGGAGATGTGGGAAGCAATAAAAAACCGTAACCTAGGAGCTGATCGTGTGAAGGAAGCAAGGCTTCAAACCCTAATTACGGAGTTCGAGAATCTAAAGATGTCAGATAACGGTACCATTGACGAATATGCTGTAAAATTATCAGGTATTGCGTCTAAATCAACCCGCTTGGAGAAGTCATGTCGGAACACAAGCTGGTAAAGAAGTTTCTCACAAGTCTTCCTAGACATTTTGTCCATATCGTGGCAGCCCTAGAATAAGTTTTAGACCTTAAAGAAACGGGGTTTGAGGATGTGGTTGGACGATTGAAAGCGTATAAAGAAAGAGTCAAAGAAGAAGATAAAGCAAAAAATGCTCAAGAGAATTTGCTTTATGCTAGGACTGATAATTCCTACAGGAATAATGACTCTAGCGGAGGAATAGGATGTGGTTCATACTCTCGAGGTCGTGGTCAAGGTAGCGGACGTGGAAACAATAAAAACCAAGGTCAACGTAACTCCTCGAAAAACCATGAAGATAATGAGCAAAGGGTAAGCAACATGAGAAGCGTGACCTCTCACATATAAAGTGTTACCGTTGTGATAGTACGGACACTTTGTTTCAAGATGCCCGAGCGAAACCGAAACCATGAAGTTAACCTTAATGAGGCGCAAGAAAGATGTGTATCATGAGGAAGGTCGTTCTTTATGATGAACCATATTCAGAGCGATTTTCATGAATGAAGAAAAGTACACTCCACCAAAGAGCGAGTCAAATACCGATGAAGATGATGTATGGTATTTTGACAATGGTGCAAGTAATCACATGACAGGTAATTACTCTTACTTTTCTGAATTAAATGAAAATATTATTGGACATGTTAGGTTCAGAGATGGTTCATGTGTGAGCATAAATGGAAAAGGCTCGATTTTGTTCCAAAGTAAAAACGGAGAACAAAAGTTGTTGAAAGATGTCTATTATTTTCCCGCTCTTTGAAGTAATGTGATAAGTCTTGGACAAGCTACAATATTTGGTTATGATATTAGTATGCGAGGTGATTTCTTAACCATGCGAGATAGTTGTGTAAATTTACTTATAAAGGTCCCACGTAGTGCAAATCGTCTTTATAAAGCTTAACTAAAAGTTGGTAAAGAAGATACAAACGAAGAGGAACGAGAATCAGTTGAACAACAACCTGTTATTGAAGTTGACGAAGTATTCGCGCCGGTAGCTCGACTCGAGACCATACGACTCTTGATTGCTCTCGCAGTCTGGAAAGGATGGAGCATTCATCACTTGGATATGAGAACGGCTCTTCTAAATGGTTATCGAAAGGAGCTTGATAGTAATTTAAAAGAGATGGGTTTTCTACAATGCGTGCACGAAAATGCGATCTATAAAAAGGTGCCCAATGGAGAATTTATCATTGTTGCGATTAATATAGATGATTTATTCGTGACTGGGACAAGCTTAGACCTCATAAATAAATTCAAAAGGAGAATGGTGTCTCAATTTGAAATGTTAGATCTTGGTGAGCTAACTTATTACTTAGGTATCGAAGTCTCACAAGAAAAGGATTGCGTGAAGATCAAGCAAGAGAGATATGCAAGGAAGATCTTGAAAGAAGCTGGTATGGAAGATTGCAATGCAATTTTATGTCCGATGGAACCGGGACTCAAGTTGACAAAAGCAGAAGATGAACCAGAAGTTGCAGCTACTTGTTATCGAAATGTTGTGAGTTGCTTGCGTTACCTCTTGCACACTCGTCCAGATTTGACTTACTCGGTTGGAGTGGTTAGTCGATATATGCAAAGTCCAAGAGAATCACATGCTCGTGCAATCAAGCAAATCCTAGGCTATCTAAAAGATACAACTTCGTTTGGAATTAAATACAATCGTTGTAATGACATGAGACTTGTGGGATTTAGCAGTCATAATATTGATATTGATGATGGACGGAGTACTACTGGACATGTTTTTTATCTTGGTACATCACCTATTACATGGTGCTCACAAAAGCAAACTACCGTGGCGTTATCTTCGTGTGAAGCTGAGTTCATGGCGGCTACTACAGCTGCGTGTAAAGAAATTTGGCTAAGGGAGTTATTGTGAGTGGTTGGGAATGAGCGGTAATTGTTGAGCATGTATCCGGTGAATAACAAAGAGCAGACCCATTGACGAAGGCCTTGGCGCGATAAGGTTCAAGGAGATGAGATCATTACTTGAGTGCAAGAATTTCCTCTTGACTCGAAATTGCAGGGTGATTGTTGATGAATTCCTAATCAAGTCGATTGTGGCTTATAGCGTGGATCGGGTTTTGTATGATAATTGGAGTGCTAGTCCAATTAGTCTAAGGTTATCCTAAACATGGAGTAGTCCTTATTGGTTTAGGTTAGATTTAATGTAATCCTAGTTATAGTACAACGCGTCTATTTTAGTCTATATATACCATGAGGGGTAGGGAATTACAATGTACCGAATTGAAGTTTTTGAGTAAGATTTCTTCAATAAAATATTGCGTGTTACCTGGCAATTATACTTTTCTTTTAGTGTGCAATGTGTACTGGTCCTGTAACCTGTGTTGTGCATCTGTGTGTGTACCTCTGATTACCACAGGATCGGGATCTTAACAACTATGATAAAAATTGCTATAAGTTTTATCATCCTGTTTGGTACTTTCTTGTTTTGTTTTGGAGTGTCTATATATATAGTTGATAAGATGTTATGTCGTCTTATTGTTTGTTTTATCTCATACTGATCAATACTTATGGAAACCGGCATTTAAGAACCAGTTAAACAATTTTGATATAGTATTTAAAAAGCCGGCTAATATCGTATGTATCTTTATAGAGTCAACTTAATTATATAGTACGTGATAGAGATGGTTTTGAAACGTTATACTTGCCATATGTGGGGATTTAAATAGTCTAGTTCAAATGATTTGAAATTTGGTAGATTTTGTCTTTTCTGGTGCCTTTGTTTTTTATATTCTTTTCTACAAAAATATACTCTATCTTAAATGGACTAAAAATATTTGTTTCTAGAAGAAAATATTTATAAGTTTGCCCTTTCATCTTGAACTTGTATACAAGTAAGGCCAATTCTCATAACAGTTAGATCTGCTACTCAATGTTGTAGTTAACCCTTGAGCTAATTTTTTGATAGACAGTGAAAATTTCATGCAAAGACAACATACAATAAAAATCTTATTTGTAAACTTTTTTTCCATGCTTTTAGAAAGTGGGAAAAAAAATTCAGTTTCTTGGCATTTATAAATGCGTACAAGCGTGTTATATTTAGACGCAACCTCCTAAATCATGATATTTAGAAAACTTCTAATATTATTGTAGTAATACTGCTTTTTAATAATTCAGTATAAAAATGCGCATGAAAGCGTTTGTGAGTCAACCAAACCTGTACTCTGGTTCGCACATATCGGGACCTCTGTTACTACTCGAAATAATATATCTAAACATATTTGGTGTATATTATAGGTCGCTGTGGAAATGTATTGGCACTTCATATGACATTTCCACAGCAACCCAGTTGACAAACATACATTTCCACATATGGAAAATTCGAATGGATAAGGTCTTCATAACAAAACTATTGAAGTCACTTATATTGTTTCATGAGCTTTGTTTTGGGGCCTTTAATTGAATTTCAGGAAATTGAAACAGACGGGGAATGTCGTGGTAGAATCAACAAGTAGAATCCATCTATTTGCAGTGTGCAAATATGATGGGGTTGAGGCAAATTATTGTCCCCGAAAAAAAAAAAAAAAAAGCGTTTTAACCAATCAAATATTATAACAACCCATTGCCTACTAAACCTTTCTTTGATTGGTTGAAACAAGAAGGGGACAATTATTTTGGAACATCCAAAAATGGAAAGAGGGACGATAACTTTGGGACGGGGGAGTATATATAGATAAGCTAGATTTCCTCTTTTTAATCAAACAAGTAAAACTATTTAGAACATGTTAAGTTGTCTGTTTTTACGTGAATAATAATACATGATTACAATATTTAGAAAAACTTCGTGCGTGCACGGATATTATAACTAGTAAAATAAAAATAGTAAATAGCATTTTCCTAATTGTCATCGGCGGTTCATTAGTTAAAGTCAATTATCATTCTGACAACAATGTAAAGAAAAATAACATAACGCATTTCATTGTAAGAAGTAACAAATACATAGAAAGGTTCTGAAACTTGCGTCAAGTAGACACCAACTTATTCTACATATGAGATTTTTTTCAACTTTTTCTTATCGAAAATTAAAGCTATTGAAAATTAAACGCAGCCAAATGTCTAAGAGGAAGAAGGGAGTATCCCTCCAAGGAATGATGAGAACAATTCCAATGCACGTTGCGGCTGGTAGCTTGGAACGGTATGGCCTGCACCCCTAACTGTTATCAGAAGCAGTCCTTTGTAGGCCTCCAAATACCCTCCAACCTGTTAATCATCACTTTTTGATAAAGGAATAAAATACTATACATCCTTATCTTCTTAGCATATTCTTATATACATACACATCAAATCACTTGAATCATATTTGAACTTCAAATTTTAAGATACTTGCTAGCATTCGCCATTCGCGCAACATACTTTGGAAGACGATGTATATCATAAATTAAAAATGGGCATGTGAAGTATTATGTCTGAACCCATTTTTTCCGTTTTAACATAATGTCAATAAGGAGGAAAGTGATCACCTCCTTGTTGAGGTACCATGGCCTCCAAGCTGTCTCAATCGGAAGATTGAGGGTGTTAATTGAGTACCTAGAAGCAGTAATTGGAACCCGAGCATCCGTATCCCCACTGTAAAATAAGAAATCATTTAATGATGAATTAATGTGGTTCTGAATCTCCAATCATAAGATTTATCTAGCGTCATGCTATGTCTCCACTGCTTACCTGTATACCCAGAGCCGTTGGCCATTTTCAATCAGATACTCGATTATTGGGAGGATGGTAGTTGCACTGTCATTCCAGCTCCGGATAACGTCACTACAAGCATTGTTTGAGTTTTTATCCCAGTTATCGACTAATTATTATAACAAGGTTTATCTTAGTTCATAATAAAAGTTCTGTCTGTGGTACCTGCATACACCCCATGATGTAGGTTTCGCATTAAAGGCCTTTTGCACCGCGGAGTTGTTGAGATAGGATGTAAGAATGTCTTCCCAGCATGGATCAAAAACATTAATCTGAAAGAAAAAGTTAAAAAAAATATGATGATTTCATCTTTGTTGATATTATCATAGATAATGGAATGTTTATAGAGGTCTTACAGATCCAGTAGTGGCAGAGGCGTTACGAATATCAGTCAAACAAATCGGTGCATAGATATTGTATACATCAATATCTCCTATCTCATTCCACGCTTTGTCTGTTATATTGTCGCACAATGCAGATGAAGATTCACTCGAAAAGTTACAGTATTTGAAGATGGCATCATGTGTCGTGTCTGAAAGTATAGCATGAGTCCACCAATAATCATAAAGTCCTATAATATTTGTTTCATCATCAATCCACGCATTTCCAATCTGTGAATTTTAAACCAAGATTAGTTTTTATGTGTGTTTGAATAATAAAAAGTAAAAATATGCAAAGCTGGTGGAAATTAGTGTCGGTAAAGTGAACTAACAGCGATCCCCTTCATGTTAACGGTGGTTTGGTTTGTTTTCTTGTTGTTAAGAAGGATGGTGTAAGCAAGCTGAGGTACATAGTGTCCGGCGTAGCTTTCTCCAGTAATGTAAAAATCACGAGTTTTGTACTGAGGGAATCTCTCGAGCCAGTTGATAAGAAAGATGTAAGCATCATCCGCAGTGTTCTTGTCACCAGAATGATCGTAATCAGTAGTTGTATTGGAATATGAGAAACCAACTCCAGCTGGGGACTCCAGAAACAACATGTTTGCAACTGCACATAACATTGATCATGTTTATGAATTTATGATCTGTATAATAAGATAGGGAATGAAAAAGTTTGAATAAGATTTAACCATTGCTCCATGCAAAATCATTCTTGAAAAGAGTTTTTCCATCACTATTGATTCTGAATGGGCCGAGTTCTGACATGGCACCAATCATGGAAGAGCATCCTGGTCCTGATAACAACAAAAATTATCAGACAACATATTTGAATAGAAGATATAATTGTCCATTCTTGATTCAAGCTGTGCTGTTATCTTTTCATTGGAGTATAATAAGCTAGTTGTTTATAGTTTAGATGCAAAAACTAATTATGGCCATATATATACTTGTGTGCTATGCTTGATGAAGATGCTCCAAGTAAACTTAATATGAAAACATACCTCCATTTAGCCACAAAACCAATGGTTTAGTTGAAGACTCAGTGGGAGACTCAACAAAATAATAGAAAAGAGCCCTCCCAGCGGTCGGATTGACCGTAACATACCCTGCATACTGATTAAAATCGACACCTGAAGGTTGGCCTGGCAATGCCACAATCTTGTCAAGCTGTGCCAAACCGTCTTGAGGTGCAATGTAAACTGGAGAGTACTCTTCAGTAGATTCTTCTGAAACTGTCCAAGTGGTAAGAGTAGGTGAGTTTCTAGACCTTTTTAATTTTAGCAACTCAAATAGTTTATCTGCCTGAATATCAGCATTGCTAAAGCCAAACAAGGACAAAAAGCAAAATATTGCTATAAGTTTTATCATCCTGTTTGGTACTTTTCAGTTTTGTTTAAGTGTTTCTATATATAGTAGATGAGACGTTAAATCTTAGGGTCTGTTTTATCTCATTCTCAACAATGATTTTGGAAACCGGCATTCAAGAAACATTTAAATTTTTCTTTAATATATTGTACAAGCCGGCTAATTTCGTATGTATCTTTAAGCAGTTGACTTATTTATGTTAACTCAGTTGATGGTTTGGACATTATATAGTTGTCATATGTGTGGAATTGGTCTTGTAATCCAAGCTTTAAGTAAAACAAATCTGTGTTTCTGGAAAAAAATTCAAGTTATTCGATTTCATCTTGGATAGGTGAGATGTGCCATTTGGTATCTAAAGATTACTTTGTTATTGTTCAACAAAACTGAAAATATGTCTCTGCAAACATGCAGTAAAACTTGGTCCTAAACTATGTCTCATGCCATATGATAGTAAACGGAACATACTTAGATGAAAACAGGGCATGTGACCACATCATTTATATACAAAGGCGTGGTTCATCTATACATAAATACGGAGTACATATACAGTACCATTTTAAGTATTCGAGTTCACAGTACACATTGTTTACATAATAAAACAGTAAAACGTCAATAAGACATTAGTACTAAAGAACAAGATAATCACTAGTGGCACAAGAACTTCAAAACGAGAGGTGGATTCACAGTTCAAGGTATCTCAGATGGGATAGGAAAGTCGTTAGGTAGAGTAGGGAACTTCGGAACTGGTAAATCAGATACATCTGGCAAATGGGGCAGTTCTGGCTTAGGGATCTCAGGTAAGGTGGGAAGTTCTGGTTTGGGAAACTCAGGTATGGCGGGCAGTTCAGGTTTCGGAATTTCAGGTAAATCAGGAACGTGATGATCAGCTACAATTATGCTGCTCCTCATTGATGTCAATGTGATGATCAGCAACGGAATGACAAATGAAGTGTATTTGTGACACAACATTATGAAAACCGAATGTGGGAAGCTGCTTATTGAGAAATCTTGAATTAATTGCTGACTTATATCTAGATATCAATATATATACAGTAGGTTGCTCAGAAAAAAATAATTTTGTTGGTGAGTTGGTAGGAAACCTAAGGATATTAGGTCAACTTCTCATCCATATAAGCTAACCTGATTTGAAAATCTTTCTTCTTTGCCCTGAATTATTATTTTCCTATTTTATACTTGTATGTTTACCAATAAACTTTTGAATATGCTAAAAAAAGAGGGTTGTACATGCAAAATGCCTTTGTAATGCTCAATTATGAAAACACTACTAAATGTTCTAACGATGTTTACCAAATGACCACGCCCAGTAATGAGGAAAATGAAGCATAAGCACCGTTGGTGCCCAAAGTATCTGGCAGACTCACCAAGATAAGCTACATATCGACTAGCTCAGATTCTCAAACAATGATGCAAAACTTTGCTGAATAACCTGTCCACCACCTTGTCCATATATGGGTTTGCAACAAATAATCATAAACACTGAGGAAAATGTTACATTCGCGAAGATTTTAATCTGATTAAATAAATGGGTGAGAAATTGAACTAAGGAGCCACATACTATATCTATCAACAAACGCTTTCTTGCTGTCTACTATAGAATTACATTATCTATATAACTCCTCTGTTTTCCCCTGTTTTGGAGCTTGCGCCTCTCTAGCTCAGTAGAGCTTTAATAAAAAAAGGGCGAATTTCGTATATATCCCTCTTTTGCATCAAAATTACATATATATCCAACCTAACTTAAAAATTACATATCTATACTATATAAAATGGAAAAATGGTCAAAGTGGAAAAAGTGAAAAATGTTGAAAGTTGAATGTTGAAAACATGGTCAATGGAGAGAGAAATAAATAATATAATTAATACTCTTATTAAAACACCTCATTACTTAAAAGTACAATAATTTATTCACATTGTACACCCAATTAAAAGCACATCTACCAAATTAAAACAACCAATTTAAACCGATACCGGGTTGACCCGTTGAAACCGATACCGGTTGACTGTTGAAACCGATCACGGGTTGACCCGGACGCTCAAACCCGTGGTGACCCGTTTAATTTGACATTTTTTCGACCCAACCTATCGGTTTGACTCGGTTTAAATCGACCTGTTTTTTTATCGGAACGGTTCAACCAGTTGAATCACCCGGGTGAAATCGGGTTTCAAATTTGACAAAATTATATCATAAATGATGAAGTAGTTGTGGAACCCGTGACAATTTTTTTGAAAGGAGAGACCAAGTAATTGTAGTTTTTGGTTTATTTTGCTTTGACACATGTAATTTGTCATTTGTATAATGTTATTTTAAAAATGTTGCTTTCGCACCATTTAAGGACTAGAATATATGAATCGTCGTTTAAAGTTAATATATATTGTATAGCCCTTTGTCAGGTGTATCAATAATGTTATGTAAGTTTATTAAAATCACAAAAATAAATAGTATTTTTATCTTTAGCGATAATTATTTGTACCTCAAACAAATAAACTTTGAACAATCGTAAATATCTATACAAATTGATAGTACAAAATAATCTTATATGGTGATATCCAATTTGCAAAGTTACAATTTTAAAAGCCACACAAAATGGTAAACGTTACACATGTAAAAAAATAGTTATCATCGCCTAAATTATTGACAAAACAAGAAAAAGCGGTCACACATGTTGGCTATCTATAAACTACAATATAATATTGCCAACTACATAATACCGTTGCTTTTGTAATGCTTGAATCTATTATTACTAAAAATCTTGATAACTTAAAACAATCCTATTAGAAAATATACTCACACTTAGATCGATTCCACATAATTTTTAAAAACTATATATTTATGCCGCTATGCAACCACGCATCGAATTGTAGTTATTCAAAACGATTCTCTAATGCTACAAATACGGTTTGTTGAAAGAAACTTATGGGTCGTCGGAACTTTGCAGAAAACTAGACATCGCTGCCGCTAGGCGCGGGTACTCGTCTAGTATATCCAATGTAAAACCTAAAATTACATATATATCCAATCTAACTTGAAATTTTCATATATATTCAATCTAAAACTTAAAATTATCATATAAGTCCGATAAATAAAATCTTAAAATACATATTAAATATCATTTGATTTTAAAATGAACACTATATCTTTGTTTTCCTTTTCATTATAATCACACGTAGGGGTATTAGTCGGGTCGGGTTGGTCGAGTTCCGATCAATTCGGGTCAAGGCTAAAAACACATACCCGAACCCGACTCTATTTAGAACATTGGTTAGTCGGGTTCGGGTCTATTTGGGCCGAGTTCTAAATAGAGTCGGGTTCGGGTATGTTTTTTTAGCCTCGACCCGAACTGACCCGAACTGACCAACCCGACCCGACTAACACCACTATGTGTAATTATAATGAAAAGAAGGTTATTTTAAAATCAAATGATATTTAATATGTATTTTATGGTTTTAATTATATATAAATTGGGTATTTGAACATATATGATAATTTTAAGTTTTAGATTGGATATATATGAAAATTTTAAGTTACGTTGAATATATATGTAATTTTAAATTGTAGGTTGGATATATATGTCATTTTTATGTTAGGTTGGATATATATGCAATTTTAATACAAAAAAAGAATATATATGTATATGAAATTCTCTCTTAATAAAATTGCTCTTTCTACAGATTTCTTATCACCTTGGTTTATGACAATTTTGTTTCACATATACCTACTTTTTATTTTACATAACATTTTTAACCCATGTTAACATCATTTAGAATATTACTATAGGATCTTTTTCAAAAAGAGACATTATATAAAACAAATCTCCACCGTTTGACTTGATTTGAAATTTTAATACAAAAAAGAATATATATATATATATGAAATTCTCTCTTAATAAAATTGCTCTTTCTACAGATTTCTTATCACCTTGGTTTATGACAATTTTGTTTCACATATACCTACTCTTTATTTTAGATAACATTTTTAACCCATGTTAACATCATTTAGAATATTACTATAGGATCTTTTTCAAAAAGAGACATTATATAAAACAAATCTCCACCGTTTGACTTGATTTGAAGTTGACAATTCCCGACATTTGACATTCCTAAAAGCTTCGAAAGTATCATTTAACTAACATAAATTAGTAAACTATGACAAGATATTTAGGGTTGTTTCCGGCTTGTTAATGTTTCAAACATAATGCTAACAGTTTCTGAAATACAAACTATATCATAACAATGTGATGCCATAGCTTATAAGACTAAAAGTATGATAATAGGTCCATACAACATTTCAATAAGATTTATCTTTCATAACGTTAGACAACATTTTTTTTGGGTAAAAGGTTTCCCGGTAAAATATTACTCCAGGAAACAATTTTTTCTTTCATAACAGTTTGTGAATAATGTACCACGTTTTTGTTAGAAGTTTATTTTCTTAGGAAAGCCTTTGGGCCTAACTATTGGTTTGTTATTTATTCATAGGCCTAACCCGATATCAAGAATACTCTTTTGGAATTCTATATATTGTAATTATGTGTTGACTAATGGACAAGCCAAGTTATACTTCTAATATGGGATCAGAGCAAAAACCTAATAATTGTTTCGTCTCTTCCGCCGCGTAATCCACCCCTCCTGTGCATTTTTTTATTTTAGCCAACAATTGTTGACTTTTTGGTAACAAATATCAAATATTTAAATTGAATTGGTATCAAATATGTGTGCATCATTAAAGTTGCTAATCTTCATTCTTAATTCGTTGGTTGCGGTTATTAAATAGTTGTTGCTATCTCGTTTAATTTTTCATCCCCATGTCATCTATCTCAACCAAATTGCTCCTAATACTAATTCCATGCTACAACAAGTTCATGCGATTCTACAAGCCCAAAATCTTGGCAGCCAACACCAATGTACTCCAAATAATATTGTGTTTTCGACCAATCATTTACTATTCACAGGCCAATACACCAGCCCATCAATATGTGTTTTCGACCCATATTCCTTCGTTTTCACCGGGTATTTCAAGCGCGGATCCGTCAGTCCCATGTGCCTTTAAAACCATGACTCTTCAGGACCCGACATGGGATATAGACACAAATGCACCATCTTATCTCAATTTACATGCATACCCATCTGTTTGTGTTGGTGATGGTAAATCCATACCCGTTATCAACACCGGCAATAGCATCTTTGTAAACATCAAAGATTCACATAAATATACGAGGTCGGGATTTATGATAAGCCATATACATCTTAGAGAGAGAAAGTAGAGAGAGAAAGGTGAAAGAAAACAGTGTTTATTAGCTTAATGAATAAGGATGACTACACACTTTCACACACCCCTTATGGAAAGTCATGAGGGGTATTTATATGCTCATTACAATTGTTGATTGTCTCATGTACATAATAAGTTTATGCGGGCACAAGTATCTTACATATCTAGTCCAATTCACGGGTAAGACATTATTTTCACAAAATAGCAAAGCTAACAATCTTACCTACCCTTAATCGTCCTTTATACTTACATAATGTTTTTGTCACCCCTAATATCATCAAAATCTTATTTTTCTTCGTTAATTTAATAGAGGTAATAATTGTACAGTTTAATTCGATGCATTTGGTTTTTGTATGAAGGATTTCTTGTCCCACCATATCCTCCTCATATGTGATAGTTCAAGAGATCTCTAACTAGTCACCCATCCTTTTCCTATTCCTCATGTTATGCTTTCTGTTTGTCCTTTTACATGGCACCAACAACTCGGGCATCCTGGTGAGAAGTGTTACGTTCTCTTGTTTCTCCTCAATTTTATTTCTTGTAACAAAGACAAGTCTCCTCATATTTGCCACGCTTGCCAGCTTGACAAACATGTGAGAATTTCATTTTCTAGTTCGATTCTGTTGTTACTCATTGTTTTGAGATTAGATATTTGCACTTCTACTATTGTTAGTTCTAGTGGTTTTAAATATTATGTGTTATTTCATGATCATTATTCTCATTATTTGTAGATTTATCCTTTATATACTAAATATGAAATATTTCAAAAATTCTTACATTTTCGTTCTTATGTAAATAATAAACTTAAGTGTGACATTATGGTTTTTTGTGACCATGGTAGTGAGTTTGATAACACCAATCTTTTAATTTGTTTTCTTAAAATGACATTCAATTTATATTTTAATGCTCTAAAACCTTACAACATAATGGAAAGTCGAGCGGATGATACATACAATCAATAATGTCATTCGCCCTTCCATTCAACCTTTTGGGTCGAGCCTTACATATGGCGCCTACTTACTCAATCTTCTTCCTACCTCGTGATTCAAAATAAAATAACATATAAAAATTATTTATTAAACAACTTTGACCGCTCACGTTTACGTATCTTTAGCTGTCTTTGTTACTCACATCTTTATTCACTTCAGAAGCAAGCACCACGTGCCTTTCCTTTTATGTTTTTTGGATGTCCCGCTTATCACCACCGGTATCGATGTGCCTTGAACTCTCCACCAACAAAATCATCTTTTATAGCTATGTTACTGAAGGGATTATGTGCAAAGAAACAATGGCTTTCACAGAAATGCCAAAGGGCCACACCGGTGCACACTAAATAGAATAGACAAGTGGAAATGAGGTACGAATTACGAAATGATATAAGAGTAGTGAGGAAATAAAAATATTGCAGTATTTTCTTGGAGGTGTAAAACGGTAATTATCCTAAGTTAATATATTTATCAGAGATAAATATATAAGTACTAAAAAGGCAAAACCACAAACCCCATAGGGTTAATATGGTTCGCCGACCCCTTAGGTATAAGGAGGAGTTAAGTTTGATTAATTATCAAACTTCTACTTATGGATAATTAGGGTTTCTAATCATACTAGGAAGGTATTCTTATGGCTTCTAATAACAATCCTCTAATTCCTAAATCTCCACTCCTCCTTCTGCGTGCGTGTGATCAAACAAAGAAACCAAAGGGTAAAACCCTTTGGTTCCTACCTAAAGTCGACCACAAGTCAACTTAGTCGACTAGTATTTACCCGATTCTGCATCGCCAATTTTGCATAGGTTCATAGCCCTAGTTCTATCTCGTAGTACCGGTGAATACCATGAAGTGACGATTTTCCCCAAGAAACCCTAAGGTGTTTTTTGGAACATCAAGAACAAGAAGAAGGCATTCCATGTTGATCTAGAAAGGTCGTGGAGCTTACGTTATCGTAGGATGAACAAGTAAGTATTCGTAAACACCATTCTTTTGTGTTAGTTGGTTTATATCTCTAATTAGGAGATCTGTGTACAAGGGTTTCGGCTGCATGGCCTTTATGAGTTTATTTTCCATTGTGCATGTTGTATAGGCTATGCAGGTGACCACCAATACCCTACAGTGGTATTAAAACCAACCTAATAATATATAACCTAGTTAAGGATCTTATTAATTGCTTGTATTGCCACAAAAACTAAATCTTTAATTTGGTTATGCTAGGGTTTGGTCGATTATGTTATTAGGGTTTTTGTTTTTCTTGACAACTAGGGTTTTTTTGGTAAAGGGTTTCTCCGATAAATGCATTACTCTAAAAACATTTAAGTACAACAGATATGGGTGACTCCACATCTCAACCCGTTACATAGGGTGCCTGCTCACATAACAAGCGGACTCATCGCTATAACGAAAAAAACTTCTATAACTAGATTACAATTGACTCAAAATAAAATAAAAAAAATAATCTTTTGTTTCTTTCGTCCGGGAACCTTGATATCGAAAGCTTTACAAAAAGGCTGTTGATCTTCCGAAATACCATTATCCTCATACAAATCATCATGATATGGATCATAATCATCACCTACTGTTTCCTTCTATTGTTCATATAATCTGTTAGTCCCATACCCACTTCCACTTTTATGGATCATAATCAGTAACCACTTTCGTTGACAACTAGGGTTTAATCACTCTTGTGATTTAATTAGGGTTTGTATGTTTTCAATGCATGAAATCAATCCATTAAGGTTTTCTAAATCAATCCATTAGGGGTTTTCTGAGTCTTATTTTTCTTGTATGCAAGTAATCTTCTTTTTCTTTTATGATTTATAGTTTTAGGTATTTTTGGTAAAACGTAAACCTTCCTAAGAATATGCTAAAAATGTTATTGGAAACCATAGGCAACCAAGTTTAATCATATGGTAACACTATTACTTACGGAAGACGAAAGACTAACCTGAGATTACCCTTTGCTTAAAACTTGTCTCACATAATAAACAAACAAGTAAACAAATAAATTATAAATAACTAAAAACAATGCGCACATAACTAACAATTAATACGTGTAAATAAGTAGCCACATGAAACTTATTCGATAAAACCTATTAATAATCAATGTCTAGGTTAATTAATGTATATATTAATTGGGTTTTCACTTTCTCAATTGAAAGTGAGCCACATACATTGACGAATCAATTGCGTAAACCCTTAATTAAAATATACCAAATTGCACACAATTGATTCATTAATATATAATTGGAGTCTTCTCAATTCAAGATTTATCAAAATAAACGTGTGATAAAATACCTTAACAATTAAACAATAATTCAAGCAACTATCCATGACAAACATATATGTATCATCATGGATATAACATAACAATTATTCAATTAAGTCACAAGATCGCATACAATTCCATGTCACATAACATATTATTCATGAATTAATCACATAACACATATATTAATTCTAGGTTTCGTCTGTTAACATAACAATTAAAACCCTAAAAAATTTAAATAGTGATCGACTAAAAAATAAGGTGCGCCTCATATAAAAATTTTATCGACCCAAAAAATAAATAAACCAAAACCCTAGAATAATCATATCAAACAACATACAATATTCGTTTTTTACGCGCTTAGTAATTAATTACTCATTAAAACCAATGACTCGTGATACCACCGTTGAATTATATATCATGACAATCAATAATAAAACACAAAACATCAAAGAATACATGCGGAGCGTATAGGAAAGATTAATGAATAATTAATTAACACAAACAAGAATATGCGACCTTTCTTGATTCTAGCCGAACAAGAATCAAATCCACAAAACTAGCAATTGGATGAACCCTAATTAGGGTTTATAGGATTATGTGAATTACCCTCACCGATTTTGTAATTCAATCCAAGAATACTAACAATAATGTGTTAGTACCACTTTCTTGTACACGCATTATACCAAATTAAAGGAATGCTAGTTTTAATTAAACAAAATAACTTTGTTTGGAAAATCAATGTGATCGATCCCCAGGAGGGTGCACGATCGGTTTTAAGCAAAACACACACAAAACAATTTAGGTTTTAGCTTAATGAGTACAAGAGATGCAAATCCAAGACCCCTGGCCTTGTATATATACTTAACTAAACTTGTTCCTTAACTAAACTTGGAGAACAAGTTGAGTTTGAGTTTAAGTTGGGTTGGGTTTTCCTCCCTTGGCCGATCGGTGGTGTATCCCTCAAGGGATTATGGAACCTTCCGAATATTAATTTGCAATCTAGTCATTTCCAATTACATTTAACGACCGTTAGTCCATTACACTTAATTACTTAACGCCCGTTATAATTATTTCGTTTAATTAATAAATAAATACAACATTTATATTTAATTATTAACTTTAATTCTCATACGTAAAGTGTGAAATCCCGTGGTCTCGAGTTCGATCCTAACTGACGTCTACTAATTTATATCCATAAAACCAACAATTTCTTCATCTAATATACGCCTAAAAGGCCTTCTTGTTTCTAACATAATTGACATAATAAATTGAATACTAGTTTGTTCCTTTTGTTTTTTTAAGGGACTTCTGTGACATTCCTTTAATCGAAATACATACTGTGGTTATTGCTGCATAAAACATGTATCCGCTTCACACACAGTGACACTAAAAAGCACAGATTTGAACATTTCTGTTCTTTAATATAATTAACAAATACATAATAGAATTAACAAATACATATACTTTAGAAACTTGGGTCAAGTAGACACCAATAATTTAAGCGAAATATGAACTAGGTGGATCTTGTTAATCATAAGCAAAGCGATTGAAACTTTAAAAGCAAGAAAATGTCTACGAGGAAGGATTATCCCTCTAAGGAACGACGAGAACAGCACCAATACACGTTGTGGCTGGTCGGTTGGAACCGTATGGCCTGCGCCCCTAACTGTTATCAGAAGTAGTCCTTTGTAGGCCTCCAAATACCCTCCAACGTGTTAATCATACTTACTAGATAAGTAATAAAATATTATACATCCTTTTTTTCTAATCATATCTTAACGATATGTAGAGATATTATTATATATGTAATATTGTAATTATTGAAAATGGCACGACAACAAATATTGTTACATGAATTTGCTGGATAAGCAAATATTCGGTACTAGTAGAACTCATGTAATGTAGAATCGTTTCACCGGTTTATTTCCATAATCGAATTATGAACAAGGCACAAGATTTGACAAGAGATGATTCTTTATTTACTAAACAACATGGTTACATTGTTTATACAAGACACACACTAAACATTTACATGCACTAATCTATTTATAGGTTTCCAACATGTTCTTATGAACCATTGTGACCCTTCGGTTTGTAACCGAATTCTGTAACTAATAACTAACTAACTTCTATAACCGCCATAACTATAAAACGGTTATTAACTATCTAACGTACAATTTCAGCCATTTGGCTTTCGTTTTTATGCTTAACAAGACTTATGCAATTACAAGGTCCAACATTTTCCCACCTAATTGTTTAAGTCTTGTTCTCCGAATCTTCATGCTCTTCTCCCCGTTAGTATCACCAAATTCTAACAACTTGTTGCTTTTCATTTGATGTTCACCCAAGTTGTTTGTTGCCTCATTGTTGTTGTGTTTATTTCAAACCAATTCGCAAATCCACAAAATGTTCTCGGCTTCTTTATTGTTTTGTGTCGAATTGTTCCTGCCCAAAACCAAACGAGTTCTCCTTTTTTGGTTTTACTAACTTTTCCTCATGTTGGCGTTTCCCTTTTTGTGTGTCGACTTGAATTCCTTTCTCCACAACCGTGTCTTGAACTCTTCTTGTTCTCGGTTTTCTTCCAAACAATCAAATAATGTTTTGTTGTTGTTGTTTCTTTTATCTTGAATTCCAAGTCTCTTTCCACACAAAATAATTCAATACTTCTCTCGGTATCCTTCCAAAACAAACGAGTGTTTTTTCTCTTCTTGTTGCGTTATATAGCAAACAAGGTTTCCCTGCTTCTTTGTTGTCGTGTGATATAGATCACCAACAAAGATTCTCGTGAAAAATCTGTTGTTCATTCCATCTTCATGTAATCCATCTATCTCTGCATTATCCTTCTGGCCTTGTGGGTCCCTGGCTTCTGCAACTTTGCTGCTTTCTCCCACTTCTGTTGGGTATACAACTATCAAATCAATGAACTTCCTGTAGCAATCTCTTATTGCTTCCTCTTCACCATCCGCCCTTGTAAACTTGCAATGGTCTTCCATTTGTCACCGATATTCCATTTGTCACCTAGTCTCTTCCGTTCCCAACGTGTTTCCTTGGTGTCTTTTCCTCATTTGATAAACTTGAATCAAACTCTTGTAATCTTCGATCCCTTGTTTCTGATGTCACTTCCTAGGTTTGAACCTTTGGCTCTTGATACCAATGTAGAATCGTTTCACAGGTTTATTTCTATAATCGAATTATGAACAAGGCACAAGATTTAACAAGAGATGATTCTTTATTTACTAAACAACATGGTTACATTGTTTATACAAGACACACACTAAACATTTACATGCACTTATCTATTTATAGGTTTCCAACAGGTTCTTGTGAACCATCGTGACCCTTCGGTTTGTAACCGAATTCTGTAACTAATAACTAACTAACTTCTATAACCGCCATAACTATAAAACGGTTATTAACTATCTAACGTACAATTTCAGCCCTTTGGCTTTCGTTTTTATACTTAACAAGACTTATGCAATTACAAGGTCCAACATGTAACAGCCTTAAGAAACAATATGTGCTTCACGGATAACAATCACAGATTAAGCAGAGTTACAAGTGATTTTTATGTTGCAACGCACTTTTTCATTTTTGTTTGGAGCAATAATGTCTATAAGCATGAAAGTTAAGAGACTACCTCCTTGTTGAGGTACCATGGCCGCCAAGCTGTCTCAATAGGAAGATTTAAGGTGTTGATTGAGTACCTAGAAGAAGTAATAGAACCCGAGCATCAGATCCTCACGCAAAATCAAGATATGATAAATCATGAACTATTGTTCTTCTAACTTCGAACAATGGATTTTATATCGAGTCATCCGAATTGTTGGTAATGCTTGCACGAATACCCAAATTACCGCCGTTTTCAATGAGATACTTGATTATTGGAAGAATAGTAATCAGACTGTCATTCCGTGTCGTAATAACATCACCGCATGGTATAGAAGTTTTCGACTAGTTATTGACTATCATAACCTGGTTCGTATTAGTGTATAAGACAGTTCAAAGTAAAATACCTACATAAATTCCATGATGTTGGTTTCACATTGAGTGACTTTTGCCCTACAGAGTCGTTGAGATAGGATATGAGGTTATTTGGCCAGCACGGATCAAAAGTGTTAATCTGAAACAGATACAAATTGAAAAAATTGAGGATTTATTCATTCCATCAATTATCATATGCATGTGATCAAATTTCGATTGAGGGCTTACAGATCCAGTGGTGGCAGAGACATTTTTTTAATCGGTGTTAAACAAATCGGGCATAGATGTTGTATATATCAATATTTCCTATCTCATCCAAAGCTTTGTTTGTAATATTGTCACATTGCGTAAGAAGATTCACTTGAAAAGTTACAGATTTGAAGATGGCATCATGTGTTGCGTGCGAAAGTATAGCATGAGTCCACCAATAATCAACAGGTCCTTTCTCGACTCGTTTCATCATCAATCCACGATTTCTATCTCGCAAATTTTACACCAATTAGTACATATTGCAAAACCGGTGGAAATAAGCGTCTTGTGAAGTAAACTTACAACGATCCCTTTGATGTTAACAATGGTTTGGTTGGTTTTCTTGTTGTTACGAAGGATTGTATAAGCCACCGAGGCACATAATGTCCAAAGATAGCTTTCTCCAAGAATGTAAAAATCACGAGTTTTGTACTAAGGGAACCTTTCAAGCCGCTTAAGAAGGAAAATATAGGCATCATCTCGGTGTTCTTATCACCGTAATGGTTATAATCGAAGATGTATTTGAATAAGAGGCCAACTCCAAAGAAAGTGACTCGAAACAACATATTTGCAAGCGCATATTACATTCTTTGTGTTTAGTTATGATCTATGTCTAATAAGCAGGGGTATAGAAAACCTAGAATAATTAAGATCTAACCGTTGCTCCATGCATAATCATTTGTAAAGAGAGTTTTTCCATCACTATTGATTCTGAACGACCCAAGTTCTGACATGGCTCCGATCATGGAAGAACATCCAGGGCCTGTCAAATGACCGGTTTTTAAATTAATTAATATATACTGAATCAAATTTGAAAATATCTAGTCTTTTTCCTACTAAATCATTATTTCGCTGAGAGGCGGCTAGAAACAACTCGCAACTATGTAAAGGCTTGTGGCAATATATGATTGTGCTACTTTGTAACAATGCATTATATAAATTTAACGTGGAAAAGTACCTCCATTTAGCCACAAAACCAATGGCTTATTCAAGAATTGGTGGAGACTTAACCAAATCATAGAATAGAGCTCTCCCAAAGACTTGGATTGACCGTGACATATCCTGAATCTCGATCCAAATTGACACCGCAGTTGGCTCGGCAATGACACAATCTTGTCGAGCTGTACAAACCGTTTTGAGGTGCAATGTAAACTGGAGAGTACTCTTCAGTAGTTTCCACTGAAAATGTTCTTGTTGTTGGAGCAGGTGAGTTTCTAGAATTTTTTGATTTTAGCAACTCAAAAAGCTTATTTGCCTGAACGTCGGCGTTGCTAAAGCCAAACAAGGACAAAAGGATAAAAATTGCTATAAGTTTTATCATCCTGTTTGGTACTTTCTTGTTTTGTTTTGGAGTGTCTATATATAGTTGATAAGATGTTATGTCGTCTTATTGTCTGTTTTATCTCATACTGATCAATACTTATGGAAACCGGCATTTAAGAACCACTTAAACAATTTTGATATAGTATTTAAAAGCCGCTAATCTCGTATGTATCTTTATAGAGTCAACTTACTTATATAGTACGTAATAGTGATGGTTTTGAAACGTTATACTTGCCATATGTGGGATTTAATTAATCCAGCTCAAATCATTTGAAAGTTGGTAGATTTTGTCATTTCTGGTGCCTTTGTTTTTTATATTCTTTTCTAAAAAATATACTCTACCTTAAATGGACCAAGAATATTTGTTTTCGGAAGAAAATATTTATAAGTTTGCCTTTTCATCTTGAATTGGTATACAAGTAAGGCCAATTGTCATAACGATTAAATCGCTACTCAATGTAGTAGTTCAACCTTCAAGTCAATTTTTGATAGATAGTGAAAATTTCATGCAAAGACAACATACAAGAATCTTATTTGTACACTTTTTCCATGCTTATTTGTACACTTTTTCTACGATTTATAAACGCGTACAAGTGTGTTATATTGAGACGCAACCTCCTAAATCATGATATTTAGAAAAGTTCTAATATTATTGTAGTAATTTTGTATTTTAGTCATTCAGTATAAAAATGGGCATGAAAGCGTTTGTGGGTCAACCAAACTGCTTTTGACTGATCTTGTGGTTGCACATATTGGGACCTCGGTTACTACTCGAAATAATATATCTAAACATATTTGGTGTATATTATAGGTCGCTGTGGAAATGTATTGGCACTTCATATGAAATACATCAACGGGTCAAATACAAGATTGGACAATGCATGTTTGTCAATCGTGTTGTTTGTCCCCCATTAGAATGGTGAGTTGTACATTAAAATCACTCAATTATAATAAGTCATGTAACGGGCGAACTTAACAATCGATAGGTGTTCACAGCACCCATTTTCCATTACTTCTTACCATTGAGATGACTAACGAGTGAGCATATCCGGACTTTAGGTGATTGGACGAGGCAACTAAAACCGCTTCTTTTGAGGTACACGATATCTTACTCACGTAGTTGAAGTTGGTGATATAGGGACTTTATGACATGTTTAACGATTAATCTTTTACCTAACGCATGCCTTTGAGTTTTTGGCGTGTATGTCGGTCTCCACGTAATGGAAAAAGTGGTCTTCAGAAATGATTGCTAAGGAGAAATGTAAAATAAGCAAGTTCAATGCTCCTTACTGCACATATTGTATAAACCGTGCCATCAAGTATCTAAAACTTTTAGACATGAAAAAACATTAAACAAATTAACAAAGTGTTTAGATGCGAGCATTTTGTTGGACCTTGTAATTGCATAAGTCTTGTTAAGTATAAAAACGAAAGCCAAAGGGTTGAAATTGTATGTTAGATAGTTAATAACAGTTTTATAGTTATGGCGGTTATAGAAGTTAGTTAGTTATTAGTTACAGAATTCGGTTACAAACCGAAGGGTCACGTGGTTCACAAGAACCTGTTGGAAACCTATAAATAGATTAGTACATGTAAATGTTTAGAGTGTGTCTTGTATAAACAATGTAACCATGTTGTTTAGTAAATAAAGAATCATCTCTTGTCAAATCTTGTGCCTTGTTCATAATTCGATTATGGAAATAAACCTGTGAAACGATTCTACATTGGTATCAGAGCCAAAGGTTCAAACTTGGGAAGTGACATCAGAAACAAGGGATCGAAGATTACAAGAGTTTGATTCAAGTTTTGATCATCAAGATCAAACGAGGGAAAAGACACAAGGGAAACACGTTGGGAACGGAAGAGACTCGGTGAAAAATGGAAGACCAGTGACAATTGGAAGACCATTGCAAGTTTACAAGGCTTGACAGATGGTGAAGAGGAAGCAATAAGAGATTGCTACAGGAAGTTCATTGATTTGATAGTTGTATACCATGAGACTGCAAAAGTGCCTTGGGATGAAAACCAACAGAAGTGGGAGAAAGCAATATTAAGAAACCTGTTTTGACCTGTACTGTGGGTTGCACATATTGGGACCTCAGTTACTACTCGAAATAATATATCTAAACATATTTGGTGTATATTATAGGTCGCTGTGGAAATGTATTGGCACTTCATATGAAATACACCAACGGGTCAAATACAATGTAAGATATAGGATTTCACAAACACACTAAACCATGATCAAAGTGGGGCGTTCAAGTATATTTAGAGAGAGAAAGTTCTAGAGGAGAAAGGGAAGAGAGTTGGGAACTATGTGAAACAAAGAAAAATGGCATTGAGCTCAACCTCTACCTTGGGAGGTAGAGGGTATTTATAGTTTCTTACAAACAAACGCCACCTCACGGGCCGTGGATCGCATACTGGTGGGTAAAGACCGTCCGTCCTCCACGGTGTTACATAACAAACTACTTATTAATATAACTAGACTACGACTACGAGCTTTCTAATGAATACATATACTTGAGGTGACCAACTCTTTAATGACTGAATTATCTAATTCTAACAATCTCCCCTGCGGAGTTCACCTCAATTTACAATGAATACAAACCGATATTACCTTAGATTGCTCGAGGTTTCTTGATTAAGTTCTTTGCTCAGAGCTCATAGTCTTTGATTCTTCATGTTTTGCATGTTTGGATAATTCAAGTGGAGGTCTTTAAGCGATCCACGTGATGATGAGTTTTGAGCCAAAGATTGAGATCATCACCAACATAAATCTTTGACTCTTCCATTGTGGTATTGGTATTATGTGAAGTTGTGACTTTTGGACCGGCATGCTCACATTACGGATCATGATGTATTCTTATCGAGTAGCGGAAGCTTTTATTGATTCATGATATTGGCGTGAAGAGAAAGGTAAGCATGGAGTGAAAATATCGTAGTCATTGATGCACTAATCATGATTTCTTTCGAGATGAATGTGTTGAGTGAGCATGCGGCTATGGATTGATCGCTTCATTCGATCAACCGCACACGTCAGCGATGCACTGCATACAATGCTTAGCAATAAAGTGAACGAAAGTGTCTTTGATCACTTTGTTGAATTGAGGTACACGACCCACGGTTCCCGCTGATCAAGACACGCATCGCCTGTGATCGGTATAATTCAAGAATTTCTTGACAGGTTTCGCGGTGCTCTTAGCCGTTCTCAAACCGAACGCCTCAAAGAAGACAACACGGAGTGAGTGAACCAATAATTGAGATTCACTAATTGATGAAAAGAGATTTGAAAACAATCGTGTATCGTTCAATAGAAATTGTTTTTGCAATACAACGAAGGTTTTAATGAAAATCAATTATCAATCATAAACACCTTTTATTTTGAGAAATTAGTACGACGATGTGCTAAAGAAAAGAGTTTTTAAGCACATCGATCGGTTTTTCAAAGGTATCCGATCAATCCATAACCGAACCAGATTGATTCAAACGATTGAATCGCCTATTGTTTCGCTCGGTTGTCACATGGTTGATCTATTGAATAGATCTCACATGCCACCTACCGTGAGCTTGTTTGATGTTGGCTCGAAGGCTTTCCATCTTCATTGTGAATATGTTTACATATCACTTGGATGTTCGGCAATACCACAAGGATAGTGCGTGGGACTCAAGATATAATCTCTTTTCACATTGTGTGAAACAGAGTCTTCATTGAAAGTTTCCTAATGAGATTTATTGATGATCTCGTGGCTCTAGACTCAATTTGTGCATATTTGGATCCTATATCGAGACTGAGAGGGTCTCCTTCTTCAATATCAACAATCTCTAAGAGAGAGTCGATAGATAATGTCTGTTCCTCGTGAGAATGAAACAAGTCCTTTAAGAGGAACTTGAGTAGCTTGGGAAGTTGTAGGCAAAGGCAACTTTGGGTCCATGACGCCTTGTCTTCATACCGGTGTTACCTTGGTAACCACCAGAGCATATGAATTGAACCCGGTTTCGCCCTAAGGTTGAATAAATGGAGGCTATTTCTTTTCACCCTTTTCACATTCAATTCTTTTCATTGCTTACCGAGACTTCATTACTAGAACCTTGTTGGGTTTATTCCAGCCTAGCTCTATCTCACCCGCACTCTTCCCATTTCTCACTTTTCTCCTTTTTTCATCATACCCAAGGACTCTACACTATCTAGTGGATTGTCCACAGGTAGATCCCTCTCGTTCAGCGGATCATGGGAACAAAACCTAACCTTATCATCCTTATATCACCATACATAAAATAAATTTGGTCGGTCTATTTGGTATTGTTCATCTGCCATTGGAACCAATTGAAAACTATTTGAAAATCAATCCAGATACTTGTGATATATTATCAAAGCATTTTGTACCTGAATTGTTTTTGATAATTTTTAGAAACAGAGCTCCCCCTCAACATGTGCTTCATGTATTTGAAATCTTTTGGCACACGAAGGCAAGAGGAAGAATTAACTTCTTTGATTTCTAGTTTCTAACAGATATCAACATCACTTCCCTAATCAAATTAAGTAGAAAACGCATTTTGGGGAAGGATGAGGTTTTCAAAATTTTGCTCCCCCTCAATATGTGCGACGATTGTTGAAAATGTTTTGCACATATTAGGAAAAGACTGCACATTGACATAAATTGATCATGTTTCAAATTTTAGTGGTTTCAGATAGATGCTCCCCCTCAACATGTGCATGGAAAATTTGAAATCGTTTGGCACATGTGGGAAGGAGAGCTTGTACATCCTTATAAAACCATTTACCGAGTTACCGCTTTAATCCAATTTAAATCACAAATTCTCCCCGATCACAATTATCAAATCATTTGAGATTTGTGATCTCAGAGATTTAAATTGAGTTTGAAAGCTTTTAAGGAGAATTGTGACTTGATTATGAAAACGTTTTAACCGATAAGGATCGGATTTGAGACTTTAAACTCCATTGATTAATCATGCATGATTGTCTTTTGAAAATAAAATATTAGCAAAGGTTTTAAATCACCGTTATAAACATAATTCCTTTTGATTTTTCAACAATAAACCTTGCTCATTTACGTGCCAATTGTTTGAAAAATAACCTTTTAATTAGAATAAAATCATTCTCCCTCAATAAATGACACAAGTTGTTGATTGAGAGATAGAGATTTTGGATGATTAAAAGCACAAATGATTTACACGAGTAATAAAGTACGAGGTATTTTTCAAAGCAATTTAGTTTTCATTAGATGGCAAATATTTTCAAGAATCATTAGACGGAAGAATATTTGGAAGGATAAATATTTGTCTTTTAGATGACAAACATTTGTTTTAAGAATCGAGCATGAGATTTGAAAAATAAGATAAAGCATGTCTGGTTCTTTACTTTTTAAACGGGTTACACTCAAATGACAATAAACCACCATTTTTCTCCGCCTCATTTTTTAAAACAAAACTATGTGCATTCAAGAACATCTAAAACCCGTGACATTCTTTGAATGTCAACAAAAGTCCGTAGATGATATCGAATAAGGAAAAACATGACAAAATAACAATATTTTGGAAATTTTCAAGATTTTCTAATTTTATGGATTTTGAGAATTTTATATTTTTATATTTTCTTTTTGAGGGTTTTTCAAGTTTTGTATTTTGCTTTTTGAATAAATATACAAGAGATAGATGAATAACGATCTTTACTCCTCGCCTTCCTCTCAAGACGCTGAGTGTTTCCCGGTTGTAAACTCTTTAGACCAAGACGTGGAAGGATAAACTCAAACGTTCTCTAAGAAGAGCTTTTGGTGAAGATGTCTCTAATTGGTATTCGGTCCTCACAAAGTAGAGTTCCACCACACCTTTTTCCACTTGTTCCTGATGAAATGATGTCGAATGTCGATATGCTTTGCTCTTGAGTGTTGAACGTTGTTGCATGAGAGAGCAATACTAATTAGTCACGCATGAAAATTTTAATTGTAGTTATTAATTAATTCATTTTGTTTGGATCATTTAGCCACATATGAATTTGGATGACAAATACAAGTAACATTGTGCGTTAGTCACATGAAGTAATTTTTGTGTGTCTAAATCATAGAGTCAAGTTTTATGCACACATTATGAGGGTGGTGATATATTTGATAAAATTGGAACAAGTGACAAATGTTGAAGCATTAGTCGCGATATACATAAAGCCAAATATATGTCCTGACTTGAACAACGTGACCAAAAGCCATATATAGTCGCACTAAATGTTTTGTCATTGTAGCCAAAATCCAAGACATATGTTCACGTAAGTTAATATGTGTGTTTAAAGTTTAGTTTGTGTTAGCTTGCCGAAAGGTAATCTATAAAGTCACATACTTACTAACACCGACGAAATGCCATTGGTCTGCTAAACGCTTTATCACACATTGGCACATGACATTTGTATTAGGTAAGGAAAAGGGAGGATATGAGAGGAGTGGAGTGGAGTAACCTACAAGAGGTATTTTGATCGCTTCGAATCGACAAGCATCCGATGAAAGAGTGGTGTTACTTCAAAGTGAACTTGATGATGAGAGCGCCAACGCCAAGAAAAAGAGAGCGTAATACTGATTTGATGAAACAATTGGGTGCAGTAAAGGGGGCTTGCGTACCAACTTCAACTCCATTGATGTAAACGGAAGTAAGACATAAGAAAGTAACATTCCATCATTTTTTTACCCTTTAAATATCATAGCCTTCTTAAACAATTTATATTTCGTGTGTCTCCGTGAACATTAATCTTTTAAATAGCAAGGTTGATGAGGATGCTTGAACACGTGTTGTCGGACGAGAAAGTTAGCATTAAGAAGTCTAATGGACTTGCAACTTTGGAAAAGGAAATTCAAATAAGTGTAAGTAATAAATCACCCCCGGGATTTTTGAATTCTACATACATTATTTATTTACCGTATTATACATATAGGAAATCGTTAAATCGCCGCACCTAAGAAATCGACTAGATCAAAAGGAAAGGATTCTTCACGCCAACTTTTGGATCACAAGAACAGAGTCTCCATTAACAAGATTACCACAAGTATGTATGTAAACATTTCATATGTTCTTTAGTTTAATTAAAATTAATTCATCGATACATATATACATGCAACAAATTATCTTTTAGGTAATTAAGTGCATCGTGGCACTTAAAGAAATCAACTATTATCATGAGGGTACCGTGTACAAAACCGATGGAAAACAAATGCTTCATAATGCACCACTCCCAAAGGATTGCTACAGAGTATCTATTGAAAATCTTTAGTGGATGCAGTGCATACGGATGTAGGAAGTAACGGTCTCAAAATGCTTAAGGATGCGAAGTGGTTTTTATGCATGGCCAAAGGATCAAGTGGTTTTCATGAAAAGGTACATAGATGCATGTGTTTTATAAACCTATATATCATTCTTCATATTTAATTCGGTGTTTGATACCCCGCTTTTGTTTCCTCACGTAACACCACCAAGTACCATAAACTGATTGGTGAGAACATAATCGCACCTAAATTAAATACTGAAGCGCTACATCTCTAGTCATACCATGCAAAAGGAAGCTAAGAAGATCAAGAGTCAAGTCGTTAAATTATTGAGAATATTATTATGTACGACATTACAATTTTATATACATTCCAATTTTATTGTATTTGAATATATTTTTATATATTAGAATTTGTTTTGATATATATTGATTTCTTTATATGTGACTAAAAGATTCATATAGTCACAATTATTAACACTTTTGGTCACAGCTTTAATTCGATGCGTGACTAAATGTTAGAAAGCCACACAAACATAAAATTAATGTGGCCATTGGATGAGCAATAGTCACACAAAACACACATTTCTTCACTTAAACCACCATATGGTCACACTTATTAACACTTTTGGCCACTTTATGCTTAATTTGTATGTGACTAAATACCCAAAGAAACATGCTTTGTGTGACTAAATGTTAGAAAAGGCCACACAAACATAAAATTCATGTGGCCATTGGATGATCAATAGTCACACAAAACACACATTTCTTCACTTAAAACACCATATGGTCACACTTATTAACACTTTTAGCCACTTTATGGTTAATTTCATGTGACTAAATACCCAAAAGAAACATGCTTTGCGTGACTAAATGTTAGAAAAGGCCACACAAACATAAAATTCATGTGGCCACATGGATGAGCAATAGTCACACAAAACACACATTTCTTCACTTAAAACACCATATGGTCACACTTATTAACACTTTTGACCACTTTATGATTAATTGATGTGACTAAATACCCAAAGAAACGTGCTTTGTGTGACTAAATATTAGAAAAGGCCACCATGTGGCCATTGGATGATCAATAGTCACACAAAACACACATTTCTTCACTTGAAACACCATATGGTCACACTTATTAACACTTTTGGCCACTTTATGATTAATTGAATGTGACTAAATACCCAAAGAAACATGCTTTGTGTGACTAAATGTTAGAAAAGGCCACACAACATAAAATTCAAGTGGCCATTGGATGATCAATAGTCACACAAACACACATTTCTTCACTTAAAACACCATATGGTCACACTTATTAACACTTTTAGCCACTTTATGGTTAATTGCATGTGACTAAATACCCAAAGAAACATGCTTTGTGTGACTAAATGTTAGAAAAGGCCACACAAACATAAATTTCATGTGGCCATTGGATGAGCAATAGTCACACAAACACACATTTCTTCACTTAAAACACCATATGGTCACACTTATTAACACTTTGGCCACTTTATGATTAATTGGAGTTGACTAAATACCTAAAGAAACGTGCTTTGTGTGACTAAATGTTAGAAAAGGCCACACAAACATAAAATTCAAGTGGCCATTGGATGATCAATAGTCACACAAAACACACATTTCTTCACTTAAAACACCATATGGTCACACTTATTAACACTTTTAGCCACTTTATGATTAATTGTATGTGACTAAATACCCAAAACAAACATGATTTGTGTGACTAAATGTTAGAAAAGGCCACACAAACATAAAATTCATGTGGCCATTGGATGATCAATAGTCACACAAAAGACCCCTTTCTTCACTTGAAACACCATATGGTCACACTTATTAACACTTTTAGCCACTTTATGATTAATTGTATGTGACTAAATACCCAAAACAAACATGCTTTGTGTGACTAAATGTTAGAAAAGGCCACACAAACATAAAATTCAAGTGGCCATTAGATGATTAATAGTCACACAAAAGACATATTTCTTCACCTTAAACAACATATGGTCACACTTATTAACACTTTTGCCACTTTATGCTTAATTGTATGTGACTAAATACCCAAAACAACATGCTTTGTGTGACTATACAGTTGTTTATGGTCACTAATACGGATTAATCCAACAAAACTTGTACCTAATTAGTCACACATGTTACGGTTTTGGTTACTCTTTTGCAATAGAGACTAAAAAAGTCAAACACGCGACTATAGCGTACCTATGGTCGCGCGACCTTTAGTCACACACGGTTGAAAAAACATGTGTGACTATATGTATATCGTCACACATATTCGTGTGGCCAAATCCACTTTTGTTCTAGTGAGTAATGGAGTTGAAGAAGCACCATAAGGCATCGGTTGCAAGTTGTTTTCGTGTTGATACTAGACGAGATGGATTTCCAATGATGTTGTCCAATGGATGATCATGAGTCCATTTCCTAAGGTGTTTATGTGGTTGTTGTTGAGGAACCAAGTAGTGAGTCGATTTCTCTCGATGAAGAAGGTTCGATGATGATTCAGAGCAAATATATTTTCAAACGGAGCATCTTCGTGGAGTAGCAAAGGGATTTTCCATCATTGATACGAGAAACATTTCCATGATGTACACTCGATGATTGATGATTTGTTGATGAGACAGAGTGATCGTAGCAGCGCTTCTTGACTTAATGATATTGAGACCTGAAGGATTGACTTCATTCACGTGGATAGGAGCAGCCTCACGTTGATGGATTTGACATTTCATCAAGATTTGGTTCATAGTGTTCATCGAACATTGGATCAAACAATTTCCTTAAATCATCTTCCTCATGGAGGTACATATAGAGTCATGGAGAGGGATTTGGTACAATGGATGAGCCAATGGGGCTGTTTTGAAGTGCGGGTCCAATGGGTTGTCACGAGCCATTGGACCGGTCACCATCAAACGAACGTGAATTGTTTCCATGATATTTCTCGGTTCTTTTGTTGTAGATTCGTATCCCTTTTGTTTGGTGCATATCCTACAAATACTCCAATGTCCGCTTTAGCTTTAAGTTTGTTAAGTCTTGTCCTCATTAGTTGGATAACACAATGCACCAAACACACGAAGGAATGAGAGATTAGGTTTTCTCGTCGGACAAGTTCATATGGAGTTTTTCCATGAACAAGGTGAATCGTGGATCGATTTTGTGTGTAGTATGCAATGGCAATGGCTTCACCGTAGAAACATTGGAACCTTTGAATAAATCAAGATTGTTCTTGCGGCTTCCACAAGAGTTCGATTGCCTTCAACTACACCGCTCGCTGAGGAGTTCGTGGAACACTTCTTTGATGACCCGATTCCAACACTTTCATAAAACTCACTAAGTTGTTTGTTAACAAACTCGGCCCATTGTCTGCTCGGATGATTCCGACTGCTTTGTTAAGTCGAACTCGCAATGCTTGATGTGTTTGATGATGATATCTAGAGTTTCATCCTTTGTCCTTAAGAACTTGACCTGTGAATCTAGAGTAATCATCAACCACAACTAACACATATTTCTTCCCAAAGATATTCTCGTGACTCTCATTGGTCCACATAAATCCATGTGAATGGTATGAAGAACTCTCAGAATTGAGTTTGTAGGTTTGGGTTTATGGGCACACTTCTTGCTTTTTCCCAATTGGTACGTCGAACAAAGATGATCCTTTTCATACTTCAGCCCAGGTAAACCTACAACTAAGTCCTTCTCGGAGAGATCATTGATGGTGCCAAGTTCAAGTGATTGAGACGACGATGCCATAACCATGACTTTGTTTTCAAGCCTTTGACAACAAGCAAATTGAGAAGACTTCATCATATCTTCGATAGAGATGGTGTATAGATTTGAACCAAGTGTTCCTCTTAAAAGTTCCTTACCATCAAGTTCTCTAACGAAACAAGTATGTTTTCTAAAGGATACTTCTAGATCGTAATCACGTAATGACCAACAGAGAACAAAGTTATGACCAAGACCTTCCACATAATATACCCCGGAGATAACACTATCACCAACAACATAATCTCCATAACCCATAATTGCACCAAAATGATCGCTCCCGAATCTAACTGTCCCGATGAATTTGCTCACTTAAGTTCATGAGCCATGACCGGTCTCCAAATATATGCTTGAAATAAACTGAGTCCGTGTACCACGAATCGATTTGAACGATCCGCAGCTGAACATGACAAGAATGGATAATCGATAGTTGGGAACCCCATGCAATAATGGGTTCCACTTGTTAGTAACAAAGGATTGGAACACCCACATCGTGAGTAGAAACAATGGAATCATCGAAATAGATGCGATGCTAATGTCAATATTCAACCTATTTAAAGTGTGTTCACTTCTTAAGGAATGGTTCTACCAAGAGGCATCCATTTTCTAATGGGCATTGTCTTAGTAGATCGAGGGTAGAACCGATTAGTCTTATGGCTGAAGGTATCCATTGATAACCTATCTTACTAAATGTTCTTCCCTGGGTTTCCACTATTTTCTAACTTTCTTCGCTTTTGCCTTTTAGCCTTCTCAAAGATGATTTTTGCATTAACAATTTTAACGGGCATTTGACAATATTAGACAAAACATTCACACCACATTCATGATTAGTAATGTAATTCAAGCGCACATCATTACATGGTTTGCGATAGTATCGAATTCAATTAATTACAGACGCCTATGGCTAATACTAGAATCAACACGATTCGCTTTATTCAACTCAAACTTAAAGTTCCTAGGATGGTCTTCTACTCTCTTCCAATGTGCATTCTTAGCTTGCGAGGTCCTATCTTGCTTGGTATTGCCCGGAGGCTTTCACCCGCTTGCTTTAATGTCACCGATTACTCCCAGAGGGAATTATGGGAACATTAGTTGGTTGATCTACCTTTTGCATTCCCGAACTAGATGTGCAAGGATCCGAACTAATCAAGGCACATTAGTGTTCACTTTCTTAAAACGGGTATGGAATGGTTTGTATGCTTGGCACTAGGCATAAAACAAGGCATCACAGCCTTTACCTTTCGCACCTAAGGATTTAGGACATGTTGCACTACATTCTAGCAGCTCCCGAGATCGTTTGGCCTCGAATGCACGCAAACCTAATTTCTCTATCAAGAGGCTTATTTAGGTAATCCTCCTTTACAATCTCACGGAGACATTCTAGACTATCCTTAAGGTGAGCACAATAGTTATGAAACACGAGTTCATTATTCCTAATATTAGGAGGAATGTATCTAATAAATACAAGATATTTTGCAAATCAAAGGATGACTTTGAGTGACATTCTCATTAAAACAAGTGGCGATTCCTTTTTCCCGACCTGATTCTCAATTTCCTTTTGTAAAAAGTTATTTTTTCATTGTTTTTGTCATGAGTGACTTTCATTGAATCATATAACTCTTTAAAGTGACGCTTAACTTTTCATTTTCTTCTAGAAAGCTCTCGCTTTCCTTTGTAAAGCATTTACTAAGTTTTGAAGATGAAAATTTGAGAATACCGAGAATCTAAAGGAGGAGGCATTTGGGAGCCGACACATTGTTCTTTTCACCTTTTAATTGAGAAATTTGGGCTTTCAACTTTATGATCGTGCAACAATGAGCTTGAATCATTCATCACGCTTATTTATCTCGAAAATCAGATCAAACTCGGAACATCTCGAGGATGTCTTGATATTTGAGGTTTTAACATTTTTTAAGATGTTGATATTTTAGTTGCAAATCAAAATGTTCAACTTCTAGTTTAGAAAGATGTTTTACCAAATTATCGTGATCATCTCGATCAATTTTCTCACTAAGTTATGAGTTTTGTTTTCAAGCTCAATGACACGATTATGGGAAACTTTCAATGCAATAGATAATTCATGAAATCGAGAAGCGATAATGGAGTGATTCGTAGCGATGTAAAACACATCTTGAGCAATACATTCGAAATAAGATTCTCATTTAATGTGCAAGTTCTTCCTCTCAATCTCATTATATTTTAATTCATGCTCATAGTCACTAACCTCAACTATCATTGCATCAAATTCCTTTTCCATTTCTTTGATATCCGAATCCATCCCTTTTAAGACTCTCAAATTGATCTTTTAGTTGTTTAAAGAAAGGCATGACCTCGCTTAAATAGCATTCTTTAGTTTGCTCAAAACCCTTTCCCTTCGCTATCCCAAGAGTGTGATCCTTTTCTTACAAGTTTTCAAAGTTAACAAATAATTGGAAGATGACATATTGACTGATTAAGGTCTTGCTTTTAGTGGCAATAGTTCTAGGGACTAGATGCATTGGTGTATTAGAGGATACACAGAGGTCAAGGCATTTTCCTAAGAGGGGTTTGTTACCATAAGATTCTCGCTTTTGTTTATCTAGATCCTTTTCCAAACACTTGTTTGGGTGTTAACAATGTTTCGTGCTTAAACATGTTCAAGGAAATACAATTTTCCTTTTGTAGTCATGGGGTTTGATAATTATGTTTTCTCTTTACATGAAGGATTGTTGAGTTTCTTATCCATTTTCTCCTAGTGACCTCATCGATTTCTTATCTTCCTCGCACTCAAGACAACTAGGTTTCTGCCTAGGCTTAAGGATTTCATTGCCATCATAAATTACCTTATGAGCGCTTCTAGCCTTTTAATGACCTCTGGATTTGGTTCCTCAACAAGGGAATGCTATGCTTATCGCTTAAGACTCTATGCTTAGTGATCATGTGAGCGATCTGAATGGTATTCCTCGTAAGTACAACTTATTTTCAAGCTTGTTTTCAAAGTTTTTAGATTGGAAAAATCATTCAAAAGTTTTGATTCCTTAGCATTGAATTCTTGCTTAAGCATTTTAACATTTTCTTGAAGTTCTTGTTTTGCTTAGCGCTTTTGAAAGCTTTTCTTGTAAGGAGTTTAACTCTTGTTTTAATACTTCTTCTAAAATTACTTTTTCGAATGATTGTACGCATTTGGTCATCCATTTCACCTTTCGCGCGGTTAACTCAAACTTAGCACGTTGTTCATAAATAGCAACTTGTTCTTTATAGGCATTCGATTCGTAGATAACGTAATCATCGTGGGTACATGCAGTGTATTCATCAAAGACATAGTCATTATTGACTGCGGAAGATGCATCGCTCGGTACAACCTCACTTTCACCTTGTTTCACATATTGATCATATGGGACAATATTGCTATTACCCTCATCATCAATATCTGATTCATAAGTCTCAAGAGATTGTACTTCATTATGCATCTTTCGCTCATCAACATCATCATATAGTTTTAATACCTCTGAGATGATTGATTCTTTGGATGGACCAGCTTGCTGTGGTGATGAGACCTTAGGAGAGACCATTGGAGATATGCTAGCCATGAAAATTGTTTGTGCAGTTGGTTCATCATCGACGTCAGAGTCATATGCATCACAACAAGAACTTGGAAGGCATTCGATGATTGTTGCCTAACTCCCGAATTGGCTATTCATCAACATCGACATCATAAGTTCTGCATTTCAAGAAGAAACAAAGAATTCCTCTTCATCCAAGACTGCTCCATTATCTTGAGCTTGAACAAGCATCATCTTGTCTCAAGTATTCTGCATTCGAGGTTGTTTTGGCGATGTGCATTTCTTGCAATATGTCCTCACCTCCACAGTTGTAGCAATCGATAAGGTTTTAAAAGGTACCATTTGAGGGTCATTTAAGTCCTTATTTGATCACTTTGTATCCGTTATTGCTTAATATCGCTCCTTTTCACTTTTAGGTCTCGTGAAGGCAAATGCTGGAATGGCACTTATTTGGACGAAAAGGTGCGAATATATGAAGAAAATGGTCAAAGTAGAAATCGAGACACTCACGCTGTTGAATGTAGAAGGCGACGCGCCAAAAGTTATTTGGCGCCGCCCCGCACTATTGTGACGGACGAACCCAAAACTCGATTTTCAAGAGACGGCGCCTAGTGGTGAAAGAGTAGGCCGTCGCTACTCGGACGCCTAGATGCAATCCGCACGACGCCGAAGTCAAGAGGACGGCCACGGACATAAGGTGACGCCGTCAAAGTTAACGTGCCAAGACGAAACCCTAATGGCGGACATACGACGGCCACTAAACATAAGGTGACGCCGCAATTGTAATCTTATATATAGAATCCGAATTTTTCACTTTGTGTGGAGAGTCTTTGGAGTAAAACCTAAAACCGAACCTAAGGTGTCTTGTACAGTATTTTAGGGTTTTAACCCTATCTTACACCAAGATAAGTCTTTACTTCATTAATTCAATTATGTCTTTGATTATTTGTGTATGCTTGCATGTTCTCCATGTCCGCTAATTTATTTGTGTGTTTGCTTAGGAAGTATGAAACTTAATTATTAAATATTGATTGGTTGTTTCTTATCTTAGTTGATTAATGATCTAGTAGTGCGATAGATCATTCACAGCACTTAATGCTTGATTCATCTTTGTGAACCCTAGAGTATAATTACCGAGTAATTGTAGTCTAAACCATCCAAGAGCGCTTAGAGTAGGAGTCTATAATCTCTAGTGGGTTTGTAGACAAGACCCTTGGTAAGTTCAAGAGTTAGTGAGAAACGACACCCCTACAACTTTAGAAACACAACGCAACTAGGACTAAGACGTGACACTCAACCATCAATAGGAGATAATTAAGGAGTAATACAAACTAAGTAAATGTATCTTTAAACTATCATACGAGCACACATTAATTAGACATAGACTCCCACAACCTTAGTTTAGATAATTAGATAATAGTAGAGTAATCGTAGAAATACCAACCCCCAAATCCAATACCCGAGATTCAGACCTTTCCATTTTCATAAAATATAAAAGATAAAAATAATCTTCCTCAACCTTAACCTTAGCGTAGTAACTCCCTACTAGAATTCCTATTCCCTAGAGAATCGATATCAATACCGTGGCTTACCCTAATTACTACACTACAACGATTAGGTTCACGCCTGGGTGTTATAAAACTTGCTCAAGAAAAGGAAGTTCCTTTGACCCCGAACGACGCGTGTAGCATTATCAAGTTTTGGCGCTACCGCCGGGAATAGAATAGCTAGTTAGTAGTCCACCTCGCTTAGGTTTCTTTGCTTGATTCCTATCAAGTAAACTTTTTCTCATTTTTAGATTTCTCTTAGTCTATCCCCTTCTTCGTGACCTTTGTTAGTAATTCCATCACTTTTCATCATGGAAGGTGACAACCCACTACCCTTCATCAACCCACCACCAAATGACCCGCCAAGAGCCCGCATTTTGGTGAATACTCGACCAAGCCACCTAGGCTATAGGAACACCATTGAGCTTCCGACCAAGCCCAAACTACGCCTCAGATCCGACACCATCCGGTTGGTGCAAACGGATGTGCATTCCATGGACTTCGTTCAAGATCCAAATCAAAGATCCGAGGATTTCTCAAATCGCCGATTCCATCGACCTTGATGCTACTACTCGGGAGACCATGCGCTGCTGCTCTTCCAATTCTCTCACGGGACCAAGCTAGTAATTGGCTCGAGCGACTTCCACGGCTCCATCTCAAGTTGGGATGATCTTACCTCGCCCTTGCTCAATTTTTCCCACCGGGAGAACCACTGCTTAGGAATGACATCTTGATGTTCCAACAACGCCAAGGTGAATCTCTCTGAAGCATGGACCCGATTCAAGGACTTACTTCATAAAGTCCTCATCACGGCATTGATCTTTGGCTCCAAGTCCAAATCTTTTATGATCATGTCAACTTTCCCACTAAGCGATCCATTGACCAAGCGGCCGTGGAAAACTTAGTGATTTCACCAGAAGAATCATGGAAATAATAGAGGACCTCGCCTCTATGACAAAGAAAGTCGATGACCCCGTGAGCTGCCCAAACCGCTAAGGCAATCTCCTTGCCTCCTCCCGATCAGAGGATGATCGAACTTGAAGATCAAGTTAAATTCCTCATGAGTTCCTACGAAAATCCTAAATCTTCACACCATGTGAACAAAGCTTCTTCCTCGCAGCGAGCCGCTTTTGTGATCCTCATGACACGCACACTAGCACCCGATCCCCAACACGCTTCGCTGACTACGCATCCTCGCGTATTAATGGAGCGGGAGGAAGATTCCTACAACACCCGGACCTAGGAATTTCAATGAAACCCGTGAAGCATGGAAAACAAGCCCGACTTTTATTGAGGACAAACCAAAGAATTCACTTCTAATGATTTCTCATGGCCCCACCTAACGGTCCTAACCAACAAAACATCAAGGAATGTTACAAAACTTAGTTGCATCCCAAGAAACCCAAATGGCTAAGCTCTCGGACCGCTTTAATAATCAACAAGCCGAGATGGATAGGAAAATAGACAACCTTTGAAAGCCATAGCTAGTGATAAGAAGGTTAGTGCCATCTCAACTCCCGAGCCTTCGTGCATAGAGATTAAGGATCCAAGCAAGCTAAAGTATGTCCAATTCACAATACCATCGCCTTAGTTGAACCCGATGAAACAAATGACGAAGAGGACTATACACTGTGGACGAGGAAATACCCGAGGAAGTAGATGAAGTAGACATTGACTATTTCGACAAATTTCCTACGGTAGAAGAACTATGTCGCCACCTCACTTAGTGCGTGACCTCCGCCACATGTATGTTAGGAAAAGTCCTCGAGTTAAGTTTGGGAACCCGTGGAATCTTAACATACCATGTGTCATAGGACACCTTTTGTGGCAAAAGCTTACATTGATCGCAAGTCCCCAATCAACATAATGACTAGCACCTACTACAATTGGATATTGAAGAAGCCTCATTCCAACTAGGCAAGACCCCAATGATCCTAATGTTAGTTGCAATTTTCTTGGTAGAGTTAAGGGATTGCCCGTTTATGTAGGTAGTTTCACGCTTCCTACGGATTTCATAATTGTGGATGATATTAGCACGGCCATAGACCCTAGCTTGTCCCATGTTATTCTAGGAAAACCTTTCATAGAAAGCACCGAATGACCTATGACCCTCATTAGAGAAAAGGATTCAAGAATAAGACCGATGGCATAGCTTACCAAATGCCGCTTAAGATTGAGAAGTTTTCATCACTCTAATGATGAAAAGGAACTTAAACTATCGGTCTATTATAGGAATGATGAGGATAGGAGAAAGGTGTTGATTATGTTATGGCTAAGATTTTCGGATTCTACAAGGATTGCTTGAGCCTAGGACCGAATACAGACCGAATGGGAGAGGATAAACTCTTGAGAAGCGATTTTAGGCACTTCTACAACATGGAATCCCCATTAGAGGTCACAAGAGGATTGTGGTGAGGAAACGTGAGGAGCACGACTATGAGTCTAGCTACAAGACTCTTAAATAAAGAAAAGCGCTCGTGGGAGGCAACCCATGCTTAATTGTTTGCTTGTTAGTGTCATATATCTTTTATTAATTGTTTATCCTCATGTTTAAATTTGTAAAATGCTTTATTTTGTTTTAACCTCGCCTTAATTGCATATAAAGGTATTTTACATAAGGGATAAGTGTAGGAGGATTACACACGCTTTCAAAAGAAACGTAAACATGAGAATAACAATTAACTAAAAGATATATATGTTTGTTTGTTCGAGTCAAATGCTTGTATCGAGTCATAATGGATGTTTTGCGTAAATTTTTCCGATTCTAAAGATGTAAATTTTCCGTAATTTTTTCCGTAAAATCGCACCGCTTTTTGTCGATAACCCGATGGCGTCAGATTGCAACCGACGCGCGGGAAGGAGTAAAACATCGATTACTTTTTCGCTTTCGAGCTATTTATAAATTTTGGAATTTTCCAGTCATAATTTTCTTAGAAATTCAGAAACATCCATTCCATAAGCATTATATCCTAGTTTAAATCGAGTCTTATATATATTATTACCACGATTTTACGCCAAGGTTTCGCTTTGTTTTCTTCAAGTGTGCAGTTTAGTTTGTCAAGAAGAAGTTACATAAGATTGGAAGGAGCTTTTCACGCAATAATTCTTCTTGAAAAGAATTTAACCACCACTTTACACGGATCCTACCGAGCTAATCGGGAGTATTAGTTTTTTCGCTTTTAATTACCTTCTTTTATCATATCTTTGATACTTTCGGGAACATTGGGGACAATGTTCAGTTTAAGTGTAGTGGAGGAAAATAAAACGGGAACTTTGAAACTATGCTTATCCTTGACTATTTGCTTTGTCCAAATTGCATTTGTGTAATAAACCATGAGAAAATGTCGGTTAGGTAATTTTGGCACCAAATTTAAAATTTTGCATGACATATAGGAGTGGGCCATTAGTCTTAACAAAAGCGCCTCACGGATAGGAAGTTGCATGACTAGCACAAAAACCCTTACCACCCAAATTCCACCCAAAATGCGAGGATCGCCTTAGATTAGTAGGAATAAAAGCATTCATCTTTAATGCTTAGAGTGTGAACCGTAGTATATTAGATTCTAGAACTTGTTTTGTGATGCATTCCGAGATCGCAAGTGAGGCTACACTTGTGTAGTTAGGAATAACTAAATGATAAGAGGCATTAGGATAACCCTTGTTTAATACCCGTAATATAATTACTTCTTCCACATCGGTTGAGTAATTCCCCACACCCTTTGCGTTGTACTCATTTTTAGTACACGATACCCTAGTTAACCCCTCGAGCCTATCCTTTTCGCGGTTCTCGTGATATTTTGGTTTTCCTAATATCAATGAAGAGCATTGTTTACACCCCACCCCAAATATACACCCAAATCGCCTTAGCTCTACCCTTTATGCACTCACTTTTAGTGCAAATATTTGTTATCACCCTAAACCCTTAGTTCAATTATCCGTTGCTTGCATGAGTTGCTAAGTGAGTCATATCCTTTGTATACAGCTTGGGATGATTGGGATTCATGGGAAAAGTTAAAGTTTATGAAATGACGGAAGGGAACGTTAAATTCAAATTCCCTTTGTTTGCGTAATAATGTACCCCAAGTGTTTTGATCTTTTCAATTCGGGTCAAATTAGTGTTAGAGTAATAAAACTCAAGTGTAGGATGTGCCTATAAATCCTAGTATTTTGATGTTATCGAGAGGATGGTAGAGTAAAGTGTATGAAAAAAAAAAAAAAAAATCGAAAAAATAGAAAAAGAGAAAAGAAAAAAATAGAGTGTGAATAAAAAAAAAAAAAAAAAACATAAAAAACATACTGCTACCATCCTACATCTATCCTTTAAATTTATGTTTATTTATTTCATTATCTAGAGTTTAGAGTGTCGAGTCTTGGCTTAGCAACGCCATTCTTCATATGCATTTAACATAAAGATTTTTGGCTTACCACTACTAAATAGCCTATCCCACCAAACCCTTTGTTTCCTACCGTAAGCCTAACATTACAACCCTTTAAAATACCTCTTTGATAGTCTTTCAGAGGGTGCTTACGCCAAAGCGATGGAGGTTTGATCTATTCTCAAGCCTATGGTAATCTATGTACTAGGACCGGTTAATGAGTGTTTATCTTCCATTTCCTATATTGTTATATTTCATTTATACACCGAGAGATGCGAGTATCCAAACACCCCATGTGAGGTGCTAGTATGTAATTTCGTGCTTGTTATGACTTTTATGGGGCTTATATGTGTTGTGGACCGCTTTGAATTAATGCCGCATGACCCCTAACTTATAAATTAATTGGCAAAAGCACATTTTCTTGAGGACAAGCAAATAACAAGTGTAGGATATTTGATAAGGTTTTAAAAGGTACCATTTTGAGGGTCATTTAAGTCCTTATTTGATCACTTTTGTATCCGTTATTGCTTAATATCGTTCCTTTTCACTTTTTAGGTCTCGTGAAGGCAAAATGCTGGAATGGCACTTATTTGGATGAAAAGGCGAATATATGAAGAAATGGTCAAAGTCGAAATCGAGACACTCACATGTTTGAATGTAGAAGGCGACGCCAAAGATTTGCGACGCCGTCCCGCACTTATTGTGACGGACAACCCAAAACTCGTATTTTCAAGAGACGGGCGTCTAGTGGTGAAAGAGTAGGCCGTCGCTACTCGGACGGCCTAGATGCAATCCGGGCGACGCCGAAAAGTCAAGAGGACGGCGCCACGGACATAAGCGACGCCGCAGTTAACGCCCAAGACGAAACCCTAATGGCGTACATACGACGGCGTCACTAAACATAAGGTGACGCCGTCGTAATTGTAATCTTATATATAGAATCCGAATTTTTCGCCTTTTGTGTGGAGAGTCTTTGGAGTAAAACCTAAACCGAACCTAAGGTGTCTTGTATAGTATTTTAGGGTTTTTAACCCTATCTTACACCAAGATAAGTCTTTACTTCATTAATTCAATTATGTCTTTGATTATTTGTGTGTATGCTTGCATGTTCTCCATGTCCCATTAATTTATTTGTGTGTTTGCTTAGGATGTATGAAACTTAATTATTAAATATTGATTGGTTGTTTCTTATCTTAGTTGATTAATGATCTAGTAGTGCGATAGATCATTCAAGCACTTAATGCTTGATTCATCTTTGTGAACCCTAGAGTATAATTACCGAGTAATTGTAGTCTAAACCATCCAAGAGCGCCTTAGAGTAGGAGTCTATAATCTCTAGTGGGTTTGTAGACAAGACCTTTGGTAAGTTCAAGAGTTGGGAGAAACGATACCCTACAACTTTAGAAACACAACGCAACTAGGACTAAGACGCCGACACTCAACCATCAATAGGAGATAATTAAGGAGTAATACAAACTAAGTAAACACATCTTTAAACTATCATACGAGCACACATTAATTAGACATAGACTCCCACAACCTTAGTTTAGATAATTAGATAATAGTAGAGTAATCGGTAGAAATACCAACCCCCAAATCCAATACCCGAGATTCGTACCTTTCCATTTTCATAAAATATAAAAGATAAAAATAATCTTCCTCAACCTTAACCTTAGCGTAGTAACTCCCTACTAGAATTCCTATTCCCTAGAGAACGATATCAATACCCGTGGCTTACCCTAATTACTACACTACAACGATTAGGTTCATCGCCTAGGGTGTTATAAAACTTGCTCAAGAAAAGGAAGTTCCTTTGACCCCGACGACGCGGTAGCGTTATCAAGCACTTAATCGGCTTTGCTTGTCCTCGATTTCCATTCCTTCCCTATTCGATTTGCACATATCCTCTACCAACTCCACCTCTTCCTTGTTCATCGCCTTTCTTGAATCGCTGCACCACAACCTTCCCATCTCCGACGGTGGCTTGATTGTGTGGATTGGATGTTGTTCTAAGGTTGTTGTTGGTGTGTGGGAGAGTTCATGTTTTGACTAATCATGAGAGCCAGCTTGATTAATGAAGTTTCCCTACCGCATCAAGATCGCTTTGTTTGAACATTGGATCGGGAATGAGTTTGTGTTTACCATTACCCATGGGTATGACTTGAGATGCTTTGGTGGTAATACCAACATTGGTGTAGAAAGTCAGAGAATCATTTGGTGAGCTTGATTCTCCCGATTGGTTTTGAACTGATCCATAATCCTTTTCTCAAACATAGCATGCCGAAATCGACTAGATCAAAGGAAAGGATTCTTCACGCCAACTTTTGGATCACAAGAAGCGAGTTCCATTAATAAGATTACCACAAGTATGTATGTAAACATTTTCATATGTTCTTTAGTTTAATTAAAATTAATTCATCACATATACATGCAACAAATTATCTTTTTAGGTAATTAGTGCGATCGTGGCACTTAAAGAAATCAACTATTATTGCGGAGGTACAAAACCGATGGAAAACAAATGTTTCATAATGCACCACTCCCAAAGGATTGCTCTGAGTATCTATTGAAAATCTTTAGTGGATGCGCAGGTATCGGATGTAGGAAGTAACGTGTCCAAAATGCTTAAGGATGCAGAGGTGGTTTTTATGCATGGCCAAAGGATCAAGTGGTTTTCGATGAAAAGGTACATAGATGCATGTGTTTTATAAACCCATATATCATTCTTCATATTTAATTCGTTTGATACCCGCTTTTGTTTCCTGCTGTAACACCACCAAGTACCATAAACTGATTGGTGAGAACATAATCGCACCTAAATTAAATACGAGCGCTACATCTCTAGTCATACCATGCAAAGGAAGCTAAGAAGATCAAGAGTCGAAGTCGTTAAATTATTGAGAATATTATTATGTACGACATTACAATTTTATATACATTCCAATTTTATTGTATTTGAATATATTTTTATATATTAGAATTTGTTTTGATATATATTGATTTCTTATATGTGACTAAAAGATTCATATAGTCGTCATTATTAACACTTTTGGTCATGTTTGCTTAACGACGCGTGACTAAATGTTAGAAAGCGCCACAAACATAAAATTAATGTGCCATTGGATGAGCAATAGTCACACAAAACACATTTCTTCACTTAAACCACCATATGGTCACACTTATTAACACTTTTGGCCACTTTATGCTTAATTTGTATGTGACTAAATACCAAAAGAAACATGCTTTGTGTGACTAAATGTTAGAAAAGGCCACACAAACATAAATTCATGGGCCATTGATGATCAATAGTCACACAAAACACACATTTCTTCACTTAAAACACCATATGGTCACACTTATTAACACTTTTAGCCACTTTATGGTTAATTTCATGTGACTAAATACCCAAAAGAAACATGCTTGCGTGACTAAATGTTAGAAAGGCCACACAAACATAAAATTCATGGCCATTGGATGAGCAATAGTCACACAAACACACATTTCTTCACTTAAAACACCATATGGTCACACTTATTAACACTTTTGACCACTTTATGATTAATTGATGTGACTAAATACCCAAAAGAAACGTGCTTTGTGTGACTAAATATTAGGGCCATCATGGCCATATGGATGATCAATAGTCACACAAAACACACATTTCTTCACTTGAAACACCATATGGTCACACTTATTAACACTTTTGGCCACTTTATGATTAATTGAATGTGACTAAATACCCAAAGAAACATGCTTTGTGTGACTAAATGTTAGAAAAGGCCACAAACATAAAATTCAAGTGGCCATTGGATGATCAATAGTCACAAAACACACATTTCTTCACTTAAAACACCATATGGTCACACTTATTAACACTTTTAGCCACTTTATGGTTAATTGCATGTGACTAAATACCCAAAAGAAACATGCTTTTGTGACTAAATGTTAGAAAAGGCCACACAAACATAAATTTTATGTGGCCATTGGATGAGCAATAGTCACAAAACACACATTTCTTCACTTAAAACACCATATGGTCACACTTATTAACACTTTTGCCACTTTATGATTAATTGGAGTTGACTAAATACCGAAAGAAGCGTTTTGTGTGACTAAATGTTAGAAAAGGCCACACAAACATAAAATTCAAGTGGCCATTGGATGATCAATAGTCACACAAAACACACATTTCTTCACTTAAAACACCATATGGTCACACTTATTAACACTTTTAGCCACTTTATGATTAATTGTATGTGACTAAATACCCAAACAAACATGATTAGAGAGTACGGAGTTGAAGAAGCACCATAAGGCATCGGTTGCAAGTTGTTTCCGTGTGGATACCGGACGAGAGGGTTTCCAATCATATTGTCCAATGGATGATCATGTGTCCATTTTCCGAGGTGTTCATGTGGTCATTGTTGAGGAACCGAAGTAGCAGAGTCGATATCTCCCGATGAAGATGGTTCGATGATGATTCGTGAGCAAAATGTTTTCAAATGGAGCATCTTCTGGAGTAGCAAAGGATTAACTTCATCATTGATGCGAAACAATTCCATGATGTACATTCGATGATTGATGATTTGTTGATGAGATCGAGTGATCGGCAGCAGCTTGACTTAATGATATTGAGACCGAAGGTTGACTTCATTCACGTGGATAGGAGCAGACCTCGTTGTTGGAATTGATGATCATTGGCACTTGGTTCATAATGTTCATCAAACATTGGATCAAAAATTTCTTCAAATCATCTTCATTGAGGTACATATGGATTTCTTTGGAGAGGAATTTGGTACAAGGATGAACCAATGGGAATGTTTTGAAGAGCGGGTCCGAATGGATTGTCCAGAGCCATTTGACCGGTCACCATCAAACGTAACGTGAATTGTTTCCATGATATTTCGGTTCTCTTGTTGTAGATTCGGTAACCTTTTCTGCTTGGTGCATATCCAACAAATACTCCAATGTCCGCTTTAGCTTTCAATTTACCTAAATCTTGACCGTCATTAGTTGGATAACATAAAGCACCAAACACACGAAGGTATGATAGATCAGGTTTTCTATTGTGGACAAGTTCATATGGAGTCTTTCCATGAGATGTGTGAATTAGAGATTGATTTTAAGTGTAACATGCAGTGGCAATAGCTTCAGCCCATAGAAACATTGAAACCTTTGAGTAAATCAGCATTGTTCTTGCAGCTTCTACAAGAGTTCGATTTAGTCTTTCAACTACACCGCTCGTTGAGGAGTTCGAGGAACACTTTTTGAGGACCGATTCAACATTTTCATAAAATTCATTGAGTACTTTATTAACAAACTCGGTTCCATTGTCGATTCGGACGATTCGAACTGCTTTGTTGAGTCGGATCTGAAGTTGTTTAATGAGTTTAATGATGACATCTCAAGTTTCGTCCTTTGTCCTTAAAACTTAACCCAAGTGAATCGGAGTAGTCATCAACCACTACTAACACATATCTCTTCCCATTAATAGTTTGCACTCGTTGGGCATGCATCCATATGAAGGGTATGAAGAACTTCCATTACTGAGTTAGTGGGTTTAGGTTTGTGGGCATATTTCGTGCTTTTTCCCAATTGTCAAGTCGAACAAAGATGATCTTTTCATATTTTAACTGGTAGGCCTCGACAAGATCCTTTCGAAAGGTTGTTAATGATGCCGAAGTTCAAGTGATTGAGACGACGATGCCATAACCAAGACTTTGTTTTAGAAGCCTTTGACAAAGAAGCGATTGGAGAAGACTTCATCATGTCATCGATAGAGATGGTGTATAGGTTAGAACCACGAGTACCTCTTAATAATTCCACACCATCAAGTTCTCTAACGAAACAGGTATGTTTTCTAAAAGCCACTTCTAGATCGGAATCATAGAATTGACCAACAGAGAACAAGTTATGACCAAGACCTTCCACATAATATACCCTGGAAATTACACTTTTACCAACCACATAATCTCCATAACCCATAATAGCTCCAAAATGGTCGTTCCCGAATCTAATCGTCTCCGATGAATTTACTCACGAAGTTCATGAGCGCGACCGGTCTCAAATATATGCTTGGAACAATTTAAGTCCGTGTACCACGAGCGATTTGAACGATCTGCGCTTGAACACGACAAGAATGGATAATCGGATAATTGGGATCCCCATGCAAGAATGGGTTCCATTTGGTTAGTAATGATGATTGGAACACCCACATCGAAATAGAAACATTCATATTAGAAGTAGAAGCAATGGAATCATTAGGAATATATGCGGTGCTAGTCTCCGTATTTTACCTATTCAAAGTATGTTCACTTCTTAGGGAATAGTTCTACCCGTAGGCATCCATTTTCTAGTGGGCATTGAATTAGCGTATTGAGGCGAATCGATTAACCTTATGGCCAATGTGTATCCATTGATAACCTATCTTGCTAAATGTTCTTCCCGGGTTTCCACTGCTTTCTAACTTTCTTTCGCCTTTGCCTTTTAGCCTTCTTAGCATGATTTTTAGCATTAACAATTTTAATCGGGCATTTGACAAAGATTAGACAAAACATTCACACCACATTCATGATTAGTAATGTAATTCAAGCGAGACATCATTACATGGTTTGCGATAGTATCGAATTTGAATTAATTACGGTATGCATATGGCTAATACTAGAATCAACACGATTCATTTTATTCAACTCAAACTTAAAGTTCCTAGGTTGGTCTTCTACTCTTCCAATGCACATTCTTAGCTTGCGAGGTCCTATCTTGCTTGGTATTGCACGGAGGCTTTGACCGCTTGCTTTAATGTCGGTGATTACCCTGTGAGGGAATTATGGGAACATTAGTTGGTTGATCTACTTTTATGCTCCTAAACTAGATGTGCAAGGATCCGAACTACTAGAAGGCACATTAGTGTTCACTTTCTTAAACGGGCATAGAATGGTTTGTAGGCTTGGCACTAGGCATAGAGCAAGGCATCACAGCTTTACCTTTTGCACCTAAGGATTTAGGACATGTTGCAATTAAACATTCTAGCAGCCCCGAGATCGTTTGGCCCGAATGCAAGCAAACCTAATTTCTCCGTCAAGAGGCTTATTTATGAAATCCTCTTCCACAATCTCACGGAGACATTCTAGACTATCCTTAAGGTGTGCATGTGGTTATGAAACACAAGTTCATTATTCCTAAGATGAGGAGGGATGTATTTAACAATCACGTAATATTTTCAATGAGGAGGATGACTTTGAAGCAACATTCTCATTAAAACAAGTGGCGCTTCCTTTTCTTGACTCCTCGATTCTCAATTTCCTTTTGTAAAGAAGTTATTTTTCGTTGTTCTTGTCACGAGTGACTTTCATTGAATCATATAACTCTTTAAAGTGACGTTTAACTTTTCATTTTCTTCTAGAAAACTCTCGTTTTCCTTTGTAGAGCATTTACTAAGTTTTGAAGATGAAAAGTTTGAGAATCTTGAGAATCTAAAGGAGGAGGCATTTGGGAGCCACCACATTGTTCTTTTCACCCTTTAATTGAGAAATTGGGCTTTCAACTTTCCGATCGTGTTACAATGAGCTTGAATCATTCGTCACGCTTGTTTATCTCGAAAAGCGCATCAAACTCGGAGCATCCAAGATGTCTTGATATTTGAGGTTTTGAAATTTTCTTTAAGATGTTGATATTTTAGTTGTAAATTAAAATGTTCAACTTCTAGTTTAGAAAGATGTTTTACCAAATTATCGTGATCATCAAGATCAATTTTCTCATTTAGTTTAGAATTTGTTTTTTCAAGCTTAATGACACGATCATGGGAGACTTTCAGAGCAATAGATAATTCATGAAATTGAAAAGCATTAATGGAACAATTCGTAGCAGTGTAAAACACATCTTGAGTAATACATTCAGAAATAAGATTCTCATTCAATGTATGCAAGTTCTTCCTCTCAATCTCAATATATTTTATCTCTTGCTCATAGTCACTAACCTCAACTATCATTGCATCGATTCCTTTTCCATTTCTTTAATATCCGAATTCATCCCCTTTTAAGACTCTCAAATTGATCTTTCATTGTTTAAAGAAAGGCATGACCTCGGTTAAATAGCATTCTTTAGTTTGTTCAAAACCCTTTCCCTTCGCTTATACCAAAGGTGTGATCCTTTTCTTAAAAGTTTTCTCAAAATCAACAAATAATTGAAAGATAACATATTGACCGATTAAGGTCTTGCTTTTAGTGGCAATAGTTCTAGGGACTAGATGCATTGGTGTATTAGGAGGATACACGATTGTCAAGGCATTTTCCTAAAAGGGGGTTTGTTACAACAAGATTCTCCGCTTTTTGTTTATCTAAATCCTTTTCCGTAACACTTGTTCGGTGTTAACGATGTTTGAGGCTTAAACATGTTCAAGGAAATCCAATTTTCCTTTTGTAGTCATGGGTCCGATAATTATGTTTTCTCTTTACATGCGTGATTGTTGAGTTTCTTATCCATTTTCTCCTAGTGACCTCATCGATTTCTTATCTTCCTCGCACTCAAAGACAACTAGGTATCTGCCTAGGTTTAAGGATTTCATTGCCATCATAAATTACCTTATGAGCGGTTCTATCCTTTTAATGACCTCTGGATTAGGTTCCTCAACAAGGGAATGCTATGCTTATCGCTTAAGACTCTATTCTTAGTGATCAAGTGAGCGATCGAATGGTGTTCCTTATACGTACAACTTATTTTCAAGCTTGTTTTTCAAAGTTTTAGATTGGAAAAATCATTCAATGCTTTTGATTCCTTAGCATTGAATTCTTGCTTAAGCATTTTCACATTTTCTTGAAGTTCTTGTTTTTGCTTAGCAGTTTTAGAAAGCTTTTCTTGTAAGGAATTTAACTCTTGTTTTAATACTTCTTCTCTAAAATTACTTTTTCTAATAATTGTACGCATTTGGTGGTCAACTCAAATTTGTACGCTCACGGGTGGTCAACTCAAATTTAGCATTTAAGGATTTCATTGCCATCATAAATTACCTTATGAGCAGTTTCTAATAATTGTACGCTCACGGGTGGTCAACTCAAATTTGGCACGTTGTTCATAGATAGCAACTTGTTCTTTATAGGCATTCAATTCAGAGACAACATAATCATCAGGGGCACATGTAGTGTATTCATCAAAAACACAATCATCATTGACTGCGGAAGATGCATTACTTGGCACAACCTCACTTTCACTTTGCTTCACATATTGATCATATGGGACAATATTGCTATTACCCTCATCATCAATATCTGATTCATAAGTCTCAAGAGATTGTACTTCATTATGCATCTTTCGCTTATCAACATCATCATATAGTTTTAATACCTCTGAGATGATTGATTCTTTGGATGGACCAGCTTGTTGTGGTGGAGAGACCTTTGGAGAAACCATAGCTGAGATGCTAGCCATGAAGATTGTTTGAGCAGTAGGTTCATCCTCGACATCAGAGTCAAATGCATCACAATCAACTACTTGAAAGGCATTATGATGATTATGACCCATCTCCTGAATTGGCTGTTCATCAACATCAATAAGGTTTTAAAAGGTACCATCTTTCCATTATCCCGAGGGCAACATCTTATCCTAAGTCCTTATTTGATCACTTTGTATCCGTTATTGCTTAATATCGCTTTTCCATTTCTCACTTCTTAGGTCTCGCCTTTCTTGAACTAGGCAAAACCTTCCCATCTCGGCGGTGGCTTGATTGTGTGGAATGGCACTTATTTGGACATGTTTTGACTAATCATGAGCCGCGATTAATATTTCCCATGAAGAAACATGGCCAAAGTTTGTGAACCATCCCAGGGTATAACTTGAGAAGCTTTGGTGGTAATTCCAACATTTGTGTAAAAGTGATAAGGTTTTAAAAGGTACCATTTTGAGGGTCGTTTAAGTCCTTATTTGATCACTTTTGTATCTGTTATTACGTTCCTTTTCACTTTTAGGTCTCTTGAAGGCAAAATGTTTGGAATGACACTTATTTGACGAAAAGGCGCGAATATACGTAAAAATGGCCAAAGTCGAATCGAGATTTTCAAGAGACGACGGCGTCGCCGCCGTAGGATTTTGTGACGATGAAAAAGTATTTTCAAGTGACGACGTCGGCTTTAAAAAGTAGGCCGTCGCTACTCGGCCTAGATGCAATCCGACGACGCCGGTCAAGAGGACGGCGTCACGGACATAAGGTGACGCCGCCGCAAGGTTAACGCGCCAAGACGAAACCCTAATGATGGCGACACGACGGCGCCACTAAACATAAGGTGACGCCGTCGCATATGTAATCTTATATATAGAATCCGAATTTTTCGGTTTTTGAGTGGAGAGTCTTTGGAGTAAAACCTAAAACCGAACCTAAGGTGTCTTGTACAAGATTTTAGGGTTTCAAACCCTATCTTACATCAAGATAAGTATTTACTTCATTAATTCAATTATGTCTTTGATTATTTGTGTGTATGCTTGCATGTTCTCCATGTCCGGCTAATTTATTTGTGTGTTTGCTTAGGAAGTATGAAACTTAATTATTGAATATTGATTGGTTGTTTCTTATCTTAGTTGATTAATGATCTAGTAATGCGATAGGTCATTCGTTGTGTACTTAATGCTTGATTCATCTTTGTGAACCTTAGAATATAATTACCGAGTAGTTGTAGGCTAAACCATCCAAAGAGTGCCTTAGAGTAGGAGTTTATAATCCCTAGTGGGTTTTGTAGACAAGACCCTTTGGTAAGTTCAAAGAGTTAGGAGAAACGATACCCTACAACTTTAGACACACAACGCAACTAAGAATAAGACGTGACACTCAACCATCAATAGGAGATAATTAAGGAGTAGTACAACCTAAGTAAACACATCTTTAAACTATCATACGAGCACACATTAATTAGACATAGACTACCACAACCTTAGTTTAGATAATTAGATAATAGTAGAGTAATCGGTAGAAATACCAACCCCCAAATCCAATACCCGAGATTCGTACTTTTCCATTTTCATAAAACATAAAAAGATAAAAATAATCTTCCTCAACCTTAACCTTAGCGTAGTAACTTCTCACTAGCATTCCTATTCCCCAGAGAACGATATCAATACCCGTGGCTTACCCTAATTACTACACTACAACGATTAGGTTCACCGCCTAGGTGTTATAAAACTTGCTCAAGAAAAGGAAGTTTCTTTGACCCCGAACGACGCGTAGCGTTATCAAGTTTTTACGCCACGCCGGGAATAGAATAGCTAGTTAGTAGTCCACCTCGTTTAGGTTCTTTGCTTGATTCCTATCAAGTAAAATTTTTCTCATTTTTAGCTTCCTCTTAGTCTATCCCCCTTCTTCGTGACTTTTGTTCGTAACACCCATCACTTTTCATCATGGAAGATGATAACCAACCACCACTCATCAACCCACCACCAAATGACCCGCCAAGAGCCCGTACTCTTGGTGAATACTCAATACCAAGCCACCTAGGCTATAGGAACACCATTGAGCTTCCCGACCAAGCCCAAACTACGGCCCTGCGATCCGACACCATCCGGTTGGTGCAAAACGGATGTGCATTCCATGGACTTCGTTCAAGATCCAAATCAAGATCGAGGATTTCTCAAAATCGTCGATTCCATCGACCTTGATGCTACTACTCGGAGACCACGCTACTGCCTCTTCCAATTCTCTCTACGGGACCAAGCTAGTAATTGGCTTGAGCGACTTCCCGCCGGCTCCATCTCAAGTTGGGATGATCTTACCTCTCGCTTCCTTGCTCAATTTTTCCCACCGGGAGAACCACTAAGCTTAGGAATGACATCTTGATGTTCCAACAACGCCAAGGTGAATCTCTACGAAGCATGGACCCGATTCAAGGACTTACTTCATAAAGTCCCTCATCACGGCATTGATCTTTGGCTCCAAGTCCAAATCTTTATGATCATGTCAACTTCCCCACTAAGCGATCCATTGACCAAGCGGCCGTGGAAAACTTAGTGATCTCACCGCAGAAGAATCATGGGAAATAATAGAGGACCTTGCCTCTATGACAACGAAAGTTGGGATGACCCCGTGAGCTACCTAAAACCGCCAAGGCAATCTCCTTGCCTCCATCAAATCACAACCTTCCGACCAGGATGATCGAACTTGAAGATCAAGTTAAATTCCTCATGAGTTCCTACGAAAATCCTAAGTCTTCACACCATGTGAACAAAGTTTCTTCTTCGTGCGAGCCGCTTTGTGATCCTCATAACACGCGCACTAGCACCGATCCCCGAACACGCTTGCTGACTACGCATCCTCGCGTATTAATGGAGCGGAGGAAGATTCCTACAACACCGGACCTAGGAATTTCAATGAAACCCGAGTCATGGAAAAGCAAGCCCGACTTTTATTGGGACAAACCAAAGAATTCACTTCTAATGATTTCTCATGGCCCCACCTAACGGTCCTAACCAACAAAACATCAAGGGATGTTGCAAAACCTAGTTGCATCCCAAGAAACCCAAATGGCTAAGCTCTCGGACCGCTTTAACCATCAACAAGCCGAGATGGATAGGAAGATAGACAACCTTTGAAAGCCATAGCTAATAGTGATAAGAAGGTTAGTGCTATCTCAACTCCCGAGCCTTCGTGTATAGAGATTAAGGATCCAAGCAAGCTAACTAAGCACGTCCAATTCGTCAATACCATCGCCTTAGTTGAACCTCGATGAAACAAATGACGAAGAGGACCATACACTAGTGGATAATGAAACACCGAGGAAGTAGATGAAGTAGACATTGACTATTTCAACAAATTTCCTACGGAAGAAGAACTATCTCGCCATCCTCACTTAGTGCGTGACCTCCGTCACATGTATGTTAGGAAAAGCCCTCGAATCAAGTTTGGGAACCCTTGGAATCTTAACATACCATGTGTCATAGGACACCTTTTGTGGCAAAGGCTTACATTGATCGCAAGTCCCCAATCAACATAATGACTAGCACCTACTACAATTGGATATTGAAGAAGCCTATTCCAACTAGGCAAGACCCCAATGATCCTAATGTTAGTGCAATTTTCTTGGTAGAGTTAAGGGATTGCCCGCTTATGTAGGTAGTTTCACGCTTCCTACGGACTTCATAATTGTGGATGATATTAGCACGGCCATAGACCCTAGTTTGTCCCATGTTATTCTAGGAAAACCTTTCATAGAAAGCACCGGATGACCTATGACCCTCGTTAGAGTAGTGCGATTCAAGGATGAGACCGATGACATAGCTTACCAAATGCCGCTTAAGATTGAGAAGTTTTCATCACTCTAATGATGAAAAGGAACTTAAACTATCGGTCTATTATAGGAATGATGAGGATAGGGAAAAGGTGTTGATTATGTTATGGCTAAGATTTTCGGGTTCTATAAGGATTGTTTGAACTTAGGACCGAATATAGGACCGATTGGGGAGAGGATGAACTCTTAGAGAGGTGCATTTTAGGACACTTCTACAACATGGAATCCCCATTAGAGACCGTCAAGAGGGCGGTAATGAGGCAACGAGAGCACGACTACGAGTCTAGCTACAAGACTCTTAAATAAAGAAAAGCGCTTCGGGAGGCAACCCATGCTTAATTGTTTGCTTGTTAGTGTCATATATCTTTTATTAATTGTTTATCCTCATGTTTAAATTTGTAAAATGCTTTATTTTGTTTTTAACCTCGCCTTAATTGCATATAAAGGTATTTTACATAAGGGATAAGTGTAGGAGGATTACACACGCTTTCAAAAGAAACGTAAACATGAGAATAACAATTAACTAAAAGATATATATGTTTGTTTGTTCGAGTCAAATGCTTGTATCGAGTCATAATGGATGTTTTGCGAAATTTTTCCATATTCTAAAGATGTAAATTTTCCGTAATTTTTTCCGTAAAATCGCACGCTTTTTGTCAGATAACCGACGGCGTCAGATTGCAACTGACGCGCCGAAGGAGTAAAACATCGATCACTTTTTCTCGTTTCGAGCTACTTATAAATTTTTGGAATTTTCCGTGTCTTAATTTTCTTAGAAATTGTAAACATCCATTCCACAAGCATTATATCCTAGTTTAAATCGAGTCTTATATATATTATTACCGCCGATTTTACGCGAAGGTTTCGTTTGTTTTCTTCAAGTGTGCGTGTTTAGTTTGTCAAGAAGAAGTTACATAAGATTGAGGAGCTTTTCACGCATAAATTCTTCTTGAAAAGGATTTAACCACCACTTTACACGGATCCTACCGAGCTAATCGGGAGTACTAGTTTCATTCGCTTTTAATTACCTTCTTTATCATAACTTTGATATTTTTGGGAACATTGGGGACAATGTTCGGTTTAAGTGTAGGAGGGAAAATAAAACGGAACTTTGAAACTATGCTTATCCTTGATTATTTGCTTTGTCAATTGTGATTGTGTAATAAACCATGAGAAAATGTCGGTTAGGGTAATTTTGGCACCAAATTTAAAAATTTCATGACATATAGGAGTAGGCCATTAGTCTTAACAAAAGCGTCCTCACGGATAGGAAGTTGCATGACTAGCACAAAACCCTTTACCACCCAAATTCCACCCAAAATGTGAGGATCGCTCTTAGATTAGTAGGAATTAAAAGCATTCATCTTCAATGCTTAGAGTGTGAACCGGTAGTATATTAGATTCTAGAACTTGTTTTGTGATGCATTCTGATATCGCAAGTAAGACTACACTTGTGTAGTTAGGAATAACTAAATGATAAGAGGCATTAGGATAACCCTTGTTTGATACCCATAATATAATTACTTCTTCCACATCGGTTGAGTAATTCCCCACACCCTTTGCGTTGTACTCATCTTTAGTACACGATACCCTAGTTAACCCCTCGAGCCTATCCTTTTCGCGGTTCTCGTGATGTTTCGTTTTTCCGAATATCAATGAAGAGCATTGTTTACACCCCACCCCAAATATACACCCAAATCGCCTTAGCCTACCCCTTATGCACTCACTTTTAGTGCAAATGTTTGTTATCACCCTAAACCCTTAGTTCAATTATCTAGTTGCTTGCATGAGTTGCTAAGTCGAGTCATATCCTTTGTATACGCTTTGGGACGATTGGGATTCATGGGAAAAGTTAAAGTTTATGAAATGACGGAAGGAACATTAAATTCAAATTCCCTTTGTTTGCGTAATAATGTACCCCAAGTGTTTTGATCTTTTCAATTCGGGTCAAATTAGTGTTAGAGTAATAAAACTCAAGTGTAGGGATGTGCCTATAAATCCTTATCATTTTGATGTTACCGTAGAGGATGGTAGAGTAAAAGTGTATGTGAAAAAAAAAAAAAAAAAAAAAAAAAAAAAAAAATACGGCTACCATCCTACATCTATCTTTTAAATTTATGTTTGTTTATTTCGTTATCTAGAGTTTAGAGTGTCGAGTCTTGGCTTAGCAACGCCATTCTTCATATGCATTTAACATAGAGATTTTTGACTTGCCACCACTAAATAGCCTATCCCACCAAACCCTTGTTTCCTACCGTAAGCCTAACATTACAACCCTTTAAAAGACCTCTTTGATAGTCTTTCCTAGGTGCTTACGCCAAAGCGATGGAGGTTTGATCTATTCTCAAGCCTATGGTAATCTATGTACTAGGACCGGTTAATGAGTGTTTATCTTCCATTTCCTATTTGTTATATTTCATATATACACCGAGAGAGATGAGTATCCAAACACCCCATGTGAGGTGCTAGTATGTAATTCCGTGCTTGTTATGACTTTTATGGGCTTATATGTGTTGTGGACCGCTTTAAATTAATGCTTCATGACCCCTAACTTATAAATTAATTGGTTAAAGCACATTTGCTTGAGGACAAGCAAATAACAAGTGTAGGGATATTTGATAAGGTTTTAAAAGGTACCATTTTGAGGGTCGTTTAAGTCCTTATTTGATCACTTTTGTATCCGTTATTGCTTAATATCGCTCCTTTTCACTTTTAGGTCTCGTGAAGGCAAAATGCTGGAATGGCACTTATTTGGACGAAAAGGCGAATATATGAAGAAAATGGCCAAAGTCGAAATCGAGACACTCAAAGCTGTCGAAATGTAGAAGGCGACGGCGTCAAAAGTGTTAATTATGACGCCGTCCCAAAATTTTTGTGACGATACGTAACCCAAAACTCTATTTTCAAGTGACGACGCCTAGTTTTGAAAGAGTAGGCCGTCGCTACTCGCACGGCCTAGATGCAATCCGCACGACGCCGAAGTCAAGAGGACGGCGCCACGACATAAGGTGACGCCGCAAGGTTAACGTGGCCAAGACGAAACCCTAATGACGGCGACACGACGGCCACTAAACATAAGGTGACGCCGTCGCAATTGTAATCTTATATATAGAATCCGAATTTTTCGGTTTTGTGAGAGTCTTTGTGGAGTAAAACCTAAAACCGAACCTAAGGTGTCTTGTACAAGATTTTAGGGTTTTAAACCCTATCTTACATCAAGATAAGTCTTTACTTCATTAATTCAATTATGTCTTTGATTATTTGTGTGTATGCTTGCATGTTCTCCATGTCCGCTAATTTATTTGTGTGTTTGCTTAGGAAGTATGAAACTTAATTATTGAATATTGATTGGTTGTTTCTTATCTTAGTTGATTAATGATCTAGTAATGCGATAGGTCATTCGTTGTGTACTTAATGCTTGATTCATCTTTGTGAACCTTAGAATATAATTACCGAGTAGTTGTAGGCTAAACCATCCAAAGAGCGCCTTAGAGTAGGAGTTTATAATCCCTAGTGGGTTTGTAGACAAGACCCTTTGGTAAGTTCAAAGAGTTAGGAGAAACGATACCCTACAACTTTAGACACACAACGCAACTAAGAATAAGACGTGACACTCAACCATCAATAGGAGATAATTAAGGAGTAATACAACCTAAGTAAACACATCTTTAAACTATCATACGAGCACACATTAATTAGACATAGACTCCCACAACCTTAGTTTAGATAATTAGATAATAGTAGAGTAATCGGTAGAAATACCAACCCCCAAATCCAATACCCGAGATTCGTACTTTTCCATTTTCATAAAAACATAAAAGATAAAAATAATCTTCCTCAACCTTAACCTTAGCGTAGTAACTTCTCACTAGCATTCCTATTCCCCAGAGAACGATATCAATACCCGTGGCTTACCCTAATTACTACACTACAACGATTAGGTTCATCGCCTAGGTGTTATAAAACTTGCTCAAGAAAAGGAAGTTTCTTTGACCCCGAACCACGCGTAGCGTTATCAAGTCTACGAAGCATGGACCCGATTCAAGGACTTACTTCATAAAGTCCTCATCACGGCATTGATCTTTGGCCCAAGTCCAAATCTTTATGATCATGTCAACTTTCCCACTAAGCGATCCATTGACCAAGCGGCCGGTGGAAAACTTAGTGATCTCACCGCAGAAGAATCATGGAAATAATAGAGGACCTCGCCTCTATGACAACGAAAGTTGGGATGACCCCGTGAGCGCCCAAACCGTCAAGGCAATCTCCTTGCCTCCTCCCGACCGTAGGATGATCGAACTTGAAGATCAAGTTAAATTCCTCATGAGTTCCTACGAAAATCCTAAGTCTTCACACCATGTGAACAAAGCTTCTTCCTCGTGTGAGCCGCTTTGTGATCCTCATAACACGCACACTAGCACCCGATCCCCGAACACGCTTCGCTGACTACGCATCCTCAGTTAATGGAGCGGAGGAAGATTCCCTACAACACCGGACCTAGGAATTTCAATGAAACCCGTGAAGCATGGAAAACAAGCCCGACTTTTATTGGGGACAAACCAAAGAATTCACTTCTAATGATTTCTCATGGCCCCCACCTAACGGTCCTAACCAACAAAACATCAAGGAATGTTGCAAAACTTAGTTGCATCCCAAGAAACCCAAATGGCTAAGCTCTCGACCGCTTTAATAATCAACAAGCCGAGATGGATAGGAAAATAGACAACCTTTGAAAGCCATAGCTAGTGATAAGAAGGTTAGTGCTATCTCAACTCCCGAGCCTTCGTGCATAGAGATTAAGGATCCAAGCAAGCTAAAGTATGTCCAATTCGTCAATACCATCGCCTTAGTTGAACCTCGATGAAACAAATGACGAAGAGGACTATACACTAGTGGATGAGGAAATACCGAGGAAGTAGATGAAGTAGACATTGACTATTTCGACAAATTTCCTACTAAGAAGAACTATCTCGCCACCCTCACTTAGTGCGTGACCTCCGCCACATGTATGTTAGGAAAAGTCCTCGAATTAAGTTTGGGAACCCGTGGAATCTTAACATACCATGTGTCATAGGACACCTTTGTGGCAAAGCTTACATTGATCGCAAGTCCCCAATCAACATAATGACTAGCACCTACTACAATTGGATATTGAAGAAGCCTATTCCAACTAGGCAAGACCCCAATGATCCTAATGTTAGTTGCAATTTTCTTGGTAGAGTTAAGGGATTGCCTCGCTTATGTAGGTAGTTTCACGCTTCCTACGGATTTCATAATTGTGGATGATATTAGCACAGCCATAGACCCTAGCTTGTCCCATGTTATTCTAGGAAAACCTTTCATAGAAAGCACCGAATGACCTATGACCCTCATTAGAGTAGTGCGATTCAAGAATAAGACCGATGACATAGCTTACCAAATGCCGCTTAAGATTGAGAAGTTTTCATCACTCTAATGATGAAAAGGAACTTAAACTATCGGTCTATTATAGGAATGATGAGGATAGGGAGAAAGGTGTTGATTATGTTATGGCTAAGATTTTCGGATTCTACAAGGATTGCTTGAGCCTAGGACCGAATACAGGACCAAATGGGGAGAGGATGAACTCTTAGAGAAGCGCATTTTAGGGCACTTCTACAACATGGAATCCCCATTGAGGCCGTCAAGAGGACGGTGGTGAGGAAACGAGAGTACCACTATGAGTCTAGCTACAAGACTCTTAAATAAAGAAAAGCGCTTCGGGAGGCAACCCATGCTTAATTGTTTGCTTGTTAGTGTCATATATCTTTTATTAATTGTTTATCCTCATGTTTAAATTTGTAAAATGCTTTATTTTGTTTTTAACCTCGCCTTAATTGCATATAAAGGTATTTTACATAAGGGATAAGTGTAGGAGGATTACACACGCTTTCAAAAGAAACGTAAACATGAGAATAACAATTAACTAAAAGATATATATGTTTGTTTGTTCGAGTCAAATGCTTGTATCGAGTCATAATGGATGTTTTGCGTAAATTTTCCGATTCTAAAGATGTAAATTTTCCGAAATTTTTCCAAAATCGCACCGCTTTTTCGTAACGACGGTCAGATAACCGACGCGCCGTGAAGGAGTAAAACATCGATTACTTTTTCTCGCTTTCGAGCTACTTATAAATTTTTGGAATTTTCCGTGTCTTAATTTTCTTAGAAATTGTAAACATCCATTCCACAAGCATTATATCCTAGTTTAAATCGAGTCTTATATATATTATTACCACGATTTTACGCGAAGGTTTCGCTTTGTTTTCTTCAAGTGTGCAGTTTAGTTTGTCAAGAAGAAGTTACATAAGATTGGAAGGAGCTTTTCACGCATAAATTCTTCTTGAAAGGATTTAACCACCACTTCACACGGATCCTACCGAGCTAATCGGGGAGTATTAGTTTCTTCGCTTTTAATTACCTTCTTTTGTCATAACTTTGATATTTCGGGAACATTGGGGACAATGTTCGCTTTAAGTGTAGGGAGGAAAATAAACGGAACTTTGAAACTATGCTTATCCTTGACTATTTGCTTTGTCTAATTGCATTTGTGTAATAAACCATGAGAAAATGTCGGTTAGGTAATTTTGGCACCAAATTTAAAATTTTTATGACATATAGGAGTGGGCCATTAGTCTTAACAAAAGCGCCTCATGGATAGGAAGTTGCATGACTAGCACAAAACCCTTACCACCCAAATTCCACCCAAAATGCGAGGATCGCCTTAGATTAGTAGGAATAAAAGCATTCATCTTTAATGCTTAGTGTGAACCGTAGTATATTAGATTCTAGAACTTGTTTTGTGATGCATTCCGAGATCGCAAGTGAGGCTACACTTGTGTAGTTAGGAATAACTAAATGATAAGAGGCATTAGGATAACCCTTGTTTAATACCCGTAATATAATTACTTCTTCCACATCGGTTGAGTAATTCCCCACACCCTTTGCGTTGTACTCATTTTTAGTACACGATACCCTAGTTAACCCCTCGAGCCTATCCTTTTCATGGGTTCTCGAGAT